>JARQOD010000005.1:69287763-69570263 GCA_033576555.1 Oophaga sylvatica
ACTTTGGCTCTCCCCCTCCTTTTGAGCAGAGCGGAGACACCCGTGGTAACTTGTCGTTTCTGGGCCCCCCCAGGGCTTGCTGTGGATGGGGGTCACTGCAACTGTGGATTGCGGTGGCTGGGTTTGTTTGAAAGGTGATGGTGTTTGTCGCTAGAACTCTTACATTAATGGGTTTTACACCCTTTGGGCCATGTGTTCTATGAGGCGCAGCATTAAAACACCCCCCAAGTTCGCTGAGGATTTTCTTGCGCTCCTGCGGTTTTGGCCTGAAACCTTACATTTTTCATAGTTGGTTTTTTTTGAATGGGACACCCCCATTGAAAGTTTATCCCTCGAGGGAAAATATGTATGTTTAAGGGGGTACTGGGGTGGTGGCAGGTTATCTTCCTGACATTTATACTGTTTCCTAAAGGGTCCTTGCGTCGTGTGTGATGCTTTCATCCTTGTGAGGATATGCTGGAGCTGCAGGTAGGCTCAAGGAAGTCTAGATGGGGTCATTCCTCTTTGGGCCTTTTAAGACAACTTGCAGAACTGAATGAAGGGAGGAAAGTAAACTCATGTGCCCTTTTGTATTGGGAGACCCAGTCCCACTTCTCTTGCGACTATGGGGGCAATTTAAAGACGATTGGGTTCACCCCAGGGGCGTGAAAGGGGGAGCCGTAACAGAGGGGGTCTTTTTCGCAAGTTCAGCCCCAAAAAAGCAGATCACTTAAGTCCAAAGTTTGTGGGCTTCCTTAAGATTGATCCTTGGAACATTCTGCAGTCTCTTAAATAGGGACTTTTCTATGGCTTCAACGCTGCCGTAGGTTCTTTCGAGTCTCTGCCAGGTAGCAGCCAGACCTGCTTCAGCTTGTGCCACATAGACGGTCCTAAGACTCTTGATACGGTTTGTGGATACTGGACCCAACCATTTGACCATGAGGTCGAGCTCCTGCTCCGTGGATAGGTTGAGGTCAGCAATGGCGGCCTTGAAGGTTGCTTTCCAGGCTCTGTAGTTCTCTGCACGGTCGTCGAATTTTGAGAGACTGGTGTTGATTAACTCTCTGCTCACCACGAACCTGGCAAACTCGGACATTTCTGATCCTTCACTCCTTGTTACCATGTTAGCTTGTAGTGCGCCTTGGGCGTAAAGGCTGTGTGGCGTGAAAGGGTGAATTGATCCCGGGTAAAATGATGTTGCTGCAGGGATGAGCTGTGGTGGCTTAATCTCTGGATATTCTGATGACTGGTGCTTGAACTGTGGAGGTGGGCTGGAGTCGCCTTGTGGTCATCTTGCGGTGATGACTGCTCCTGAGGGACACATCATGGCGTTGGTCTTGGGTCCCTGCGGAGGCTGTGGGTGCCACTGGCACCGTAACTTGGGCCGACTTGGACGTTTCCACAATGTTGGGTTGAACATCGCTGGAGAAGGTGTGCGCTGCAGATATCTATTTCTGCACGTATTCGCTGGTACGAACAGCTGGGTAATCTTCTTCCTTTGGTGGTAGGCAAATCGGTTCGAGGTTTTGCTTCAATGCTTGCTCAAGCATTTTTACTTTGGCTAGCGTGATTTCTTCCTCCATTTGTGTTTGAAGAATCTTTGCTTGAGCCTCTGCTTTCTTTGCCTCTGCCTCTGCACCTGCTTTCCTGGCTTCTGCCTCTGCTTTCTTGGCTTCTGCCTCTGCTCCTACTTTCCTGGCTTCTGCCTCTGCTTTCTTGGCTTCTGCCTCTGCTTCAGCTTTCTTGGCTACTGCCTCTGATTTCTTGGCTTCTGTCTCTGCTTCAGCTTTCTTGGCTACTGCCTCTGCTTCTGCTTTCTTTTCCATAAAGGAACGTCTTAGTTTGGATCTCTCTGCATTTAAGCGGGCCTCTAGAATTCTGTCGCTGAGGGCTGAAGTTCTTGAGCAGGATGATTTGTACGACCGATAAGAGTATCTGGATGAGCCTGACCTGTGGGATCTTGATTCTTGCAGATGAGCAATACGAAGCTCCGCTTCATCTTTGGTGTCTAGCACGGCGGCGTTCCTTTCTCTGTGGAATCTATTTTGCATAACTCTGATGAGGCTTCGTCAATATTAGAGTCTTTTAGGAAGGCGGCATACATTGCGGACAGTCTCTTGTATCTACCACGGGCCATTTCTAGCCGTCTTATAGTATCCTGTAAACTCACTGCATCATCTTTGTGGCATTGGACACTTGACATGAGGGAGGTAACTCGCTCCCATAGGTCGTCAAGGTTGTCATTGTACTCATCCTTCGTATTGTGATAATTTTCGACAGCTTTTATGGTTGGTTTGACAGAACGTTTTTGTCAAACGACTTGGTCTTCTGGAAGCGTGGGTTCTGCTTCCTGGTTTTCATGATGGGCAGCGTCAGGTTGTATTTGCTCTGTTTCAGCAGTGGCAGACTGAGCAGGGTCTTTTTCGGCCATTTTGATTTAAGGTGCGCTGTCTCTTTAAGAAACTGAACTTTTGAATTGGGGGCCGGAAATCGCAGTGCAGCTTAGTTCAGACGTCCTGATAAGATTCCCAAGGTGTTTTTAGAGAATTGTGGGGTTTTACAGTCCGACAATCTGCATCGATGTAGTATAAAATACAGAGAGTCACTATGCACAATGCGGTCTGGGGTGACGCTGCAGACAGTTTATTAGCAGAGCAGGGCTGCAGTATGTGAGCAGGCAGAGCGCAGGACACGTGAATAGGGATTTAAAGGTAATTCTGGCCGGGCTTCAAGGCAGTTTTCGACTGTTCTGTCCCCACATGAGGCGAATGGAGGTATAGCTGATTGGGGCTAGGAGAGTTTTCCTACCTTCCGCTTCCTCATGCAGAGCAGACAGGACCAGTGCTGTTCAGCGTCCGGAGAGATGATGCACACCAGGGATTGTGAAGTCCAGACTTGTTTATTTGGAAATCTGGACATACAGCTTATGATTGGTATACAGTAACTTCTTCAGAAATGCAGGTGAAAACGAGGTGCAGGAAGATGTACACCAAGTATGGTTGCAAGTGTGAGCAGCGAGAATGTATGAGGTGGTGGTCGAAAACTGATGCCTTTCACAGCTCGGTGCAAAGCGTGTCTCTCCCATAAAGAACTAACAAGCAAATGGCTGCTAACAGGAAGAAGAAGCAGTGACCTCAGCACAGGAAGTGAAAGGCATGTACCAGAATTAATTAGTTACAGGCTGCCATACAGAAAGGGCCACCAGGTGAAAGCAAAGAGCATGAAAGAATAGATTATACACAGCATGGAAATAATACAATACATAAACAAAACAGACGGAACAGCACACAAGTTGGTGAAGTTATTGGTAAGTAGTTTATGAAAATAATTGTAATCTTTACTGTTTCTCCATTGCGTGTGCGGCTAACCATCTCATTGATCTTATTCAGTTTCTTTGCCCAAGAAAAGAACAGCTCCATCAAAACCACATGCTTTTCCTATTAATTCATCATGCTGGTAAAGTAACATAGTTATAGTAACATAGTAACATAGTTATTAAGGTTGAAGGAAGACTTTAAGTCCATCTAGTTCAACCCATATCCTATCCTAACCTGCCCTAACATGTTGATCCAGAGGAAGGCAAAAAACCCCGTGGCAAACAATAAGCTTCACATTGGGGAAAAAAATTCCTTCCCGACTCCACATAGGCAATCAGACTAGCTCCTGGATCAACGCTGTATCTAGGAAACTAGTGAATATAGCCTGTAATATTATACTTTTCAAGAAAAGGCATCCAGTCCCCTCTTAAATTTTAGTAAGGAATCATCATTACAACATTAGACGGCAGAGAGTTCCATAGTCTCACTGCTCTTACAGTAAAGAATCTGCATCTGTGATTATGGCTAAACCTTCTTTCCTCCAGACGTAGAGGATGCCCCCTCATCCCCGTCACAGGTCTAAGAGTAAAAAGATCATTAGAAAGGTCTTTGTACTGTCCCCTCATATATTTGTACATTGTATAAGATCACCCTAAGCCTTCGTTTTTTCCAAACTAAATAACCCCAAGTGTAATAACTGTCTTGGTATTGCAGAACCCCAGTTCTCTAATAACCTTGGTCGCTCTTCTCTGCACCCGCTCAGTTCAGCTATGTCTTTCTTATACACCGGAGACCAGAACTGCACACAGTATTCTAAGTGTGGTCGCACCAGTGACTTGTATAGAGGTAAAATTATGTTCTCCTCATGAGCATCTATGCCTCGTCTAATGCATCCCATTATTTTATTTGCCTTGGCAGCAGCTGCCTGACATTGGCCACTAAATGTGAGTTTGTCGTCCACCCATACACCCAAGTCTTTTTCAGTGACAGTTTTGCCCAGTGTTTTACAATTAAGCACATAATTATACATCTTATTTGTTCTACCCAAGTGCATGACCTTACATTTATCCCCATTAAAGCTCATTTGCCATTTATCAGCCCAAGCTTCTAGTTTACATAAATCCTCCTGTAATATAAAATTATCCTCCTCTGTATTTATTTATTACCCTGCAGAGTTTAGTGTCATCTGCAAATATTGAAATACTACTCTGTATGCCCCCTACAAGGTCATTAGTAAATATGTTAAAGAGAAGCGGCCCCAATACTGACCCCTGTGGTACCCCACTGCTAACCGTGACCCAGTCCGAGTGTGCTCCATTAATAACCACCCTTTGTTTCCTATCCATGAGCCAGTTCTTAACCCACTTACACATATTTTCCCCTATCCCCATTGTTCTCATTTTATGTATCAACCTTTTGTGTGGCACTGTATCAAAAGCTTTTGAGAAGTCCATGAACACCACGTCCACTGCATTCCCTTGGTCCAGTCCTGAACTTACCCCTTCATAAAAGCTTATCAGATTAGTCTGACAAGAACGGTCCCTCGTAAACCATGCTGATACTGTGTCATGAGGTTATTCAGCTTCAGATACTCCAATATAGTATCCCTTAAAAAACCCTCCAGGATTTTACCCACAGTAGATGTTAAGCTCACTGGCCTATAATTTCCAGGTTCAGTTTTTGCCCCCTTTTTGAATATTGGCACCACATTTGCTATACGCCAGTCCTGTGGTACAGACCCAGTTATTATGGAATCTTTAAAGATTAAAAATAATGGTCTATCTATAACTGTACTTAATTCCTGCAGTACTCGGGGGTGTATCCCATCCGGACCCGGGGATTTGTCAACTTTAGTGATTTTTAGACGCCGCCGTACTTCCTGCTGGGTTAAGCATGTGACATTTAATGGAGAAATTTTTTTTATCTCTGATCATGTTATCTGTCATGGGATTTTCTTGTGTAAATACAGTTGAAAAAAAGTCATTTAGCATATTGGCTTTTTCCTCATCCTCATCCACCATTTCACCCAGACTATTTTTAAGGGGACCAACACGATCATTTTTTAGTTTCTTGCTATTTATGTAGTTAAAGAATATTTTGGGATTATGTAGTAGAGGTGACGTTAGGAATCTAGATAACATCTGGGGACTGTAGTCAACATGGTACTGTGACAAGACCCACTGGGATCTAGCTATCAATTTGACATAGTTTGTGCACAGCTGAATAGAGTTGCGAGAAAAAACAGATTTTGATTCAATGACATGTTGGATGGATTGTCTAGTTTAAACACCACATCAGTCACAAGCTGGAAGCACTGCAGATGACTGCGGATGACGTGCGTTAAAAATCGCATTACTGGCTAAGTAAACACAAGCGTACTCATCGACATGCGTATGCTTTGCGTTTGCGTAAGCAATAATTTACATAAGACACGCCCATTGGCGTGTGTAAATTAAAAATTTGCCGGGAAAATAGCACTTGCCTATCGTCCGCAACTGCAAATGCATGCATGTGTTACATGCGTTTTTGCATGCGTTTGCAGTTGCAGACGATACGCTGCGGATTCAACCGCAAATGTGAACCTAGCCTAACAGACAGCAAATACAGTAGAATGTAGCCCTGAAATGCCACAATTTGTAGCCCACAGATAGATCAGGCGTCTGACGGCGATACCAGACTGTTAAATATGTGGCCAGTATTTGTACATATTTTCCCCAAAAATAGCGTATAGAACTACAGTAGTGTAAGACACAGCAAAAAGGTGAATTGTTGTGAATACTCTGGAGGTGACTTCTGAGCTGGTGCTCTGTTGTGAATGGGCTTGAGATGAGTTCTGAGCAGAGGCTCCCTCTGGTGGTTACAAGCGGTACTGGTCTGTCCAGTGAAGATTGTGAAGATTGTGAGGATTGGGAATCAGGTGTTACGACTGGTCTTATATAAGGGAGTCACCTTCCCATCAGGGTTGCCGGTGATCAATTGTTCTGGTCTCCATCCTTGATTCCTGTTTCCCTTGTAGCCTGCTGTGTCGTGTCTGCATCTCCTGCTAACAGATAAGACATTTTCTTCTTTTTGTTTTTGTGCTTGATTTTTGCATTTTGTCCTGCACTTCTGTGGGGGCCTTCAGGGTCCCCTCGGGGGCTTTTGCCCTCTCAGTTTAGTTCAGCCACTGATGTTTGTACTTTTGCTTTTTCCAGTTTTTTCAGTGGCTGCTGTTTTGATTTTGTTACACCAGAGAACTAATTTAGGTGGTAGAGGTCGTGTGATCTCAGGTGTTTTTGAAATTAGTAGAGTTGGTGCTTTTCAGGGTTTTCTGGGATTGCAGTAAGTACCCTTCCTATCCTTTTCTATTTAGTTAGTTTGGGCCCCAACGTTTGCTCATACTATTTTCTGTCTGTGTCAGTATTTCTTCTTGTCTAACCGCCATTACATGTTTGGGGGCTTTCTATTATCTTTGGGGTTCTGCTCCGGGGCAGATAGCTTTCCTATATCTATCTTTAGGTGTAGTTAGTTTCTCAGGCTGTGACGAGGCGTCTAGGACCAACTAGGAACGCTCCACGGCTGCCTCTAGTTGTTGTGGTTAGTCAGGGTACTGCAATCTCATAGATTCCAACTGCTCTGGTGTATTGCCTTTTTTGCCTGCACTCCTCAGCTACCGAAACATAACAGTATCACCGGCCCAAAATTTAAAATTGTATGGTACTCACAGAAGGGAAAAAATTTGTGAAAGAAAAAACGGTTGTCAGAGTTGTCAGAGATATTTTTCTGTTTATTGCATTTTTTTTTTTTTTTTGTTCTTCACTCTGGTAATTCTGGGTGCTGTGAGGTCAGGATTTTTCTTCAATGGCGTTGTGGACCTAGGTTTGCGTTGTTTTTAGGATCGAGCTAAGTTTCAGAATTTCAAAAATAATTGTAAATTGTTTTTTGCCTTAAAATCTAAGTCCTCAGGGAACGCAGCGCAGCAGGTTCAAATTGTCATCTCTCTCCTGCGCGGCGATCCTCAGGATTGGGCTTTTTCCCTGAACCTGGGGATCCTGTTTTGAGTGATGTTGATGCATTTTTTCAGGCTTTGGGGTTATTGTACGATGAGCCTAATGTCACTGATCAAGCTGAAAAAGCCTTGTTGGCATTAAATCAGGGGCTTGATGACGCTGAGTTATACTGTCAGAGATTCCGTAGGTGGGCAGTCCTGACCAAGTGGAATGACGACGCTTTGGCGGCCCTTTTTCGGAAGGGTCTGTCAGATAATGTAAAGGATGTTATGGTGGGATTCCCTGTCCCCTCTGGTCTCAATGATTCTATGTCATTAGCGATTCAAATTGACAGACGTTTGCGTGAGCGGAGAAGTATGCGTGGAATAGTGTTGCCTTGTGAACCTGCTTCTGAAGCCATGCAGTGTGATAGAGTGGTGTCTGGGGCACAGCGTCATGAGTTTCGAAAGCGCATGGGTTATGTTTCTACTGTGGTGATGCCTCTCATGCTATTTCAGTCTGCCCTAAGCGGGAAAAGAGTTTTGCACGCTCAGTTGTCTTGGGTAGTGTTCAGACTAAGTTTTTATTAACTGTCACTCTGATATGCTCTCTGTCCTCATTTTCTGCTCAGGCTTTCGTTGATTCTGGAGCAGCTATTAACCTGATGGATTATGATTTTGCTAAACGTTGTGGGTTTCCCTTGATACCCCTACAGAAGTCTATTCCCCTACTGGGGATCGATTCTACCCCTTTGGCTGAGAATAAACCTCAGTTCTCTACTCAGATGAAAATGAGGGTTGAACCTGATCATCAAGAGTGCTGCAAATTTTTGGTTCTGTATAATCTGCATGATATTATCGTACTGGTTTCCCTTGGTTACAGTCTCATAATCCTGTTTTGGATTGGAAATCTGTGTCTGTAACCAGTTGGGGCTGCCAATGTGTTAATACCAACACTCCTGTTTTTTCTGCCTCCCCCCAGCTCAGGATGTTCCTGACTTTTTGATTGATTTTTCTGATGTATTTAGCGAAAGTAAACCTGCATCCTTGCCTCCCCATAGGAGCTATGACTGCGCTATTGAATTAGTGCCTGGTAGTAAATTCCCTAAAGGTCGCCTTTTTAACTTGTCTGTACCTGAACATGACGCTATGCGGTCTTATATCAAGGAGTCATTGGAGAAGGGTCATATCAGACCATCCTCTTCACCCTTAGGTGCCGATTTTTTCTTTGTGGCCAAAAAGGATGGTTCATTAAGGCCGTGTATTGATTATCGTCTTTTGAACAATATTACTGTGAAATGTCAATACCCGTTACCCTTGATTTCTGACCTGTTTTCCAGGGTGAAAAACGCTACTTGGTTTACCAAGCTTGACCTCAGGGGGGCATATAACCTTATTCGCATTAAGCACGGGGATGAATGGAAGACGGCATTCAATACCCGGAGGGGCATTTTGAGTACCTTGTGATGCCCTTTGGGCTCACTAATGCTCCTTCTGTCTTCCAGTCCTTCATGAATGACATTTTCAGGGATTTTGTGGATAAATTTCTGATTGATTATTTGGATGATATCTTGATTTTTTCTAATGACTGGGACTCTCATGTGAAACATGTTCGAACTGTATTCCAGATTTTGAGAGAGAATGCTCTGTATGTGAAGGGATCAAAGTGTATTTTTGGCGTACAGAGGATCTCATTTCTGGGATTCATTTTGTCCCCATCTGTTATTGAAATGGACCCGGTCAAGGTTCAGGCCATTGTGATTGGGTCCAACCTACTTCATTAAAGGCTCTTCAAAGATTTTTGGGTTTTCCAATTTTTATCGTAAATTTATTGGTAATTTCTCGGTTATTGTTAAACCATTAACTGATTTGACCAAAAAGGGTTCTGATGTGGTGAATTGGCCTCCTGAGGCAGTCTCTGCATTTCAGGAACTTAAGCAGAGATTCACTTCTGCTCCTGTTCTACGGCAGCCTGATGTTTCTCTGCCATTTCAGGTGGAGGTTGATGCCTCTGAAATTGGGGCAGGTGCCGTTTTGTCCCAAAAAGATCCAGAGACCTCTAAAAGTAACCCTTGTGCCTTTTTCTCTCGAAAATTTTCTCCTACTGAACGTAATTATGACGTGGGTAATCGGGAGTTATTGGCCATGAAGTGGGCTTTTGAAGAGTGGAGACATTGGCTGGAGGGAGCCAAACATCAGGTGGTGGTCCTTACTGACCATAAGAATCTGGTTTATCTGGAATCTGCCAAGCGACTGAATCCTAGACAGGCCAGGTGGGCCTTGTTTTTCACACGTTTTAATTTTGTGGTTTCCTTTCTTCCTGGCACTAAGAATGTTAAGGCGGATGCCCTCTCGAGGGCTTCCTTGCGGACTCTCCTGAGTTATCTGATCCTTCTGTTATTTTGAAAGAGGGTGTAGTTCTTTCCGCCATCTCACCTAATTTGAGACTTGCTCTGGAGGGGTGTCAGGAGGATAGGCCCGAGCGCTGCCCTGTTGGAAAATTGTTTGTCCCGGACCAGTGGAAAAAGAGTGTGATGTCTGAGATTCATTGTTCCGCGTTGGCTGGGCATCCCGGAATTTTTGGTACCAGAGACTTGGTTAGTCGGTCCTTTTGGTGGCCTACCTTGTCTTGTGATGTCAGGGAATTTGTGCAGTCCTGCGGGACTTGCTCTCGCTCCAAGCCTTGCTCTCGCTCTAGTGGTTTGTTGATGCCATTGCCTGTGCCCAAGAGACCATGGACCCATATCTCTATGGATTTCATTTCCGACCTTCCTGTTTCTCAGAGAATGATCGCCATCTGGGTGATTTGTGATAGGTTTTCCAAGATGATACATCTTGTGCCATTACCTAAGTTGCCTTCCTCCTCTGAATTGGTGCCATTGTTCCTTCAGCACGTGGTTCGTTTACACGGCATTCCTGAGAACATAGTGTCTGACAGAGGAGTCCAGTTTGTTTCCAGATTTTGGAGGACTTTTTGTTCTAAACTGGGTGTTCAATTGTCTTTCTCCTCGGCATTTCATCCTCAGACCAATGGTCAAACTAGAGAACAAACCAGACATTGGAGACTTATCTAAGATGCTTTGTGTCTGCTGATCAGGATGACTGGGTCTCTTTTTTGCCTTTGGCTGAGTTTGCTCTTAATAATAGGGCTAGCTCTGCCACTTTGATGTCTCCGTTTTTCTGTAATTCTGGGTTTCACCCTCGATTTTCTTTAGGACAGACGGAGGCTTCTGTCTGTCCAGGTGTTGACTCTGTTGTGGAGCGTATGCAACAGATTTGGGACCAGGTAGTGGAGAGGTTGTCCCTCTCTCAGGAGAGGGCCCAGCGGTTTGCTAACCGGCATAGGACTGATGGTCCTCGGTTTAAAGTGGGGGACTTGGTCTGGTTGTCCTCAAAAAATATTCCTATGAGAGTAGCATCTCCTAAATTTAAGCCTAGGTTCATTGGACCTTATAAGATCATGGAGATTCTTAATCCTGTTTCTTTTCGTTTGCTTCTTCCAGGGACATTTAAGATCCATAACGTGTTCCACAAGTCCTTATTGAAGAGGTTTGTTGAGCCAGTGGTTCCTGCTGCTGTGCCTCCTGACCCTGTTTTGGTTGAGGGCAATCTGGCGTATGTGGTTGAGAAAATATTAAAATTCTCGTTTTTCTAGACGGAAACTCCAGTATTTGGTTAAGTGGAGAGGTTATGGTCAGGAAGACAATTCTTGGGTGTTTGCTTCAGACATCCATGCTAGGAGACTCATCCGTGCGTACCATAGAACTCATCCTGACCGACCTGGTTGCTCAAATGAGGGTTCGGTGACCCCTCCTCAAGGGGGGGTACTGTTGTGAATGGGCTTGAGATGAGTTCTGAGCAGAGGCTCCCTCTGGTGGTTACAAGGGTACTGGTCTGTCCAGTGAAGATTGTGAAGATTGTGAGGATTGGGAATCGGTGTTACTGACTGGTCTTATATAAGGGAGTCACCTTCCCATCAGGGTTGCCGGTGATCAATTGTTCTGGTCTCCATCCTTGATTCCTGTTTCCCTTGTAGCCTGCTGTGTCGTGTCTGCATCTCCTGCTAACAGATAAGACATTTTCTTCTTTTTGTTTTTGTGCTTGATTTTTGCATTTTGTCCTGCACTTCTGTGGGGGCCTTCAGGGTCCCCTCCGGGGCTTTTGCCCTCTCAGTTTAGTTCAGCCACTGATGTTTGTACTTTTGCTTTTTCTAGTTTTTTCAGTGGCTGCTGTTTTGATTTTGTTACACCAGAGAACTAATTTAGGTGGTAGAGGTCGTGTGATCTCAGGTGTTTTAGAAATTAGTAGAGTTGGTGATTTTCAGGGTTTTCTGGGATTGCAGTAAGTACCCTTCCTATCCTTTTCTATTTAGTTAGTTTGGGCCCCAACGTTTGCTCATACTATTTTCTGTCTGTGTCAGTATTTCTTCTTGTCTAACCGCCATTACATGTTTGGGGGCTTTCTATTATCTTTGGGGTTCTGCTCCGGGGCAGATAGCTTTCCTATATCTATCTTTAGGTGTAGTTAGTTTCTCAGGCTGTGACGAGGCGTCTAGGACCAACGTAGGAACGCTCCACGGCTGCCTCTAGTTGTTGTGGTTAGTCAGGGTACTGCAATCTCATAGATTCCAACTGCTCTGGTGTATTGCCTTTTTTGCCTGCACTCCTCAGCTACCGAAACATAACAGTGCTCCCTCCGGTGGTTGCTGAGGGTAAAGAACTAATTGCTGAATGGCCTTCAGCTGGTTTTGAATGGTCTGATATAAGTGACCTGAACTCCCTTCAGCCTTGCCGGTAATCAATTGTTCTTCCTGATCTTGCTTTGAGCTCAGCTTGTATTCCTGCTCTCATTCAGATAAGTGATTTGCTGTTTTTTTTCCTCTGGTTGGATTTTTCTTGCTGGTTTGCTGCTTGCAGTGGACTTCAGCCTTGTCCCCTTTTGGGGTCTGGCACTGCAATTGTGCTCATTTTGTATTTGCAATTTTGCTCTGTTCCTTTGTCACTTTTTATTTGCTGAATTGCTGTGTGTTACACCAGAGATCTGATTTAGGTGGTAGAGATCGTGTGATCTCAGGTTTTTTGTTAATCAGAAGTGTTGGTATTTTTGTCAGGGTTTTCTTTGTGTTGCAGTCAGAATTCTTTCCTATACTTTTCTATCTAGACAGATTGGGCCCCAGCGTTTGCTCATTCTATTTTCTGTCTGTGTCCGTATTTTCTTCTTGTCTAATCGCCATTACATGTTTGGGGGCTTCCTATTTCTTTGGGGGTTCTGCTATGGGGCAGATAGCTTTCATCTTTCTGCCTTTAGGTGTAGTTATCTCTCCGGCTGTGACGAGGTGTCTAGGATCACCGTAGGTACGCTCCACGGCTACTTCTAGTGTGGCGGTTAGTTTATGGTACTGCAATCTAATAGTTTCCAGCCTCTCTGGTGTATTACTACTTTGGCTATTTTTGCAATTTCTCCTCAGCTACCGAAACATGACAGTGAATGTAGGCCTGAAATGCCACAATTTGTAGCCCACAGATAGATCAGGCGTTTAACGGAGATACCAGACTGTTAAATATGTGACCTGCATTTGTAAATTTTTTACCCCAAAAAAGTGAATAGAAATAGGAAAACAGACAGCAAATACAGTGGAATATAGCCCTGAAATGGATCAGGCGTATGACGGAGATACCACACTGTTTAATATGTGACCTGTTTTTTTTATTTTTTACCCCCAAATAGTCTATTGAACTAGGGTAAGTCACAGTGAAAAAAGGGGAATTTGTAGCCCACAGATATAGTAGGTGTCTGACGAAGATAGCCCACTTTCAAATGTCTGCCCTGTATTTTTTTTTTGGCCACCAAAATTGTGTCAATAAGTAGGCTATGACACAACAAAAATAATTCTACGGAGGCTGAAATGGCAAAATTTGAGTGTAATGATATGCGATCCGTGTGGCAGATAAAACCCAGTGTAAAATATCTGCCCTGTAGTTAAACTTTTTTTGCCAGCTAAATATTTTTTTGGCAGCAAAATGGTGTCAAAAATTTGTTAAGACACTACAAAAAAATTCTACAGTACCACAAAAAATGGCAGATTTTTCTGCGCACTCAGATGTCATGCCTGTGATGGTTCAAACCTGTTTAAAATTGCTGGATTTTCATGCTGTACTATGAAAGGGATCTGTCTGTAGTCTGCAGTATCAACAAGCAAATGGAGAAAAAGAGGTTCCGGATTGCTTTGGAAAAAAATAATCAGGATTAAGACGCAAAAAAAAAATTGCTGCCCACTGACACCTGGTCAATATATCTTATAGGCAGAAGCAGCAGCAGACAGTAATGGAATGGACCCTCTTGATGTATGCAATTAACCCCTTAATGACCGCCGATAAGCCTTTTAATGGGCGGTAGTTAAGGTACTTAAACCACAGCGCCATACTGCGCTGTGGAAAAAGTCCATAGCGCCCTAGGAGTCAGATTTTCCCCGGGGTCTTGGCTGTCAGGGGTAGCTGAGACCCCAGAAAACATGATTCTGGTCATTTTTTAACCGACCCCGGGTTGCGATCGCCATTATTAACCGTATATCGGCTATCGAAAAAAAAAAAATTTGATGTGCCATTAAATTCTCTCTCCTCTGATGTGATCGCACATCAGAGGAGAGAGAAATAGGGTCCCGATTCCCCCTCGCACCTCCCTGTGGTCCTCGGGCCATCCTGCATCCTCCGGTGGGTGCCGCCATCTTCATACGGTGTTACCCAATATGTGGGGTAAACCACTTTTTGTGTGCATGTCAGAGCTCGGAAGGGAAGGAGTGCAGTTTGACTTTTTCAATGCAGAATTGGCTGGACACCATGTTGCGTTTGGAGAGCACCTGATGTGCCTAAATAGTGGAAACCCCCCACAAGTGACACCATTTTGGAAACTAGACCACCTAAGGAACTTATCTAGATCTGTTGTGAGCACGTTCAACCCCGCCAAGTGTTTCACTAAAGTTTATAATGCCTGGGTGTGAAAAAAAAAAATTACGCTAAAATGATTTTTTAGTCCCCAATTTTTGATTTTTCCCAAGGAATTTGGACCCCAAAAGTTGTTGTCCAATTTGTTTTGAGTACGCTGATACCCAATATGTGAGTAGGAAATACTGTTTGAGAGCACGGCAGGGCTCGAAAAGGAGGTAATGACATTTTGGAATGCAGACTTTGATGGGTGTCATGTTCAGTTTGCAGAGCCCCTGATGTGCCTAAACAGTGTAAACCCCCCACAAGTGACCCCATTTTGGAAACTAGACCCCTAAGAAATTTATCTAGATCTGTGGTGAGCACTTTAAACCCCCAAGTGCTTCACACAAGTTTATAATACCCGGCATGAAATAAAAAGTCCTATTTTTTCCACAAAAATGATCTTTTAGTCAACAATTTGTTATTTTCCCAAGGGTAAAAGAAGAAATTGGACCCCAAAAGTTGTTGTCCAATTTGTCCTGAGTATGCTGATACACTATATGTGGGAGAAAACTACTGTGTGGGCACAAGTCGGGGCTCGGAATAGAAGTAGTGATGTTTAGTAATGCAGACTTTGATGAATGGTCTGTGGGTGTCATGTTGCGTTTGGAGAGCCCCTGATGTGCCTAAGCAGTGGAAACCCCCACAAGTGACCCCGTTTTGGAAACTAGACCCCCACAGGAACATATCTAGGTGTGTGTTGAGCACTTTGAACCCCCAAGTGCTTCACAGAAGTTTATAATGCCCGGCGTGAAAATAAAAAAATCATATTTTTTCCACAAACATGATCTTTTAATAAGAAAAGAAAAATAGGAACACATTTTCCAGCCAGCTCACCAACTAGGAGGATGCACGGAGGGAAATCCAGACCATGGACTTAAGACTTGGCAGACGAGGAAAACGGGACTCCAGCTTCCATAAAATGAATGAAACTTTATTCGTGTAAATTACACATAAAACCTCCTGGTTCAAGATAGGAGTGCACTACATAGCACGGGCAATAGCGACGCGTTTCGACCTAGATACGGTCTTTGTCACAGCTATCAACATGTCTAAGTGCTTCACATATATAGGATAGTTCAACCAATCACAATCGATAACTACAATCACATGTTAAAACAGGGTATTCCTATAGTTAACTATTTAATCACACATCAAATGGGCATGAAACAAAAAAAAAGAAAAAAAGAAAAAGGAAAAAAAACATTAAACATATAACCATTAGTTGAACTATGTCTGTTGGAGACAAATATACTGAAAACAATCTAATAATGGTATAAAATATCATTTCTTTTATTTAATCCTTTGGGATTTCTTGTATCAAGACTAAAGATCCAGAAGGCTTCTCTGGTCAGCAACGATCTTTTCCTATCGCCACCTCTCTTTGTGTTAAGCAAAGGTATCTATAACGCACATAGTTTTAATTTCACCTTTACGACAATTAATAAAATGTTTGGATGCCATAGAAACATTTTTAGTTTCACAATTTTTATTTTTTTATATCTCTCAGATGTTCTGAAATTCTGACTTTTAATTTTCTCGTTGTGCACCCTACATAGATTAAATTGCATTCATTGCAAATAATTTGGTAGATAACATTTGTGGTGTTACAATTAATAAAACATTTTATATTAAACACTTGCGTTTCATTTGCGTTATTGTAGGTTTTAGTGTTGGTGGCTAATTCACACATACCACATCTACTTTGGCCGCATCTGAAAAAACCTTTCATTTTTAACCAATTAGTGTCAACAGCTTTAGTTGCAAAGGAGCCTGGAGAAATGAAATCACCCAGATTAGGAGCTTTCCTAGCCACAATATTAACCCCTGGTTGGAGTATTTTTTCCAATGTTTCGTCCTCATATAAAATGGGATATATTTTTGAATAATTCTTTTTATTTCATAGAATTGAGAACTAAATTGAATGCTAACAAATGATTTTGAATCCTCTTTATTTGTTCCCAAATATTTATTTTTATTTATATTGGGCTGCAATAGTTCTTTTCTATCACGTTTTAATGCTATATTGCGAGCTCTCTCAATGGTCCATAATGGATAGCCCCTATTTTTTAATTTATTCTCTATCATTCCAAATTCTTTGAACATGTCTTTTTCCTGAGAACAATTTCTTTTGTGCCTTATAAACTCTCCCACCGGGGATAGACTTAATCGTGTGTCTAGGATGGCCACTATTTGCATGCAGAATCGTATTACCTTTGATGGGTTTGGAGAAAGTACCTGAGATGATAGGAATGCCACTTTCACCACGCAAATTCAGATCAAGGAAAGAAATGTTATTCCTGTTAGCAACATATGTAAATTTGATATTCATTTCATTGTCATTGATATATCTGACAAATTCAGGTATGATACATTCATTGCCTTCCCAGATAATCAAGGTATCATCAATGAATCTACCATACCACTTCAGAAATTTGGAAAAAGGATTATTTTCGTTGTAAATAAATCTTAACTCCCAGTATGCCATGATTAAATTTGCAAGAGAAGGCGAGTATTTTGCTCCCACAGGGACTCCTGATTTTTGGAGAAATGCCTCACAACCAAAGGTGAAGAAATTATGTTGTATGAGAAAAAAAATGACATTTAGTAGGTAATTGGTTAATTCTGAAGTGTAATTGCTATGATTTTTTAGAAAATATTCCAATGCTATCATAGCATAGCATAAATTTCATTTACATATGTTGCTAACAGGAATAACATTTCTTTCCTTGATCTGAATTTGCGTGGTGAAAGTGGCATTCCTATCATCTCAGGTACTTTCTCCAAACCCATCAAAGGTAATACGATTCTGCATGCAAATAGTGGCCATCCTAGACACACGATTAAGTCTATCCCTGGGAGAGTTTATAAGGCACAAAAGAAATTGTTCTCAGGAAAAAGACATGTTCAAAGAATTTGGAATGATAGAGAATAAATTAAAAAATAGGGGCTATCCATTATGGACCATTGAGAGAGCTCGCAATATAGCATTAAAACGTGATAGAAAAGAAGTATTGCAGCCCAATATAAATAAAAAAAATATTTGGGAACAAATAAAGAGGATTCAAAATCATTTGTTAGCATTCAATTTAGTTCTCAATTCTATGAAATAAAAAGAATTATTCAAAAATATATCCCCATTTTATATGAGGACGAAACATTGGAAAAAATACTCCAACCAGGGGTTAATATTGTGGCTAGGAAAGCTCCTAATCTGGGTGATTTCATTTCTCCAGGCTCCTTTGCAACTAAAGCTGCTGACACTAATTGGTTAAAAATGAAAGGTTTTTTCAGATGCGGCCAAAGTAGATGTGGTATGTGTGAATTAGCCACCAACACTAAAACCTACAATAACGCAAATAAACGCAAGTGTTTAATATAAAATGTTTTATTAATTGTAACACCACAAATGTTATCTACCAAATTATTGCAATGAATGCAATTTAATCTATGTAGGGTGCACAACGAGAAAATTAAAAGTCAGAATTTCAGAACATCTGAGAGATATAAAAAATAAAAATTGTGAAACTAAAAATGTTTCTATGGCATCCAAACATTTTATTAATTGTCATAAAGGTGAAATTAAAAGTATGTGCGTTATAGGTATTGAACATGTGCTTAACACAAAGAGAGGTGGCGATAGGAAAAGATCGTTGCTGACCAGAGAAGCTTTCTGGATCTTTAATCTTGATACAAGAAATCCCAAAGGATTAAATAAAAGAAATGATATTTTATACCATTATTAGATTGTTTTCAGTATATTTGTCTCTAACAGACAAAGTTCAACTAATGGTTATATGTTTAATGCTTTTTTTCCTTTATTTTTTTTTTTTTTTGCTTCATGCCCATTTGATGTGTGATTAAATAGTTAACTATAGGAATACCCGTTTTAACATGTGATTGTAGTTATCGATTGTGATTGGTTGAACTATCCTATATATGTGAAGCACTTAGACATGTTGATAGTTGTGACAAAGACCGTATCTAGGTCGAAACGCGTCGCTATTGCCCGTGCTATGTAGTGCATTCCTATCTTGAACCAGGAGGTTTTATGTGTAATTTACACGAATAAAGTTTCATTCATTTTATGGAAGCTGGAGTCCCGTTTTTCCTCGCCTGCCATGATCTTTTAATCCCCAGTTTTTTATTTTCCCAAGGGTAAAGGAGAAATTGGACCCAAAAGTTGTTGTTCAATTTGTCCTGAGTACGCTGATACACTATATGTGGGAGAAAACTACTGTATGGGCACACGTCGGGGCTCGGAATGGAATTAGTGACGTTTTGCATTGCAGACTTTGATGGAATAGTCTTCTGCGTCATGTCTCGTTTGGAGAGTCCCTGATGTGCGTAAACAGTGGAAACACCCCCACAAGTGACCCCATTTTGGAAACTAGACCCAAAAAGGAACTTATCTAGATGTGTGGTGAAAGCTTTGAACCCCAAGTGCTTCACAGAAGTTTATAACGTAGAGAAATAAAAATAAAAAAATCATATTTTTTTCCATAAAAATGATATTTTCGCCCCCAATTTTTTATTTTCCCAAGGGTACCAGAAGTAATTGGACCCCAAGAGTCAATGTGAAATTTGTCCTGAGTACGCTGATACCCATATGTGGGGGTAAATTACTATTTGGGCGCATGGCAGAGCTCAGAAGGAGCACCGTTTGACTTTTTAAATGCCGAATTGGCTAGAATTGAGATCAGACGCCATGTCACTTTTGGAGAGCCCTGATGTGCCTAAACAGTGGAAAACCCCCATTTCTAACTCCAACCCTAACCCAATACACCCCTAACCTAATCCAAACCCTAACCCTAATCCTAACTTTAGCCCCAACTCTAACCCTAACTTAGCCCCAACCCTAACCCTAATGGGAAAATGGAAATAAATACATTTTTTAATTTTATTATTTTTCCCTAACTAAGGGGGTGATAAGAGGGGTTTGATTTACTATTTATAGCTGACTTTTATGTTTGGCAGCTGTCACATGCTAAAAGACACTTTTTATTGCAAAAAATAGTTTTTGCATCACCACATTTTGAGAGCTATTTTTTCTTATTTTGGCCCACAGAGTCATGTGAGGTGTTATTTTTTGCGGTACGAGTTTCCGTTTTTACTGGTACCATTTTCGGGCAAATTACATTTTTTGATCGCTTTTTATTACTTTTTTTGGGAGGCAGAATGAACAAAAACCAGCAATTCATGAATTTTTTTTGAGGGGGCGTTTATACCATTCCACGTGTAGTAAAATTGATAATGCAGTTTTACTCTTCGGGTTAGTACGATTACAGCGATACCTCATTTATATCATTTTTTAATGTTTTGGCGCTGTTATACAATAAAAACAATTATATATAAAAAATCATTATTTTTGTATCGCTTTATTCTGCGAGCTATAACTTTTTGATTTTTTTGCTGATGATGCTGTATCGTGCTCGTTTTTTAAGGACAAGATGACGTTTTCAGCGGTACCATGATTTTTTTTTCCGTCTTTTTGATCGCTTGTTATTCCACTTTTTGTTCGGCGGTATGATGATAAATGATTGTTTTTTTGTCTTGTTTTTTTTTTTTTAAGAGTTTCAATAAAGGGGTTAACTAGTGGGTAGAGATGAGCGGCTTTGCCTCTGGGAGGGTTGAGTCAGGTTTCGGTCGGCACGACTTTTCCAAAAGTTGAGTCGAACGTAGTTGACCGACTATTGCCGGGTTTCGTCAACAGTCGGAGACCCGACCCCAATGCAAGTCAATAGGTAATAAAAGTCGCCAGTGAGTGGAGGACAGTAAACACACCTACAGTGCCCATTTCATGCCAACGACATCAATTCTTATTACTTAGGCTTGTCAACCATAATTTACTTTATAATAATAGTAACGCACTGAAAACTGGGGGTTATTTGGCTAAAGTTGTGGGGGGTGCAGCCCAGTTAGGGAGGTGGAAAAACTGGCATATGTTGAGGTGTAGGCTGGACGTTCAGCAGCTGCAAGTGGAGGAATTGGAGAAGTCAGAGGAAGAGGAGGACAAAGCGAGCCATTTTGCTGGCAACCTATGTGTCATCAGAAGGGGAAAAATACTGTTGGCAACCCAGGTCGGGTCATTAAGAAGGTGATGATCTCTTACAGTTTGATTGGAATGGTCTTGGGTCTTTTGTGTTTGGAGATCCAGCCTAGCACTGAAGTGACCCGTTTTGATAACATACCCCACAGGAACGTATCTCCTGGTAGTATTGTGTCAATTCGAACCAGGTGTCACAGTAAGTTATAATGCCAGGGGGAAAATAAAAAACATCCAACATGATTTAAGGAGAAAGGAAATTTTAAACATAGTTCCAGCCGCTCCCCTGGGTCCGGTGGAAAACCCGACATGATTAGTCGTGGAGCAGAACGGAATCAGTTCCATAAAATGACATGAAACTCTTTGTGTAAATACACATAACTCCGGGTGTGCAGCACGAACATCCAGTGGCAAGTACGCGACGCGTTAACGACCAATACGGTCTTTGCCGCTATCAACAGTTTAACCAATTTGGTAGTTCACCAATACTCAGATAACTCAATGCATGTTACATGTATTTGTCCTTTAAATCAGCCATCAAGATGCTGAAACAAAAAACATAAACAATGGGGTCCCTTTTTAGAATCCGCAAGACATATTCACACATGTGGGCCAATGTTCCAGGTGTCAATGATGCACTGACAGTGGTGGGTGGAGAAGCACTTTCTGCCAAATCCACATCCCTCCAGTCACGCACAAACCCTGTACCTGATCTTGGCAAACCAACATTTTCTCTTGACCCCTGAGAAGCATCCTCCTCCCCAAAATAATCATCCCCCTCATCCTCCTCTTCCTCTTCTTCCTCCACCTCATCCAGGACAGTTCCCTGAGCAGACAATGCCTGACTGTCATCAAGGCTTCCCTCCTCCTCCTCCGCTGCAGACGCCTGATCCTTAATGTGCATCAAAGTTTGAATTAGCAGACGCATAAGTGGGATGCTCATGCTTATGATGGCGTCGTCTGCGCTTACCAGCTGTGTGCATTCCTGAAAACACTGAAGGACTTTACAGAGGTCTTTCAGCTTTGATCACTGCACACCCAACAACTCGATGTCTGCACTCGAACTGCCTGCCCGTGTATCCTCCCACAAATGCATTACAGCCTGCCTCTGTTCGCACAGCCTCTCAACCATGTGCATGGTGGAGTTCCACCTTGTTGTAACGTCTATGATTAGGCGGTGCTTGGGGAGGTGGAGCGATCGCTGCAGCCTCTGCATACGACTGGAGTCTAAGGGCGAGCGACGGATGTGCGAGCACAGTCTTCGCACCTTATGGAGCAGGCTGGTAACTCCGGATAATTATTTATGATTATGAAGCACTGCACCACCAGGTTCAAGTTGTGAGCCAGGCAAGGTATGTGTCTGAGTTTTGCCAGGGCTTTGGCCGCCACAAAATTATGGCCGTTATCACTGACTACCTTGCCTGGCTCAAGATGTAGACTGCCCAGCCATGACTCAGTTACTCGCTGCAAGTAGTGGGCCAGTACCTCCGCGGTGTGTCTGTTGTCGCCCAAAGACATCATCTTTAAAACAGCCTGCTGATGCTTACCACTAGCTGTTCAATAGTGGGACACCTCGTGTGCAACACTGGCAGCTGCGGATGGAGTGCTCGTGCGACTGCGCTCTGTCGACGATCTTTCGCTTCTGGAGGAGGAGAGGGTCGAACGCCTACAGCCAACTGTTTCCTATACCATGGGCTAGGCAGCACTGTCCCACCGCCGCGATCCACTGTGGATCCTGCATCCACCACATTCACCCAGTGCGCAGTGATGGACTCGTAACGGCCCTGGCCATGCCTACTGGCCCATGCATCTGTTGTGAGGTGCACCTTTCCACTCACTAATTGTTTGAGTGCATGAACAATGCAGTTTTCACATGCAGGTGGAGGGCAGGGATGGCTTTTCTAGAAAAGAAGTGCTGACTGGGTAGGTCATAGCGTGGGACAGCGTGGGACAGCATAGGCCATGAGCTCTCGGAACGCTGCGCTTTCAACCAAACGGAAGGGCATCATCTCTAATGAGATCAGTTTGGCAATGTAGGCGTTCAAAGCCAGTGAGGTTTTTTAGTCTGTCCACGCTTGCAAGTGCATGGTGCTTACATGTCTAAGCATGCAACTGGTATACAAATGTCCGAGAATTTTCCCTCGGCTAAAGGTCCTTCCGCACTTCTTACAGATAACCTTTGCCTCATCAATAGGATTTTGGTCAAAAAAGTGCCACACTGCACTCTTCCTACTATGGGAAAACTTTTCAGGGCTTGCATGCTGTGCTAATTTGACCGTCTGGCCAAGCTGTCCTGCAACTCTTTTTCTTTTTGTTAACACGTTTTTGGACTGCTAAGGGCCTGCCAGATAACCGCAGCTGCGATGTGATGCCTGCTGCAGATCCTCCTCCTCTTCTGAGCTATTGCCAGCAGTATCCTCTTTCCCCAATGGATGCCAATCCGGGTCCACAACTGGGTCATCCATCACTTCCTCTTCAATTTCATCTGCATCTTCCTCTGTGTCACCGTGTAAGGTGGTATAGTAGTAGGAAGGGGCACCTGAGTTTCATCAGGGTCAGAATCTGTGTGAGGGCAATGCAGTGCTCTGGGTGAATGGACCAACAGAATCATATAGCACTGGCTGTGCATCAGTGCACTCCATGTTATATTCATCTTGGACTGGGGAATTCAGGATTTTACTTGATAAATTAGTCATGGTATGTGAAAAGAGCTCCAGGGAGTAATCTGATGTGTGGCCTGCCGCATCCTTCTCTTTTGGTGGGGGTGAAGGACACAAGGAAAGGTGTTGTTCCTGACCAGGAGCCTGCACTGACGACTCAGTGCTTGCATCTTTTGAAACTTCAGAAGAGGAGGCGATAGAGCTGGAGGATGTTTCGGCAATGTAAGCCAAAACCTGTTCCTGATGCTCCGGCTTTAAAAGCGGTTTACCTACTCCCAGAAAAGGGAGCCTTCCAGGCCTTCCGGAGCCAGACGATGACGCAGGCTCAACAACTCCTGCCTTAGGTGCTGTTGTGCTTTTGGCACTAACAGCAGATGCACCACCACCACCATCAGTACCAGCTGCCCCCCCTGCCCACGTCCGCGGCCTCTTCCACCATACATCCTCATGTTTGGGAAAATGTACCGAAAATACCAGCAGATACTTGGTACTGTATGAGAAGCATACAGCTGTATACGGTGTATGGGAAAATTTAAATCTCCGTATTTGTTTCCCGAGTCACACACAGACGCTCTCTCAGTATGGATTTGACCGTAATACAAACAGCAGATATATGGTACTGTATGAGAAGCATACAGCTGTATACGGTGTAGGGGAAAATTTAAATCTCTGTATTTATTTCTGGAGTCACACACAGACGCTCCCACAGTATGGATTTGACTGTAATACAAACAGCAGATTTATGGTACTGTATGAGAAGCGTATAGCTGTATACTGTGTAGGGGAAATTTTAAATCTCCTTATTTATTTCCGGAGTCACACACAGACGCTCACTCAGTATGAATTTGACCGTAATACCAGCAGATATACGGTACTTCATGAGGAGCGTACAGCTGTATACGGTGTAGGGCAAAATTTAAATCTCCGTATTTATTTCCAGAGTCACACACAGACTCTCACTCAGTATGGAATTGACCGTAATACCAGCAGATATACAGTACTGTATGAGGAGCGTACAGCTGTATACGGTGTATGGGAAAATTTAAATCTCCGTATTTATTTCCGGAGTCACACACAGACGCTCTCTCAATATGGATTTGACTGCAATGCAAACAGCAGATATATGGTACTGTATGAAAAGCGTACAGCTGTATACGGCGTAGGGGAAAATTTAAATCTCCATATTTATTTCAGGAGTTACACACAGATAGTCAGCATGTATTTGTCCATGATACCAGCCGGTACACAGTAGTGTGTCAGGAGCGTACAGCTCTATACGGTGTGGGAAAAAATGAATGCTCGGTAACTGTGCATAAAAAAAGAATAAAAGTATTAGTGCTGTGTAAAAAGCAGTCTGCACAGCAGTGTACACACAGCAATACAGCTATCAGGCAGCCTAATAACCAGCGCTGATGCATACAAGAAAATCCTCCCCTGTCCCTGGCAGTCAGCCTAATAACCAGTGCTGCTGCACACAAGAAAATCACTCCCTGTCACTGCCCACTAACTGTACAGCACAATTGCTATCAGCACAAGCACATAAGAACTTCTTCTATCTTTACAGACCTAACTCTCCCTACTGATAAACAGCAACCTCTCCCTACTGTAAGATCGCCAGAAGTAAAATGGCGGTCGTCGGTGAGGGCTTTTATGGACACTATGACGCCCCCAAAGCAAGCCAATCACTGCAATGTCCTTCTCTATGATGGTGGTGGACACTGCACATGTCATCTCGTTGCCCACAGTGTACGTCCTTGCTCATTGGATTGGCGATCTGACAGGCAGTGCAGGAGGCTTTCTCAGCAGGCACTGAGGAAGCTGCCTCTCTGCAGGACCCGGAGGGACCCCACGGCCATCTTGGATCCGGGGGCCTGCAGAGAGGATGCCCTCGGAACAGCGCGATCTGTACCGCCGGAACACTGCGATCATGTTTGATTGCAGTGTGACGGGGGTTAATGTGCCGAGAGCGGTCCATGATGGCTCCTGGCACATAGTGCTGGGTGTCAGCTGTGATAATCAGCTGACACCCGGCCGCGATCAGCTGCGCTGCCCCCGGGAGTGCAGCTGATCGCATATGACATACTTTTCCTTCTTGGGAATTAAGTCCCAGGGCACATGGTCGGAATAGTACATCTGATGGCAGAAAGGGGTTAATGATGTTTTTTGAGATTTCTTGGATTGTTTTGTTGTTTATCTCGATGACATTCTTATATTTTTAGATTACTTGGAGGAGCATGACAGACATGTCCAAATATTATTATTATTATACATTTTTATAGCGCCATTTATTCCATGGCGCTTAACATGTGAGAAGGGGCAAATATAGACAAGTACAATAAACATGAGCATTACAAGACACACATAAGTACAGAAGGAGAGAGGACCCTGCCCCCAAGGGCTCACAGTCTACAGGGGATGGGTGAGGATACACTAGGAGAGGGTAGAGCTGGTCGTGCTTCAGTTCAGTAGACTGAGGAACACTGCAGGTTATAGGCTTGTCGGAAGAGGTGTGTCTTCAGGTTCTTTTTGAAGGTTTCCATGGTAGGCGAGAGTCTGATGTGTTGGGGTAGAGAATTCCAGAGAGTATGGGTGAAGCATGGGAGAAGTCTTGCATGCGGTTGTGGGAAGAAGAGATAAAAGGAGAGTAGAGAAGGAGATCTTGAGAGCATCGAAGGTTGCATGTGGGTAAGTAACGGGAGACCATGTCACTGATGTATGGAGAAGACAGGTTGTGGATGGCTTTGTATGTCATAGTTAGGGTTTTGAACTGGAGCCTCTGGACGATAGGAAGCCAATGAAGGGCTGGGCATAGGGGAGAGGCTGGGTATAATGGGGAGACAGGTGGATTAGTCAGGCAGCAGAATTTAGGATGGATTGGAGTGGTGCCAGAGTGCTAGAGGGGAGGCCAGAGAGCAGGAGGTTGCAGTAGTCAAGGCGGGAGATGATAAGGGCATGCACTAGTGTTTTTGTGGTGTCATGGTCAAGGAATGTGCGAATCTGGGAAATATTTTTGAGTTTGAGACGGCAGGAGGAGGCTAGGGTTTGGCTATGTGGTTTGAAAGAGAGGGCAGAGTCGAGGATCACCCCGAGGCACCGAGCATGCGGGGCTGGGGAAAGTGAGCAGCCATTGACATTGATGGATAGGTCTCATGGAGGGGTAGAGTGAGATGAGGGAAAGAGTATGAATTCTGTTTTGTCCATGTTCAGTTTTAGAAAGTGGGCAGAAAAGAAAGCTGAAATAGTGGACAGACATTGTGGAATTTTTGTCAGTAAGGAGGTGAGGTTAGGTCCAGGTAGGTTTATCTGCATGTCATCGGCTGTGATGTATGGTGTACAGTTCATATAGTGTCTTGTGCTTGGGTGCGAGGAAAACACATGAGACACAGGTTTGATATGGAAGGATTTGTATTACTTCATACAAGTAGGCAAAAAGGGTCACACAGTTTGCAGGTACAGAGGCAGGAGACACAGCAGGCCAGAGTAACTTTAAGTTCAGTAATAACTCTCCACAACAGATTCAGGATCTCTTCTCTGTTACCGTAATTCCCTTGCAAACTGGATTTATCAAACAGCAGGTTTCCAGAGTCCACAAGTGTTCCAAAGTTCCTCAGTAGGAAATAGCTGGAGTACCAAGTCCAAGGTTTCCAGGAGTCAGGTCACAGGCTCACTGCAGGTTTGATTCTGAAGCACTGATTGCTCAGCTGAGGCTGCTTACGAGGCAAGAGGGAGAGATTCAGGGCGGGAACATGATAGCTGGAAACTCCATATTGACTGAGGGCAAGATAGCTGCAGCAAGACAGAAAGCAAAATGGCCGACGGAAAAACTGAGTTTCAAGAAACATGTCAAAAGAGACAAAGAACCTTACATTACTCCCCCTTAGGAACAACCTCTGGATGACCTCAGACCAGGCTTGTCTGGGTGCCTCTGATGAAACTGGCGGAGCAAGCGAGGAGCATTAACGTTATTGACCGATTCCCATGAGTTGTCCTCCACTGGGTAGCCCTGCCATTTAATCAAATATTGTAACTGATTTCTGTACAACCTGGAATCTAGAATCCTTTCCACCACAAATTCTTCCTGATCATCGACCAGCACTGGGTCAGGGCAAGGAGAAGAGCGTCCAGGAAACGTATTGGGTGTTGCAGCCTTTAGTAGGGATACATGAAAGACAGGGTGGATTCTCATAGTTCTGGGCAGTTGAAGACGACAAGCAACGGCACTTATAATTTTACTGATTTTATAGGGTCCAATGTACTTATGTCCCAATTTAGACGATGGAATCTTTAACTTAAGATTTCTGGTTGACAGCCAGACCAAGTCTCCTACCTTGAAAGCTGGTGCAGGTTTACGAAATTTATCTGCTGCTTTCTTGTACCTTTCCTGAGCCAATTCCAGATTTTCCTTTAGAAGATCCATATTCTTTTGTAAAGAAGTGATTCTTTCAGCCACTGCCGGCAAGGGCGTATCTATGGGAAATCGAGGAAGAATGTTAGGATGATAACCTAGATTGGAGTAAAAAGGAGACTGCTTAGTGGAGGCGCTCTGAGAGTTGTTATAAGAGAACTCAGCCAGTGGGAGTAGATCCACCCAATCATCCTGTAGGTGGCAGATAAAGCAGCGGAGATACTGCTCCAGGGTCTGATTGGTTCGTTCTGTCTGTCCATTAGTCTGGGGATGAAAAGCAGAAGAAAGGTTTACTTTAATGTCCAATGCGGCACAAAAATTTTGCCAAAACCTTGAAGTGAATTGCACCCGTCGATCCGAAATGACCTCATCCGGTACTCCATGCAAGCGAAACACATTCTTAATCATCAAATCTGATGTCTGTTTTGCAGTGGGTAAGCCGACACAGGGGATAAAATGAGCTGCCTTTGTTAAACGATCGACCACCACTAGAATGGTGTTCTTCCCTTGAGAGGTTGGTAACTCCACAATGAAGTCCATAGAAATGGATCCCCACGGGTGGGACGGGGTTGCAACAGACCAGTTGGTGAGGAGCTAGGTGTTTTGCATCTTGCACAGATTTCACATGAAGTGACATAGTTTAAAACATCTTTCCTGTAAGTGGGCCACCAAAAGAAACGAGAAAGAAATTCTTGTGTCTTTAGAATTCCTCTATGCCCAGCTATCTTGAAATCGTGGATGAGTTGCAATACTCTCAATCTGACTGTTTCAGGTATATACAGGCGTTGTCCCTGAATCCACACACCATTCTTAAAGACAAGACTTACGTCCCTTGGGGGTTGTGCCAACAAAGAATCCGCATGGTATGCTTCCTTGATGTCTTTAAGTAGGTCTTGATTATTAATCACTCCCAGGAATCTAGAGTCAGGAAGAATAGTCTTAAGAGGAGTAAGTGGACGGGTCTCTGCTGAATGAATCCTAGAGAGTGCATCAGCCTTTCCATTGCGTGATCCTGGCCTATAAGAAATTACAAAATTAAATTGGTTTAGGAAAAGATTCCAGCGAGCCTGGCGAGGAGTCAGGCACTTAGCCGACCTGATAAATTCAAGGTTACGATGGTCTGTCAGGACGACTATTTGCTGTCAGCTCCCTGAAGAAGGTGTCTCCATTCCTTGAAGGCAACAATAATGGCCAACAATTCTCTATTGCCCACATCGTAGTTCCTCTCAGCCGAAGACAATCGCTGGAAAAGAAAGCACAGGGATGCAAGACATTCTTCTCACCTGTTCTCTGAGAGAGTATAGCTCCAACAGCACAGTCTGAAGCATCCACCTCTATTATGAAGGCAAGTTCGGGGTTGGGATGTACTAAGATAGGTGCGGTGGTAAATTTATCCTTTAGATGGGAAAATGCTTCCTGGGCTTGCGGGGTCCAGGAGAACCTACACTCTTTCCGGGTAAGTTGGGTGATAGGTGACACTACCTCAGATAAATTCCTAATGAAACGTCTATAGAAGTTGGCAAACCCGATGAAGCGCTGCACCTCCTTCACATTCCTAGGAATTGGCCAATCCTTGATGGCTTGGGTCTTGCTTCCATCCATACTAATCCCTTGCGTAGACAGTACATATCCCAGAAATTGAATTTCAGTCCTATGCAATTCACACTTTTCAAGTTTGATGTAAAGATGGTTCTGTCTTAGGCGTTCTAAGACCATTCTCACATGTCCATGATGTTCCTCTGTGGAGTAAGAAAAAATTAGAATATCATCCAGATAAATCACCACGAATGTATCTAGGAGATCCCTGAAGATGTCATTCACCAAGTGTTGGAAAGTGGCTGGGGCGGTACACAGACCAAAAGGCATAACTAGATATTCAAAGTGTCCATAGCGTGACCTGAATGCAGTCTTCCATTCATCCCCAGGTCTAATACGGACCAAGTTATAGGCCCCACGGAGATCCAGTTTAGAGAAAATTTTGGCATGCCACACTCTCTCCAGTAACTCAGGGATTAAAGGCAATGGATAACGGTTTCTAATAGTAACCTTATTGAGTTCCCTATAGTCTATGCAGGGTCTCAGAGATCCATCTTTCTTTTTCACAAAGAAGATGGGTGCACCTGCAGGAGATGAAGAGGGGCGTATGAAGCCCTTGGCTAGATTTTCGTCTATGTAGTCCTTCAAAGCCTTTAGCTCGGGCCCCGCCAGGGGGTAGATCTTACCAAAAGGTATCTCTGCTCCAGGCAATAATTCAATTGGACAATCATATGGACGGTGAGGGGGAAGCTGGTCAGCGTTCTTCTTGTCACAAAAATCCACATAGTCCTGGTATACAGCTGGTAGTTCAGGGACTGACATGGTTCCTTTAGGAACAGAGCAAGCTGAAACTTCTGGACTCATCTGTTTCTCCGGAAAGTGTAATTCCTTGGTCTACCAGGTAATCGTAGGGTTCTGAGCCTGCAGCCATGGTAGCCCTAGAATAATGGGAAAGTGGGGAGAAGAGATAAGCATAAAGGACAGTTTCTCCTGATGATCTTTACCCATAAGGACCCTCAAAGGCTCCGTTTCCTGATCCACTGGTCCAGAGGTCAGAAGGGAGCCATCCACAGTCTCCATCTGTACTGGAGTAGCCTTCTTCACTGAACGTATCCCCTGTTTCAGAGCAAAGGAGATATCCATAAAATTTCCACTTGCCCCTGAGTCGATCATAGCAGAGCTAGACACCCAGACTGAGTCAACCCAGAGTTTGATGGAAAGGAAGCTATGAGAATTGTTTTTCTTACAACTCAGCTGGGACACCGCTGAGGAAACTTGAAAAATTGCAGCGTTTACACCATCATCGTCCTCAGAACTAATGGAGTTTAAGTCCGAGAAATCAAGATCTCTTGCAGCAGATCTCTCTGGAGCCTGAGGCTCGGACATGACAGATCTCCTCTCGCAACACTCACAGTGAATGACTGCTGCAGTAGTCTTACGAGAACGGCTGGGGCAGTTTATAATGAAGTGCCCTGACTTACCACAGTAGAAACATAGATTTTCCTTTAAACGATGTTCTTTGCGTGCATCACTAACCCGTCTTTGTAAAGAGTCCACCTGCATGGGTTCAGATTCTGGTTCCCTTGTGATCCTACTCAAAGGTTCCTTAGCTGAGGAGGGAGGTAGGAAAAGGTTAGTGCTATTATTTTCGAACCATGTCTCTTGTCTGCGTTCAGTCTGACGAGCATCAATACAGATACAATAGTTAATAAAGTCACCTAACGAAGTGGGAGGGTCGGCACGAGCAAGATCATCCTTAATCAGTGGAGACAACCCTTTCCGAAAAAATAGATTTTTTTTGGCGGAACTGTCCCAAGTGGTATCGAGAGCCCACCTCCTGAAATCCAAGGCATATTCGGCTACTGAGCGCTTACCTTGGCGCAAAGTTAACATGGCTGCTTCAGCTGTTGCACCTCGATTGGGGTCATCAAACACCTGCCCCATGGCTGAAATGAAAGCATCAAGATGATTCAAACATTCATCCCCAGTCTCAATCAGAGGGTTTGCCCACATCAAAGCCTTGTTGGTAAGCAACATGATTATAGTAAGCACTTTGGATCGTTCAGTGGGAAATTGTGAAGCATGTGCAGAGAAAAATAGATTGCATTGGTTAATAAATCCCCTGAATTTCTCACGTTCACCGCCAAAATGAAAAGGGGGTAACTTGGGGATCCCAGAACTCGGTGTTATGGCAGGAGCCTGGACTCGTTCCTCTAGAGCCTCAATCCTGGCTCGTAAATCCTGGGTAGTTTGTCCAAACACTTGCAAATTGTGATTAGTGAGGTCCTGTAGACTTGCAAAACGGGTCTTTATAGTCTGTATATCTGCAAGGATTGTATCCGTCACTCCGCAAAGCTCCTTTATGCGAGCCTCCATCTTCCAGACCTTTTAAGGCAGAAGTACTGGAAGGAGAAGTGGAAAGAAAAAAAAACACAATAGTGTTTACCTGTGGTAACACTTCAGAGTAAAATAAAGGGAATGCGCTCACCTGGAATGGTTGTGAGAAGTCACAACCACTGTCATCACAGAAGGTATAAACGGACATCTGACATCCACAGTCACAGCAGACATGGCCTTCCCAGACCCAGCAGACACTAACGTTGGCTTCAGAATCTTGTGATGTATGGTGTACAGTTCATATAGCGTCTTGTGCTTGGGTGCGAGGAAAACACATGAGACACAGATTTGATATGGAAGGACTTGTATTACTTCATACAAGTAGGCAAAAAGGGTCACACAGTTTGCAGGTACAGAGGCAGGAGACACAGCAGGCCAGAGTAACTTTAAGTTCAGTAATAACTCTCCACAACAGGTTCAGGATCTCTTCTCTGTTACCGTAATTCCCTTGCAAACGTGGATTTATCAAACAGCAGGTTTCCAGAGTCTACAAGTGTTCCAAAGTTCCTCAGTAGGAAATAGCTGGAGTACCAAGTCCAAGGTTTCCAGGAGTCAGGTCACAGGCTCACTGCAGGTTTGATTCTGAAGCACTGATTGCTCAGCTAAGGCTGCTTAAGAGGCAAGAGGGAGAGAATCAGGGCGGGAACATGAAAGCTGGAAACTCCATATTGACTGAGGGCAAGATAGCTGCAGCAAGACAGAAAGCAAAATGGCCGACGGAAAAACTGAGTTTCAAGAAACATGTCAAAAGAGACAAAGAACCTTACATCGGCATAGAGATGATACTGTAACCGTGGGATCCTATGAGCTGTCCCAGGCCAAAGGTGTAGATGGAGAAGAGTAGGGGTCCTAGAACTGAGCCTTGAGGAAAACCGACAAAGAGGGGGCAAGATGAGGAGGTGGTGTGGGAAAAGGAGACACTGAATATTCCGTCTGCTAGGTATGATGAGATCCAGGATAGGGCCAAGCCTGAGATGCCCAGAGGTGAGAGAATCTGGAGCAGGAGGGAATGGTCCACAGTGTCAAAGGCAGAGGACAGGTTCAGGAGAAGCAGGACAGAGTAGTTTCGCTTGCTCTAGCTCTTGGCGGTAAGTAGGTTGTTGGTGACTTTAGTTTAGGGCAGTTTCAGTTGAGTGATGCAGTCGGAAGCCTGATTGTAAGCGGTCAAAGAGGGAGCAGGAGGAGAGGTGGGAGGACAGTTCAAGATAGATATGCTGTTCCAGTAGTTTTGAGGCATAAGGGAGAAGAGATATCGGCAATAGCTAGACGCAGAGGATGGGTCAAGGATGGTCTTTTTGAGGATGGGTGTGATCGAGGCATGTTTGAAGGATGAGGGGAACACACAATTTGAAAGTGAGAGGTTGAAGAGGTGTGTTAGAGTAGGGATGAAGACTGTGGCGAGGTTAGGGATGAGGTGGGACAAGAGCAGGAGGGTAGTGTTTTTTTTACCTCCAAACTGAGTATGATGACAGTCTGCTGTCCTTTCCATATGTGATGTGTGCATTTCATATATAGCTATACATTCTAATTATTGATGATTTTGTATATCACATTCTGTAATCATTAGGATATATATACAATCCGAAATACCTTTAATAAGGATTTCACTTACTCATGCGCTAGATTTGTAATTATTATCTATACTAAGTACGCACATGTTAATTTGGATTTATTATCATTACATTATGTATGGCTATATACCCTTAATTTTGGTTAAATTTAGGTATTATGAGATTTAATGTGACCATTGACTCTTGTGGTTATTAATATTTAGATATATTCGGTCTCTTTATATGAGACGGGTCGGATGCATTATGCACTAGGCACTTTAGCACCCATATCTTTATACTGACCAAATATATATATGTACAAACATACGAAAAATACCTATTATCCTGAATAAACTTTAGTGGTGTGCGCATATATATAAGAATCTGTGATCAACTTGGACTGTATGTATTGTCTGTATTGCTGTATAAAATCATTTAATTATTATAACACATGACCTACTTGATTAAGATTTAGATGCTGCTTTTTCCCTTGTTTTGTTTACTACGATTTTTACTTGACTTTATTGGTTTTATTAATTGATATGTGTATAAATAAAAATTTACTTTTTTATTATGACTCTTAGTCCATGATTTTTTTGGGTTTTTGTTCATTATATGGATGAGGATATTTATATTTGGCCTTCTTTTTGGGTTATAGATTAGTAAGGGAGCAGAGGCGGGTGAAGTTAAGGTCCAGCGTGTGAACATCTTTGTGAGTGGCCGCGGAGGACCATTGAGTGAAGCCAAAGGAGGCAGTGAGCGATAAAAGTTTGGAGGCAGCTGGGGTGGAAGCATCAATGGGGATGTTGAAGTCACCCATGATGATAGAGGTGATGTCAGCAGAAATTAAATGAAGTAGCCAGGTGGTGAAGCGATTGAGAAAAATGGAGATGGCTAGTTCTGGGGGACGGTAGATGACAGCCAGCTGGAGGTTGGAAGGGGAGTAGATGCGGACGGAGTGCGCCTCAAATGAGGAAAGAGTAGCAGAGGGTGGTAGAGGAATTGAGGTAAAGGAGCAGGTATTGGAGAGGAGCAAGCCAATTCCTCCACCACGTTTAGCTGGGGCGAGGGGTGTGAGAAAGATGGAATCCGCCATAAGAGATTGCAGCTGGAGAGGCTGAGTCAGAGGGGGTGAGCCAGGCTTCAGTGATGCCGAGGAAGGAGGTAAAGGAGCAGGTATTGGAGAGGAGCAAGCCAATTCCTCCACCATGTTTAGCTGGGGCGAGGGGTGTGAGAAAGATGGAATCCGCCATAAGAGATTGCAGCTAGAGGGGCTGAGTCAGAGGGGGTGAGCCAGGCTTCAGTGATGCCGAGGAAGGAGAGTTCATTGGTGATGAAGAGCTCATGGATGAACAACAGTTTATTGCAGACTGAGCGTGCATTCCATAGAGCTCCAGGTATGGGACCGGAGGAGTGGGGGCTGGATGAATGGGTATAAGGTTAGCATCATTGCGAAAATGTGTAGAGGATCATGGCATGGTGTTAGAAATGAGTGTGGGAAGGTGTTGAGGCAGGCCAGGATTTGGAGATAAGTCGCCAGCAATGAGGAGTAGCAGACAGAGCGTTAGATGATGGGAACAAGATAGGACATGATGTGGCTGTGTGTGTCTGGAGAAAAAGGATTGTATGTGGAGGAACAGTTATGAGGAAGAAGGTCAGATGCCTGGGGAGGATGGAGGGGGAAATGACTAGTTGCTTACTAGGTGGGCGGATTACAGGAGATCGGACAAAATAGAGAAGTATGGGCATGAAGGTGAGAAGAAGCCAAAACTTTGTTGAGGTTTTATAGTCCTTTACCTTACAGTCAAATTCCAGTCCAATTCTAGTCTAATTCAGAGTAGCGTAATTAGAAATCTGTAATTTGAAATATGGAATTTGAAATAAGCCTGGGCAGACTGCTTCTGGGCAGACGCATGGCCCTGAACATATCTGCTACTGAAAGGGATCAGCTGTGAGAGGGGTTGTGGGCCTGTTTAACCACACCACATATTCAGAGTTAACCAAAGGTGAGTTAAAGGGGGGATGGACTGCCCACTTAAGATAGGCATGGAAGACACAAGAGGAATGAAGTACTCTATGGATACAAGAAGTAGGGTAAGCAATGCATACCAGGGATAGTAAATGCAAACAACAAAACAGTCAGGAGCTGGGAAAAGCTGGGGATATTCAATGCATACCTGTGGGAAGAGGAAAAACAGCTTGATTAGATGGTGCACATGATGATGATAATATTGCAAGAGTGATGAGTGGCCAAATGCATTCTAGAATTCTAGTCTAATTCAGAGTAGCATAATTAGAAATCTGTAATTTGAAATATGAAATTTGAAATAAGCCACAAGAGGAATGAAATACTTTATGAATACAAGAAGTAGTATAAGCAATGCATAACAGGGATAGTAAATGCAATTCACAAAACAGTCAGGAGCTGGGAAAAGCTGAGGACATTCAATGCATACCAGGGATAGTAAATCCAATTCACTAAACAGTCAGGAGCTGGGAAAAGCTGGGGACATTCAATGCATACCAGGGATAGTAAATGCAAACAACAAAACAGTCAGGAGCTGGGGACATTCAATGCATACCAGGGATGGTAAATGCAATTCACAAAACAGTCAGGAGCTGGGAAAAGCTGGGGACATTCAATGCATACCAGGGATTAGAGATGAGCGACTTTGCCTCTGGGAGGGTCGAGTCGGGTTTCGTGAAACCAGACTTTCTCAAAAGTTGAGTCGAACGAAATCGGCGACTATCGGAAAAAGTCAGAGGTCCGACTGAAACACGAAACCCAATGCAAGTCAAAAAGGAAACAAAGTCGGCAGGGAGTGGAGGACACTAAACACACCCACAGTGCCCATTTCAATGCCAACGACATCAATTCTTATTACTTAAGCTTGTCAACCTTAATTTACTTTATACTAATAGTTAAGCATTGAAAACAGGGGGTGTGTTGGCTAAAGTTGTGGGGGGGGGTAGGGCTGGCTCCAGGTTTTCGTGTGTCCCGGCGAAAGAGTGTTAGTGGGCCCCTTTAACACATACCACAATTCATGATGCTCAGATACGGCACAGAAATTTAGGTATAGTACAATGACAAATAATTCTCTTCTTACATTACATGACTGATATCTATTTTAAATTCTACAATAGCTCAAAAACCGGACAGTATATTCCACCATACAGTATTATGGCCACCACATAGTGCGCCATGTTTGGGAAAATTTACCCAAATTAGCAGCAGATATATGGTACTGTATCAGAAGCGTACAGCTGTATAAGGTGAAGGGAAAAATTGTAAATCTCCGTATATATTTCCAAAGTCACACATAAACGCTCTCAGGCTCAGTATGGATTAGACCAGAATAAAAAAAGCAGAAAAATGGTACTGTATCACAAGCGTACAGCAGTATACAGTCTAGGGATAATTGTAAATCTCCGTATATATTTCCGGAGTCAGACACAGACTCTCACAGGCTCAGTATGGATTAGACCAGAATATAAAAAGCAGAAAAAGGGTACTGTATCAGAAGATACCAGGTGTATACAGTGTAGGGATAATTGTAAATCTCCGTATAAATTTCCGAAGTCAGAAACTCACAGCAGATGTTAGCCGAATATAAAACAAAAGTACTTATCAAGTCAGTGTCAGTTAGGTAATGATCTCGATATATTTCGAGTCAACGACCTCACAGCTCAGTATGGATTAGACCAGAATATAAAAAGCAAAAAAGGGTACTGTATCACAAGCGTACAGCTGTATACAATCTTGGGGTAATTGTAAGTCTCCGTATATATTTCCGGAGTCAGACACAGACGCTCACAGGCTCAGTATGAATTAGACCAGAATATAAAAAGCAGAAAAAGGGTACTGCATCTGAAGATACCAGGTGTATACAGTGTAGGGGTAATTGTAAATCTCTGTATATATTTCCAGAGTCAGACACAAACACTCACAAGCTCAGTATGGATTAGACAAGAATATAAAAAGCAGAAAAATGGTACTGTATCAGAAGATACCAGGTGTAAACAGTGTAGGGGTAATTGTAAATCTCCGTATATATTTCCGGAGTCAAACGTAGATGCTCACAGGCTCAGTATGGATTAGACAAAAATATAAAAAGCAGAAAAAGGGTAATGTATCAGAAGCGTACAGCTGTATACAGTTTACGGGTTATTGTAAATCTCCGTATATATTTCCGGAGTCAGACACAGACTGTCACAGGCTCAGTATGGATTAGACCAGAATATAAAAAGCAGAAAAAGGGTACTGTATCAGAAGATACCAGGTGTAAACAGTGTAGGGGTAATTATTTATCTCCGTATATATTTCCTGAGTCAGACACAGACGCTCACAGGCTCAGTATGGATTAGACCAGAACATAAAAAGCAGAAAAAGGGTACTGTATCACATGAGTACAGCTGTATACAGTCTAGGGTAATTGTAAATCTCCGTATATATTTCCGGAGTCAGACACAGGTGCTCACAGGCTCAATATGGATTAGACCTGAATATAAAAAGCAGAAAAAGGGTACGGTATCACAAGCGTACAGCTGTATACATTCTAGGGGTAATTGTAAATCTCTGTATATATTTCCAGAGTCACACACAGATAGTCAGCATTTGTCCGTGATACCAGCCGGTACACGGTAGTGTGTTAGGAGCGTACAGCTCTATACGGTGTGGGAAAAAATTAACGCTCGATAACTGTGCAGAAAAAAAGAATAAAAGTATTAGTGCTGTTTAAAAAGCAGTCTGCACCGCAGTGTACACACAGCAATACAGCTAGCAGGCAGCCTATTAACCACCGCTGCTGCACACAAGAAAAATCTCCCCCGTCACTGGCAGGCAGCCTAATAACCAACGCTGATGCACACAAGAAAATCCTCCGTCACTGCACACTAACTGTACAGCACAATTGCTATCAGCATAAGCACATAAGAACTTCTGTTTCTAGCCCTAACTCTCTCCCTACTGATAAACCTCGCCCTACTGTTAAGATCAGCAGAAGTAAAATGGTGGTCGGCGGTTAGGGCTTTTATAGACACTATGACGCTACCCAAAGCAAGCCAATCACTGCAATGCCCTTCTCTAAGATGGTGTTGGCCTCTGCCCATGTCATCTCGTTGCCCACAGTGTACGTCCTTGCTCATTGGCTGGGAAAAGGTGCCTGCAAGCACTATGGGAAAACCGACTTTGGTGCTCGGGTCGACGACCGCATGGCCGACTTCACGCTATGGTCAGGTTTCGCTCGGCGAAACCCGACTTTAGCGAAAGTCGGCGACTTTTGAATCTGACCGACCTGTTTCGCTCAACTCTAGTCAGGAGCTGGGAAAAGCTGGGGACATTCAATGCATACCAGGGCTAGTAAATGTAATTCCCAAAACAGTCAGGAGCTGGGAAAAGCTGGGGACATTTCAATGCATACCTGTGGGAAGAGGAAAAAAAGCTTGATTAGATGGTGCACATGATGATGATAATATTGCAGGAGTGATGAGTGGCCAAATGCATTCTAGAGTTCAAGTCTAATTCAGAGTAGCGTAATTAGAAATCTGTAATTTGAAATATGGAATTTGAAATAAACCTGGGCAGATGCATGACCCTGAATATATGAGTCAAAATAGTTCTGGAATGTTGACAGGAGAACCATAGTAACATGGTAACATAGTAACTTAGTTAGCATGGCCGAAAAAATACATTTGTCCATCCAGTTCAGCCTATATTCTGTCAGAATAAATCCCCAGATCTATGTCCTTCTAAAGAACCTAATAACTGTAAGATACAATATCGTTATGCTCCAGGAAGACATCCAGGCCTCTCTTGAACCCCTCGACTGAGTTCGCCATCACCACCTCCTCAGGCAAGGAATTCCAGATTCTCACTGCCCTAACAGTAAAGAATCCTCTTCTATGTTGGTGGAAAAACCTTCTCTCCTCTAGACGCAGAGAATGCCCACTTGTGACCGTCACCTTCCTTGGTATGAACAGCTCCTCGGAGAAATATTTGTATCGTCCTCTTATATACTTAGACATGGTTATTAGATCGCCACTCAGTCGTCTTTTTTCTAGACTAAATAATCCTAATTTTGCTAATCTCTCTGGGTATTGTAGTTCCCCCTTCCCCTTTATTAACTTAGTTGCCCTGCTTTGTACTCGCTTTAGTTCCATTACATCCTTCATGAGCACCAGTGCCCAAAACTGTACACAGTACTTCATGTGCGGTCTAACCAGGGATTTGTACAGATGCAGTATAATGCCTCATCATGTGTATCCAGACCGCTTTTAATGCACCCCATGATCCTGTTTGCCTTGGCAGCCGCTGCCTGGCACAGCCTGCTCCAGGTAAGTTTATCATTAACTAGGATCCCCAAGACCTTCTCCATGTCAGATTTACCCAGTGGTTTCCCGCTCAGTGTGTAATGGTGATATTGATTCCTTCTTACCGTGTGTTTAACCTTATATTTATCATTGTTATCATCTGCCACCTTTCGGCCCAAGGTTCCAACTTATCCAGATCCATCTGTAGCAGAATACTATCTTCTCTTGTATTGACTGCTTTACATAGTTTTGTATAATCTGCAAATATTAATATTTTGCTGTGTAAACTTTCTACCTGATCGTTAATAATTATGTTGAAGAAAATAGGTCCCAACACTGACTCCTGCGGTACCCCACTGGTCACAGCGACCCAGTTAGAGAATATACCATTTATAACCACCCTCTACTTTCCATCACTAAGCCAGTTACTCATTTAAACACATTTTCCCCAGACCAAGCATTCTCATTTTGTGTACCAACCTCTTGTGTGGCATGGTATCAAACACTTTGGAAAAATCAAGATACACCATATCTACAACCCCTGGCAAAAATTATGGAATCACCGGCCTTGGAGGATGTTCATTCAGTTGTTTTATTTTGTTGAAAAAAAACAAATCACAGACATGGCACAAAACTGAAGTCATTTCAAATGGCAACTTTCTGGCTTTTAAGAAACACTAAAAGATATCAAGAACAAATAATGTGGTAGTCAGTAATGGTTATTTTTTTTTAACCAAGCATAGGGGAAAAATTATAGAATCACTCAATTCTGATGGAAAAAAATATGGAATCATGAAAAACAAACAAACAAGAAAACACTCCAACACAACACTAGTATTTTGTTGCACTACCTCTGGCTTTTACAACAGCTTGCAGTCTCTGAGGCATGGACTTAATGAGTGTCAAGCAGTACTTTTCATCAATCTGGTTCCAACTTTCTCTGATTGCTTTTGCCAGATCAGCTTTGCAGGTTGGAGAATTGTCATCGACCATTTTCTTCAACTTCCACCAAAGATTTTCAATTTGATTGAGATCCGGACTATTTGCAGGCCATGACATTGACCTTATGTGTCTTTTTTCAAGGAATGTTTTCACAGTTTTTGCTCTATGACAGGATGCATTATCATCTTGAAAAATGATTTCATCATCTCCAAACATCCTTTCAATTGATGGGATAAGAAAAGTGTCCAAAATATCAACATAAACTTGCGCATTTATTGAAGATGTAATGACAGCCATCTCCCCAGTGCCTTTACCTGACATGCTGCCCCATATCATCAATGACTGAAATTTGCATGTTCTCTTCAGGCAGTCATCTTTATAAATCTTATTGGAACAGCACCAAACAAAAGTTCCAGCATCATCACTTTGCCCAATGCAGATTTGTGATTCATCTCTGAATATGATTTTCATCCAGTCATCCACAATACACGATTGCTTTTCCTTAGCCCATTGTAACCTTGTTTTTTTCTGTTTAGGTGTTAATGATGGCTTTCGTTTACCTTTTCTGTATGTAAATCCCATTTCCTTTAGGCGGTTTCTTACAGTTTGGTCACAGAAGTTGACTACAGTTTTCACTCATTTGTTCCTCATTTGTTTTGTTGTGCATTTCCTGTTTTGGAGACATATTGCTTTAAGTTTCCGGTCTTGACACTTTGATGTCTTCCTTGGTCTACCAGTATGTTTGCCTTTAACAACTTTCCCATGTTGTTTGTATTTGGTTCAGATTTTAGACACAGCTGACTGTGATCAACCAACATCTTTTGCAACATTGCATGATGATTTACCCTCTTTTAAGAGTTTGATAATCCTCTCCTTTGTTTCAATGGACATCTCTCGTGTTGGAGCCATGATTCATGTCAGTCTACTTGGTGCAACAGCTCTCCAAGGTGTGATCACTCCTTTCTAGATGCAGACTAACGAGCAGATCTAATTTGATGCAGGTGTTAGTTTTTAGGAATAAAAAATTTACAGGGTGATTCCATAATTTTTTCCCTCAGAATTGAGTGACTCTATAATTTTTTCCTTATGCTTGGTTAAAAAAAATAACCCTTACTGACTACCACATTATTCTTGATTTCTTTTAGTGTTTCTTAAAGCCAGAAAGTTGCCATTTGAAATGACTTCAGTTTTGTGCCATGTCTGTGATCTGTTTTTTTTCAACAAAATAAAACAACTGAATGAACAACCTCCAAGGCCGGTGATTCCATAATTTTTGCCAGGGGTTGTATATCAAACTTGAAAAATGTGAATTCACACAAACCAGAACTCAATTTCTGGGATATACACTGCTCAAAAATAAAGGAAACCCTCACATAACACATCCTACATCTGAATGAATGAAATATTCTCATTGAATACTTTGTTCTGTACAATGTTGAATGTGCTGACAACAAAATCACACAAAAATAATCAATGGAAATCAAATTTATTAACCAATGGAGGCCTGGATTTGGAGTCACAAACAAAATTAAAGTGGCATGTAATGTCCTTAAAACAAGTCAAAATGATGCACAGTAGTGTGTGTGGCCTCCATGTGCCTGTATGACATCCATGTACCTGTATAACCTCCCTACAATGCCTGGGCATGCTCCTGATGAGGCGGCGGATGGTCTCCTGAGGGAGGAGACATGATGTCCCAGATGTGCTCAATCGGAATCAGGTCAGGGGTACGGGCGGGCCAGTCCATAGCTTTAATGTCTTCATCTGGCAGGAACTGCTGACACACTCCAGCCACATGAGGTCTGGCATTGTCCTGCATTAGGAGGAACCCAGGACCAACATCACTAGCATATTGTCTCACAAGGGGTCTGAGGATCTCCTCTCGGTACCTAATGGCAGTCAAGCTACCTCTGGCGAGCACATGGAGGGCTGTGTGGCCCTCCAAAGAAATGCCACCCCACACCATTACTAATGCTCTGCCAAACCAGTCATGCTGAAGGATATTGCAGGCAGCAGATCGCTCTCCACGGCATCTCCAGACTCTGTCACGTCTGTCACATGTGCTCAGTATGAGCCTGCTTTCATCTGTGAAGAGCACAGGGCACCAGTGGCGAATTTGCCAATCCTGGTGTTCTGTGGCAAAAGCCAAGTGTACTGCACGGTGTTGGGCTGTGAGCACAACCCCCATCTGTGGACGTCGGACACTCAGACCATCCTCATGGAGTCGGTTTCTAACCGTTTGTGCAGACACATGCACATTTGTGGCCTGATGGAGGTCATTTTGCAGGGCTCTGGCAGTGCTCCTCCTGTTCCTCCCTGCACAAAGGTGGAGGTAGCGGTCCTGCTGCTGGGTTGTTGCCCTCCTACGGTCCCCTCCATGTCTCCTGGTGTACTGGCCTGTCTCCTGGTAGCGCCTCCAGCCTCTGGACACTATGCTGACAGACACAGCAAACCTTCTTGCCACAGCTCGCATTGATGTGCCATCCTGGATGAGCTGCACTAGCTGAGTCATTTGTGTGGGTTGCAGAGTCCGGCTCATGCTACCATGAGTGTGAAAGCACAACCAACATTCAAAAGTTACCAAAACATCAGCAAGAGAGAATTGGTACTGAGATGTGGTCTGTGGTCCCCACCTGAAGAACCACTCCTTTATTGAGTGTGTCTTGATAATTGCCAATAATTTCCATCTGTTGTCTATTCCATTTGCACAACAACATGTGAAATTGATTGTCAATCAGTGTTGCTTCCTAAGTGGACAGTTTGATTTCACAGAAGTTTGATTTACTTGGAGTTATATTCTGTTGTTTAAATGTTCTTAGCATGGATCACAGTAAAATCAGAGCAGTAGTTCACTGGTCTACCCCAAGGATTTCAAAAGACATTCAGCACTTTATAGGATTTGCAAATTTCTACAGAAGATTCATTAAAAACTTACCAATTACTTCACTCACAAGGAAAACCCACATTTTTTTGGTCCTCTGAGGCACAAGAGGCTTTTGACAAACTAAAGACACTTTTTACTTCTGCACCATTACTAGTCTATCCAAATCCTGAACTGCCGTTTGTTGTCAAGAAAGATGCCTCAGACTCAGCGGTCAGAGCCGTTTTATCACAGTGAGATGGAGACAAAATGCAGCTTCATCCATGTGCATTTCTTTCTCTAACCATGTCATTTGCAAAAACGAACTATGACATTGGAAATAAGGACTTTTAGCTATTAAAGTCATCTTCTCTGAATGGAGACATCTTTTGGAAGGGGCCAATCGTCCGGTGACTGTCCTTACTGACCAAGAAAATTTACAATTTGTTTGTACAGCTAAGAGGTTGTCTGCAAGACAAGCACATTGTTCCTTATTTTTCTGCAGGTTTAATTTTATAATTTCTTATCGGCCTGGTTCAAGAAATGGCAAGGCTGATGCTCTGACTAGGATATTTGCTGAGCATGGACATTAGGAGAGGTCTAACACTGAATGTACATTCTACATCCAAAACATTTTTTAAAAAAACTGGACTCCAAAGAATTTTTGATGAACATTAAAGAGGGATACCAAACTGACCTATTTCTTAATCATCCTTCTAAAGACATTGATCTTTCTATTAAGGCGGGATTTTGGATTTAGAACCACCAAATATATGACCCTGAATCTGCTCAACTTGAAGTCCTCAAACGTGTCCATGATTCTAAACTTGTAGGTCACCCTGGAGTAATGGAAACACAATAATTTCTGCTTCGTTCTTTTGGTGGCCTAATTGTAGGAAGGATGTGAGAAAATATTTTTCCTCTTGTTTAACATCTGCACGGAACAAGAAGCCACGATCTTCTCCTCTAGGACTCTTGCAACCTCTTCCAGTTCTATCCATGCCTTGGGGATCAATCTCAATGGATTTTATTGTGGACCTTCCTCCATCTAAAGAAATGACTGTTATGCTTGTTGTGGTGGATCGGCTTACCAAGATGGCCCATTTTATTCCAACTAAAGGGATTCCTATCACTAAACCACAGAATTAGTGGTCAAAGAGAAATTTAGGCTGTATTGAATTCCTGACAATGTCATTTCTGATAGAGATATTCCGTTTACATCAAGATTTTGGAAAAGCTTTTGTACAGCTTTGGGAGTTACTGTCACTTTGTCTACTGCCTTCACACCCTCAATCCAATGGCCAAACTGAAAGAACTAACCAAACCCTTAACCAATACCTGCCCTGTTTTATTTCTTACCTACAGCAGAATTTGCCTATAATAACTCCAGTTCTAATCCCAAAGTCCATTTTTTGGCTTGCATTCGACATTTATTCCTAATCTTCCATTTAATACTTCAGTTCCTGCTGTTACAGATGCGGAAAGCTCAAAAAGAACTAACAGATCTTGCATAAGGCCCAAGAAGATTATAAAGAAACAGCAGATAAACAGATAAAGCTCCTCCTATCTTTCAAATCAGTGAAAAGTTTTGGCTTTCTACCAAAAATCTTAAAACAAAAGTACCATCTTCTAATTGAGTCAAAGATTCATAGGACCTTTTCAAATTTCTGCACAAATTAACCCAGTTGCTTTCCATTTAAAACTTGCTAACAGACTAGATGCTTCAAACATTTTCAAAATGAGATGAAAACAAGATTCATAGCACAGAAAACATAGAATTATAAAAAGGACCGTGGGACACTCTAGGTACCGTGGGACACTCTCCTATATATCACATCAGCACAAAGAGAAAAGAGAGGGATAGTCCGGGATAAAAAGTAACCAATTTTATTAAACACATAGTTTAAAATATAGGAAAGATGTGTATCTTCGTACGTGTTAGCCAGTAGATAGAAAAATATTTAGACTTGAGAGTCCTCAGTGGTTGATACCTTTTAATGGCTAACTGAAAAGATTTTCAGTTAGCCATTAAAGTATCAACCACTGAGGACTCTCAAGTCTAATATTTTTCTAGTTTAAAATAGCAATGTATAAACACAAGTACAATGAAAATGACAAAAAATGGATCGTATGGAACAAATGTGCAAAAAGCACCTAGACCCATAAATATATAAAGTGGATGGGAGACCAATGAAAGTAGCAGCATTACATGTAAATTTCCAGTGCTTCATATCATTCCTACCCAATGTGTAGCAGTGTGCCTTAATTATCTAATGCCGCAATAGGCAATGTGCAAGTCCAGAGTCCAAACTCACTTGTGGTAATTCAGAGGCTACCATTGGTGGTCATGGGTAGAGAGAACACCAGAGATCAAGAAGTAATTATAACTACAGATATTTCGATAAAGGTCTTACCCATAGTCTCCACACAAGGTCTGGTGCTGACAGCCCCAATGTGCGTTTCGTGTGGGCTTCTTTGGAGGGTTGTGAATAGGTGTGCGTTGTTCCGGTCATTAAATAGGGCTCCCTGCCAGCTGCTAGTTTTACCCTATTTTTTTTTTTTGCAAAATCCAATTTTTTATTTTAACATTTAACATTAAGAAAACAAATTTGGTATTGTCGTAATTATGCAAAGCTAGACCATTATGTTGCTATAACTCTGGGCATGATGTATCTATATTAGTCATGAGCACTGGCAAATTAAAGCTCCTTGATGAATACATTCAGCATGCTGGCATATGACAATTGGTTAACTTATATGAACAGAATCAGTAATGCAGATAAAGCTGGCTACGAACACAAAGCACCTTAATATAAGGTACAAATAAGATTCAATCTATATCTATTATAATATGAGACATTAACATATCAAAATGTAAATAAGATTTAGGCACTACATAGCATAATGGCCGACACTACATTAACAGAAGCAGGGTTATGGAGCAAGTCCAAAATATTGGAGAACCTGGGAGTGAATATTGTACACCTGCATAAAGTATTCGGATTTCCAATAGGAGCAAAGAGGAATTTGCAATTAGCAATGATGCATATGTGCTGTAAAATGTCTGCGAACTTGCAAACTTCGTGAAACTCTGCGTCGTCCAAAACAGAATCATAAGGACTCCTGCATAAAGGGGATAAAAACTGGGAAGCGGCATTTTCATGGCAACAAAGGTGATGTTAGTTTTTCATATCAGCGATTTTTGCAACGAGAGGAGGTGCTGAAGGAGCATGTTGCGTGGGAGGCAGAAGGTTATGTACAAATATTGGATATATAATTGTTATAGATTTTCCAAAGCTGGCAAATTCCAATAATATTTGATTTCCCTTATGCAAGTCACCTAAAATACTATTGTTTTACACATTGCATATGATTGTATCAGCCTTAGAAACATCACATGATCATGGAGGCATCTGGCAGGACTTCCCCATAATGCTTAATCTAATTTATAGGAAACCTGTCATGTATGTATGTAAAAAAAACTCTATAACACTGCATTAGAGCTGGCTGTCAGTCAGTGCCAAGTTCTCTTCACTTGAGAGGTGACTGAAGCAGCGCAGACCACAGCTATAACTAAAAGCCCTAGGCTGCTGGGACGGAAAAAAAAAATTTTTTCTCTGGGATCTCAGTGCAGTAGCTGCACGACTTGAGAATGCAATTAACATGCAGATTAACCCTATATCTGCAGGTTAATATTGGCTTTTGTTACATGACAGGTTCTCTTTAATGAAGCACTCCTATCAATGTTTTTATCCATTCAATATATTACAATCATCATATTATATAGAACTGTGTAATTACAATTGCTCATTTTGCCCTTCTACCCAGTTATTTTTTTCTTTTACATTAGGTCTATGATATCAGGTGATAAAAACAGATAAGCTGAATCGTTCTAAGCTCTATGTAGAAACAGGAGGCCTCTTTTTTTTTGCATGATTCATCCCCATCTTCAACTTATGACCCAACTGCCCTGATTCTAACCTTCTGCTAGTGATTTTGCAGTGACTAGAATTGTAGTTCTAATGCTGACTCATGCAAGGAAAAATACTTCCTGTTTCTACATAGAGCTTAGTAGGATTCAGCTAGTCTGTTTTTAATCATATGATGTCATAGATTTAATGGAAAAAGATAAGAATTAACTAGGTAGAATGGAAAAATGAGCAATTGTAAGTACACAGTGCTATATAATATGATGACTGCAATATATTACGAGGGTAAAAATGATGATGGGAGTGCTTGTTTAGCATAGATATATGCCACACCAATATTGCTATATGTAGCTTGTTGCTGCTGCAATTGAGTCCGAAGGGGCCTCAGATTGTCCTACATGGATTATAAGAGCAGTTGTGTCTTTGGAGATGTTTCCATTCAATGCAATTTAATTTTCACAGCCAAATTCGACAAAACTGTTGAATTTACGCGTCAAGCGATGTGCTCATCAGTAACAGCTGTATGTTCATTGATAGAATGTAAGAAAGTGAGTTTGGTAGGGTTGACTATGAGGAAAGAACTAAGGAAAAAAGAACGGGAACACTAGTGAGATGAGTTTGTCATGATAGTAAATAGCACCTGATGGAACAGCATGCAACAGCAAATGTATTTCCAAAGGGAGGGAGTCATGAAGGGTGAGAAGAAACATGGTAGAGGAAGGTAGAGTCAGGAAGATCGCCGGTGTTTATAACTTCTACTGTTAATATGAATCTCTGATTTCTTTTCTATTGGGTCTTTGAGAGAAAGAAGAAGGAAATACAGTAAATACATGTATTAGTAATTAATTTCCCTGTTTAAGACTTCAGAAGACAGGGTAAGTATCTAAAATGACATTTATTTGATATGATTAGCACATTGACCCAGTATTTAAAGCTGTTTTTTTGGGTCAGTGTCACCTGAATGGTTAATCAGGGGGACAGGGCTTATTCTGTTAGCTTATGACCACCCAAATGATTGAGAGGATGTTCATCTATGTTCCTTGCAATGTGGAGCCTAGCAATGACCATCATGGATGCCCTATTAGTTAAGCTCAGACAAAAGCTGTGTCTAATAGAATGCATGATAGGTTGTGCTGACTTACATAATACACTGTGTTAAAAAAGAGGTATGGTTCACATATAGCACATAGTAGATTATGCTTTGAATAGTGCATTAAGGTTTGAGATGCCATAGACATAGTAAACAGGAGAAACAAGTTTTAATTTCAGATTCAATTTCTCATTTTTAAAGTTCATTCGTAAAGTGAGGAAGTTAAGGTATTGGCTAATATGGGTAATTGTACCATTTTTAGTGTCTAGAAGTTTTAGTAAATACTTTGGGATACTTTGAAATATCCCAGACTACTGATAAGTTGCTTTACTGTTCAGAATTGCTTCATAGGTGGAGGGGCAGTACTGTCGGTAGAGATGTTCCACCAGCGTGTTAGTTCTAGGGACCATTGTTTCTTTTTCATCATTCATGTAGTTCCATAAATGAAGTGCAAATGAGGTTTTAAAGGTTGGCAATTCTCTCCATACTTCAAAATATCTTTTCCAAGATGGATATAAGATAGGATAGAATCGTTCAGGATGAAAGTAAGAGACATTTGCACACTTGGTATGATCTGTATATATAAACGTGGGAACACCACAATGCTTCTTCACAACACGCGTGAAAACTCCAGGTCCTTGGTGTCCCCATTTGCTTCCTCTATAATTCTGTACAAAGTTTTCCATAAATTCCCATGTCAGTTTGTGATATGAAGAAAGCCCAAAAACACTACTGCTGGTAGTTGAAAATGTTTCAGCAGCTAGAAAATTGTCTTCAGGAATTGGTCGAATAGAAATTACATCAGTATCCATGTAAATGCCTCCATACTTCCACATCAATGCAAATCTGCAGGCATCCGACTTAACATGAGTCCAGTAGACTTCTCTATGAGGGTTCACCTTTAAAAAATAAAAATAATAATAATAATTGTAAAGAATGGAAAAATAATGTATTTATTTATGAATTTTCATAATGATAATACTGATTCTGATCCATTTTTACTTCTATGCAACATGAGTCTTCAGGTCTGTACAAATATGATCATACCAAATTTCTAAGGTTTTTTTTATTACTTCAGTGGCTTAAATTTTTTAATGTTTAGAAAAAAATATGGTTCTTGCTGCCATTTTTCAACACCAATTTTGAACAATAGTTTTGAGGTTTTTCTAGCAACAAATTTTTGGATATACCAAGAAAATTTACTCCAGATGATGGAATAGTCTACAGGTGAGCATTATAATAAAGATACTTTTTTAAACACATTTTTGGATAGCTTATAGAACACTGAAATGTACCAAAGAATTTGTAAAAGTCTATGGATGAGCTACTGTATGTAATACAATACATTTTGTAAATTTTAGAAGGTTTATATACCAACGAAATGTACTCCAGACTAACAAAATAGTCTATGGATGAGCAATCTAATACCAATAAAAGTTTGAACAATTTTTTGACACTTATATAGCAACGAAATTTACACAACAAGACGTAATATTTCACAAACTTGCTCCCCTGAACATGGAAGAGTGTATGGGTAAGAAATGTGAAGAAGCAAGCACATTTTTCAAACGCTTTTTTCTAATGTTATATACCACCAAAATATGACAGAAAGCACGTAATACTGTATGAATGAGTAATCTAATTCTGAAATATTGTTTTACTCTTTTTGTAAGTTTTACATACCACTGCAATACAACAATAACCATTTAAACTATATGGATAAGTCATTGAATCCATAAAAAAGTTAACCAAGACATTTTGAAAATGTAGCTGATGTACTTATAGAGTTATAAAGGCTTTGGATAAAGGGCAAAGCCAGACAGAAATTATGAGGATGGTCATCCATAGACCCATGAAGGGAATCAAGTGGCAGGCCTCATTAAATATTGAACTTTAACCACTTTATGTTCTAATATCACCCAGTGATGTGAAAAAGTGTGGGTCAATCCAGGCTTTGTGCTTTTTCGTGAGAGTGAGTCTATCTGCATTGTGTGACAGGCAAAAGCACCTGTCTGCTATGACTTCCCTGGCGACACTGAAAACCCGGTCAGAAAAGACGCCAGCAGCAGGGCAGCTCAACATTTCCAAGCTATAAAGTTGGTACGAAAATATTCAGACATCTTTAAATGTTTCACTCTTTGTTTCATTGCAGCTATTTGGTAAATTCAAAAAAGTTCATTTTTTCTCACTAATGTACACTCTGAACCCCATCTTGAATGAAAAAAACCCAGAAATGTAGAAATTTTTGCAAATTTATTAAAAACAAAAAACTGAAATATCATATGGTCATAAGTATTCAGACCCTTTGTTCAGTACTGAGTAGAAACACCCTATTGAGCTAGTACAGACATGAGTCTTCTTACGAATGATGCAACAAGTTTTTCACACCTGGATTTGGGGATCCTCGGCCATTCTTCCTTGCAGATCCTCTCCAGTTCCATCAGGTTGGATGGTGAACATTGGTGGACAGCCATTTTCAGGTCTCTCCAGAGATGCTCAATTGGGTTTAGGTCAGGGCTCTGGCTGGGCCAGTCAAGAATGGTCACAGAGTTGTTCTGAAGCCTCTCCTTTGATAATTTAGCTGTGTGTTCACTGTCATTTTCTTGTTGGAAGGTGAGCCGTGGGCCAAGTCTGAGGTGCGGAGCACTCTGGAAGAGGTTTTAATCCAGGATATCTGTGTACTTGGCCACAGTTATGTTTCCTTTATTTGCAACCAGTCATCCTGTCCCTGCAGCTGAAAAACACCCCATAGCATGATGCTGCCACCACCATGTTTCACTGTTGGGACTGAATTGGGCAGGTGATGAGCATTGCCTGGTTTTCTCCACACATGCCTCTTAGAATTATTACCAAAAAGTTCTATCTTCATCTCATCAGACCAGATAATATTTCTCACAGTCTGGGAGCCCTTCATGTGTTTCTTAGCAAACTTTATGCGGGATTTCATATGTCTGACACTGACGAGAGGCTTCTGTCAGGCCACTCTGCCATAAAGGCCCGACTGGTGGAGGGTTGCAGTGATAATTGACTTTGTGGAACTTTCTCCCATATCCCTACTGCATCTGTGGAGCTCAGAAACTGTGATCTTGGTGTTCTTCTTTACCTCTCTCACCAAGGATCTTGATTGCTCAGTTTGGCTGGACGGCCAGGTCTAGGAAAACTTCTGGTGGTCCCAAACTTCTTCTTCCATTTAAGGAATATGGAGGCCACTGTGCTCTTAGGAACCTTGAGTACTGCAGAAATTCCTTTGTGACATTGGCCAGATGTGTGCCTTGCCACAATTCTGTCTCTAAGCTCCTTGGCCAGTTCCTTTGACCTCATGAATCTCATTTGGTCTGACATGCACTGGGAGCTGTGAGGTCTTATATAGACAGGTGTGTGCCTTTACAAATCAAGTCCAATCAGTTTAAACAGTTCTGGACTCCAATAAAGGAGTAGAACCATCTCAAGGAGGACAGCATGGACAGGAGGACACTAAATTGACAGCATGTGACTTAAATATGAGTGTTTGCGCAAAGGGTCTGAATACTTATGACCATGTGATATTTCAGTTTTTCTTTTTTAATAAATCTGCAAAAATTTCTACATTTCTGATTTTTTTCAGTCACGATTGGGTGCAAAGTGTACATTAATGGGAAAAAAAATTGAACTTTTTTGAATTTCCCAAATGGCTGTTATGAAACAGAGTGAAAAATAGAGTTGAGCGAAACAGGTCGTTCATTTTCAAACGTCACCGATTTTCGCCAAAGTCGGGTTTCATGAAACGAAACCCGACCGTGGAGTGAGTTCGGTCACGTGTTCGGCGACCATTTTGCTGGAGTCGTTTTTCCCCTACACTTTAAATGCCTTTTCTCAGCCAGTGAGCAAGGATGAGCACTCCAAAGAAAAGCCACCCCACACCATTACTGACCCACTGCCAAACAGGTCATGCTGAAGGATGTTGCAGGCAGCAGATTGCTCTCCACTGCGTCTCCAGACTCTGTCACGTCTGTCACGTGTGCTCAGTATGAACCTGCTTTCATCTGTGGGGAATTTGCCAATCCTGGTGTTCTGTGGCAAATGCCAAGCATCCTGCACGGTGTTGGGCTGAGAACACAACCCCCATCAGTGGACGTCAGGCACTCAGACCTTCCTCATGGTGTCGGTTTCTAACCGTTTATGCAGACACATGCACATTTGTGGCCTGCTGGAGGTCATTTTGCAGGGCTCTGGCAATGCTCCTCCTGTTCCTCCTTGCACAAAGGCGGAGGTAGCGGTTTTGCTGCTGGGTTGTTGCCCTCCTACAGCTCCCTCCGCATCTCCTGGTGTACTGGCCTGTCTCCTGGTAGCGCCTCCTGCCTCTGGATACTACACTGACAGACACAGCAAACCTTGCCACAGCTCACATTGATGTGCCATCCTGGATGAGCTGCACTACCTGAGCCACTTGTGTGGGTTATAGAGTCCGTCTCATGCTACCATGAGTGTGAAAGCACAACCAACTTTCAAAAGTGACCAAAACATCAGCCAGAAAGCATTGGTTAATGAGATGTGGTCTATGGTCCCCTCCTGCAGAACCACTCCTTTATTGAGTGTGTCTTGATAATTGCCAATAATTTCCATCTGTTGTCTATTCTATTTGCACAACAGCATGTGAAATTGATTGTCAATCAGTGTTGCTTCCTAAGTGGATAATTTGATTTCACAGAAGTTTACTTGATTTACTTGGAGTTATATTCTGTTGTTTAAGTGTTCCCTTTATTTTTTTGAGCAGTTTATATATACAGTATATGTATGTGTATGGCTGTATGTATATATACAGCTCTGGCAAAAATTAAGAGACCACTGCAAAATTTTCAGTTTATCTGATTTTTCTCTTTCTAGATATATTTTTGAGTAAAATGTAAATTGCTCTTTTATTCTATAAACTACTGAAACATGTCTCCGAAATTCCAAGCAATACATTTTGTATTTATTTTCAGATAATGAGAAAAGGTCAAAATGACAAAAAAAATGCAGTGCTTGCAGATCTCAAATAATGCTAAGAAAACAAGTTCATAATCATTTAGAAACAACAATACTAATGTTTTAACTCAGGAAGAGTTAAGAAATCAATATTTTGTGGAATAATCATGATTTTTAATCACAGCTTTCATGTGTCTTGGCATGCTTTCACACTGCTTTTAGGTGACCTTATGCCATTCCTGGCACAAAAATTTAAGCAGTTCTTTGTGTGTCGACCCGCCACCACAATTGTGGGTTACCAGGGCAATGGGGTACTCAGAGCCGAGCCCGTAGAAGTCTATGGGATTGTCACAGGTAGCTGTGGCTCGGTCTGTGGCCCTGGCGGTCTGGCGTATGTTGGGGGAATATTTACAGGGGATAGATTTATATACAGTTCGTGACGCCACCTGTAGTCTTCTGGTAATTTGTACCAGCGCTGCTGTAGATCTCTGAGGGGATGGTGATGCAGCTAGATGTCGGGTCCCCTACAGGTGGGACTCTTCCCTCAGGTCGGTAGTTATATAGGGATTGTGCAGGCATGCAATTAATAACTCAGTCTCACACCGTCAGCGTCTTTCCATACCTTTACTTGCAAGATGGTAAGGCAGGTCCCAGGGAGGCTGATGGGGTTGATGGAGGATGAGCTTTGAGGCAACGGCTAAGCAAGTTAGGGGCCTCCTTTACTGTCCAATAATGATGAGTACAACCAGCCTGAAGCGTAGTTCCCTCTATGATTCCAGCTATTCCAAAGCTGTTCTGCCCAGTCAGATTTGTGGTGGAGCCTTCCGAATGATGAAACTAGGTTCTTACTTTTGTCTGCGCTTGACTCAAAGTCCCTATTCCACCTGACTCCTGTTACGTACTGACTATTTGGGGCTGTTTGCCGTGACCTAAAGTCCGGTAAATCTCTGGTTTTCTTACCACTATGCTTGTAGCTAATAGTGATCCTTCGGTCCCCAGTGACCGGTAGCAATGTGCAGGACTTCTCCAAGCCAAAAGCACTTTTTAAATAATCTTTCCACTTTGCCCTTCGATTTGCTCGACTCTTAATGGATATCTCAGTCTGTCTTCCAGTGGGGCACAGCTCTGACTAGGCTGAGGTGAACTAGACCACCTGTACTAGCCTCCACTTTCTGAACTGCTAAAAGGCTCAGACTGGACACGTCTACTCTGTCCAAGGACAGGAAACTGACTGACTAAATCACTCCCTTCCACACCCCTGCTGGGTGTGTCAGAAGTGTACGTGATGTCATGAAGAGCTCTTAACTGTTACCTCTCCACTCATCCTCCTGGTATTGTGTACCAGGGCTACACATTCCCCCATGGTAAACGACAGCACTCCCGGGCTGTAAAATATAAAGAGACATTTTTGTTTATGCATGAAAACATCAACATTAAACAGTAATTCGTCCCATCCGGGAGGTAAGATGTCTTGAACGTTGCAAACAACACATTATAGAAAAATACAAATATAAATAACATTTTCATATAAATAGACAATATGCTTGTGAAGGACCCGCACCAAACCTTCAACGTGGGTCCTGGGTGGGCTGCAGGACATCCAAATGCAGACCTCACTCAGTGCCACACCACACGGGTTTTCTGTTCAGAGGTAAGTCAAGGTTTCATGTGAAACCATTAAAAGGCACAAAGTGCAACTATTTACAGGATACAGTTTTTGGGCTGGCTCAGTCCTCAGCCTCTGAGTCCATTATAAGACATAATAGAGAAAAACACATGTATATATATAGACTTTTTACAGTATTCATATTAATTCGTTATAACTACTGCTGATATCTAATGGGTAACTTCCCTTTTGTGATGCGCTCTGATCTACGTGGTGTAGCTTCAGGTATATCAAGTTGCGATCTGTCTGCACTGCGTAACGGCAAACTATAGAACTGCCTCAATCTTTCCATGGATCTGGCAAGCGTACTGATGGCTGGGCGGCGTGAGTCAGCTTCACCAGGAGATCCCATAGTATGGGGCGCTGCTTCAGATGATCCATCTTGAGATTCCATAGGTTGAGGTGTTGCTGGAATGGGTAACTCCTGAGCGGGCTCAACTGGCACCACAGGCACAACTGGAGGTAGAACTTCCTCTTGTGGCTGATAAAACTGCAACACTGGAATTATCACAGCATCTCCCAGTCGGGGCCAATCCGCAGGAAAATCTCCCAGATCTGTGTGTATGACCTCTTCCTTTCTTTCTCCTTGATTGATGACAGGGTTCTTGTCACAACATTTTAAGGGTTCTGGACACAATTTCAAATGGTCTCTGGACACAGTGGTTGTTGTTCTTCCTCCGTCCTTACTGACGACACAAACTTTTCTGTTGTCATATTTAGAATCTTGTATGACGTAGGGTTCTTGCTCCCACTGATTATCCAGTTTGTGCATCTTCCTTTTTCTTTTTAATACTACCTCTCCAGGCATCAAAGGCTTGGCAGGAGCATTTCGGTTGTAAACATCTTCCTGTTTCTCCCGTGCCTTATTAAGACTTTCCTCCACACAGATTTGTACTCTTCTGTATTGCTCTTGCCGATTGATGTCCCAGTTTTCAACGGCGTCGTCTGCCTCCGGTTCTACCACTCCAAGTTCTAGATCCATTGGTAGTCTTCCGGGCCTTGCTCTCATAAGATAGGCTGGAGTGCAGTTAGTTGAGCTTACAGGTATATGGTTATACAAATCAACCAAATCAGGTAGTAAATCCGGCCATCGATTCCTGTCTTCCAACGGTATGGATCTCAACAAGTCAAGGACAATATGGTTCATTTTTTCGCAAAGACCGTTGGTTTGAGGGTGATATGGTGTTGTTCTTATTTTCTTGCACCCGTACATGTGACAGAATTCCTTGAATAAATTGGCTTCGAAAGCAGGTCCCTGATCGGTTAATACTTGCTCCGGATACCCATGCGGTCTGCAGAAGCTTGCTTGAAAGGTTTTCGCAGCCGTCACTGCGGTCTGGTCCTTAACTGGAACAACCACCAGAAATCTGGAGTAATGGTCCACCATGGTCAAGGCGTATGAGTACCCAGATCTACTTGGCGACAATTTGACGTGGTCCAGGGCCACAATCTCCAGAGGACGAGTCGTCCGGATAGGTTGCAGGGGGGCCTTCTGACTACCGTAGTCCTTTCTTCTGAGACCACAGGGTCCACAGTTCCGACACCACCTCTCGATGGAGCTGCGCATCCCTACCCAGTAGAACCGGCATCTCAACAGGGTCTCCAGCTTTCTCCAGCCAAAGTGTCCTGCTTGATCGTGGTATGCTTCCAACACCATTGGGACGTCTGCCTTGGGGACCACGATTTGCCAGACCATCTCATGGGTTCTGGGGTTGACGTATCTCCTGCACAACTTCTCACGGTATAGGAACAACCTGCTTTTCTCGTTCCACAGGAGCTTGGCTGACATAGGTGCATCCTTTTCCAAAGAGGAGCCTTCCTGTCTTAACAACTCCTTGATGCGGCTGACCACTGGATCACTGTCCTGAGTCTCTTTCCAGCTGTGATGGGGTAAAGGATTTAATGTTGCACCATACTGCTTTCTGTTGACTCGATGCTCATGGACTACCCCATTTCGATGGAACGCAGGGAGCTCAATTTCTTCCAGGTCGTCTGATTCTTCTTCCGTGTCAGAGTCATGCGGCCTTCGGGACAACGCGTCAGCATTAGCATTCTTTCGACCTGCCCGGTACTTGATAGTAAACTGGTAATTGGACAACCGAGCCATCCATCGCTGCTCCATGGCACCCAGCTTGGCGGTTTCCAGGTGCGTTAACGGGTTGTTGTCTGTGTACGCCGTGAACTTATTGGAGGCCAGATAGTGCTTAAATCTTTCAGTAATGGCCCAGACCAGCGCCAGAAACTCCAGCTTGAAGCTGCTATAATTTTCCGGATTCCTTTCAGTTGGCCTGAGTTTTCTGCTGGCATATGCGATGACTTTTTCTTGGCCATTCTGCTTCTGACTGAGAACTGCTCCCAAACCTTCATTACTGGCGTCGGTGTACAACAGGAACGGTTGGCTGTAATCAGGATAGGTTAAGATCTCATCACCTGTAAGGATCTCTTTCATCTTTTGGGATGCTTCAGCCTGTTCTTTACCCCAGTTAAAGGGAGGGTTTCTGCTCTTTAAGGATTGTCCTACCAGGAGGTCCTGTAAAGGAGCTGCCTTCTTCGTGTAATCTTTCACGAACCTTCTGTAGTAACCCGTTAGTCCCAGGAACTGTCGCACTTCCTTAAGGTTCTTCGGCTCCGGCCACTTCTGGATGGCGGTGACTTTCTCTGGGTCCGGCGCTACTCCTTCCGAACTGACGATGTGCCCCAAGTATTGTACCTTCTGTTTGAGTAGATGGCATTTTGAGGGTTTCAACTTCATCCCGTACCTGGACAGGGACTCAAATACTTCTGCCAGGTGTTTCAGATGGTCCTCATATGTCTTGGAATACACGATAACGTCGTCTAGGTATAGCAGCACGGTTTCAAAATTGAGATGTCCCAGACAGTTTTCCATCACTCTCTGAAATGTTCCTGGGGCACTACTGAGCCCAAACGGCATTCTATCGAACTCACAGAGCCCCATTGGGGTGGTGAAAGCCGTTTTCTCACGATCCTCCTCAGTCACAGCCACTTGCCAGTAACCACTAGTCAGATCGAGGGTAGAAAAGTAGTTAGCCGTTTTCAGAGCAGCTAATGATTCCTCTATACGTGGTAACGGGTATGCATCCTTGTGTGTTATGCGGTTCACCTGCCTGTAATCCACACACATTCTCATACTACCATCTTTCTTTTTAACCAGAACTAGAGGGGCTGCCCAGGGGCTACAACTATCCCTTATCACCCCAGCTTTCTTCATATCATTCAACATTTCTTTAGCCTTCTGATAATGAGCTGGAGGTATGGGCCTATACCGCTCTTTGATGGGAGGATGACTGCCTGTAGGGATATGATGTTGTACTCCCTTAATTATCCCAAAATCAAGTGGATTTTTGCTAAACACTTGGGCATACTCTTGCACCACCCGTAATACCCCTTGCTTCTGGTGAGCGGGAGTGGTGTCCGTCCCAACATGGAGTTGCTGACACCATTCCGCCACTTGAGTTGCTGGGTCATTGTCCTCCGCTATTTGACAGGAGTCTAAGGACTCAGCCGGGAGAATAGAATTATTGTCAACAGCATGTAGTTTAGCAATGGTTGCATAACGGGGTAAGTTTACCTCATCATCTCCCCAATTGAGAAGCCGTACCGGTACTCTTCCATTCACCACTTCTACTACTCCTCTAGCAGTCATAAGTGTAGGTCTATGTTCTGAATGGTGGGGTTCTACTACAGCTTGGTAATTCTGTCCTCTCAGACCTATGGCTGCCCTGCACCAAATGATCATTTCACTCATTGGGGGTATCACAATAGGATCCGAGTCAGTGACCCGTACATTACCAATTTCGCCGTCGGTAAGCTTCGCTTGCTGCTGACACACCAGGGCCCGGATCTCTCTTTGGATTACTCCTCTCTGCCTTGGTCGGGCAATCTCAGCGAGCTGTTGGAGCAAGAACACAACTTCTCCCAAACAATTACCGATAATGTTAGTACCCAAAATTATATTTAAACCATTCTCCTCATTTACAGTCTTTACTACCAGAAGCCCCTGGTCTTTCAACTCCTCTCTGCCCACCTTTACATCTACACATTTTGTTCCGAGTACTTCTACAGGAAGACCATTAGAAGCATACACAGTAAAGTCAAGGCTCGGAGGTTTAAGACTGTCCATTGACCAGTACTTGGTATATAGGGCATCAGGTATTAGGGTCACCTGCGACCCAGTGTCTAACAATGCCGGAACAGCAATACCATCTAGAATAATAGACAGGTAGGGTCGCCCGCCCACATACCTGCGGTTCCAGTCTAGGGGGCCTGACGGGTATTCTCCTGGGTGTTGGCCCTTGGACCCAGGTTCTGCCCGTTTAAAGGACACTGTGGAGACAGATGACCTTTCCGGTTGCAGCGATAACAGATGATCTCTCGACGAGGAGGGTGTTGATCAGAGGTCGCTCCTGGGGGTGGCGTTGTCCTCCTCCGGGGGGCGACGTCTTCTTTCTTCTCCGGTGCATCCACGGGACGTCTTCTGGGCAGTCAGCTAACAAGATCTTTCCTTCCTCCTCTTTCCGCAGCTGCAGGGCACTCATTACAGCAGCCAGATTTTTAGTCAGCTGGCGCACCTCTGAGCGCAGACAGTCCAATTCACTAGGAGGTGTCACCTGCGCTTTGGCTTCAGCCACTAGCGGGGAAAGGGGGTTACTGCCGGTTCCAGAGTGACTTCACCCTGATGATGTTGGGTGGCCACCTCAGGTTTGCCCAGGGGCCGCAGCCCTTTTATTGCCATGTCCTTTAGGGCATCAAAGGTAGCATCCGGATGATCTAAGGACCACCAATTTACAGTTCTGCGTTCCTCTTGGGATCTCAATCCCTGTATAAATTGTTCTTTCAGCATTTTATTCTCGTCGATAGCATTTAAATTGTTAATTTGCTTGAGGGCTCTCAGGGCTCCTTGTAGTCGGCAAGCGTAGTCCCGGATGCTGTCACCTGGCTGTTGTGAACAGTGATAGAAGGCCATCCGGAGATCCGTTTCTGTGCGGTCTTCAAATATGGCATGTAGCTTCAGGAAGATCGCAGGTACCGACTCCTGATCAACGGTATCCCAAGTCTCCACTTCCCTCTCAGCAGCGCCAGTTAGCTGCCCTATTAGCACAGCAGCTTTCTGTCTCTCAGGCATGGAGTACATTTCTAGGAGGCTGCATAACTTCCGCTTGAAGCCTGCTAAAGTGCCTGGCTCACCGCTGTACTGGGGAAGCCATTTCGCCCCAGGCATATATGGGAGCGTTAGTGGCATGATCGGGACTACCGGACTGGGTGCTGGACCTGCACCCCCATCTGGCGCTACAATACCAGACGGTGCGGGATTGGGGCCTCCGGCCGGGGCCGCACTGTCAGCCGGTTGTTGTGACATCTTAGCGCCCCCTTGGTTAAACGGAGCCTACCGGTTTCAGACGCTGCTACTTCACAGGCACCGCAGTGAGAACAGGACCTTCGTCGCAGGCGCTCTGATGTCAGAGCGTTCACTTCCTGTTGCAGGACCTGCCGCTGAGTAAGAGCCGGAGGCGTGTCCAAGACTTTGCGCGCTCTTTCAGGTACGCCCACCTTCTTCTCCAGCGCCTTAGGGCGCGAATCTGGCGGCAAATATGGCGGTATTTGGCGCCAAACAACAGTCTTTTTCGCCAAAACACTTCACAGGCACACAGGGCTCGCAATGCTGCAAGTTTCGTATCCTGTTCGTGACGCCAAGTTTTTGTGTCGACCCGCCACCACAATTGTGGGTTACCAGGGCAATGGGGTACTCAGAGCCGAGCCCGTAGAAGTCTATGGGATTGTCACAGGTAGCTGTGGCTCGGTCTGTGGCCCTGGCGGTCTGGCGTATGTTGGGGGAATATTTACAGGGGATAGATTTATATACAGTTCGTGACGCCACCTGTAGTCTTCTGGTAATTTGTACCAGCACTGCTGTAGATCTCTGAGGGGATGGTGATGCAGCTAGATGTCGGGTCCCCTACAGGTGGGACTCTTCCCTCAGGTCGGTAGTTATATAGGGATTGTGCAGGCATGCAATTAATAACTCAGTCTCACACCGTCAGCGTCTTTCCATACCTTTACTTGCAAGATGGTAAGGCAGGTCCCAGGGAGGCTGATGGGGTTGATGGAGGATGAGCTTTGAGGCAACGGCTAAGCAAGTTAGGGCCTCCTTTACTGTCCAATAATGATGAGTACAACCAGCCTGAAGCGAAGTTCCCTCTATGATTCCAGCTATTCCAAAGCTGTTCTGCCCAGTCAGATTTGTGGTGGAGCCTTCCGAATGATGAAACTAGGTTCTTACTTTTGTCTGCGCTTGACTCAAAGTCCCTATTCCACCTGACTCCTGTTACGTACTGACTATTTGGGGCTGTTTGCCGCGACCTAAAGTCCGGTAAATCTCTGGTTTTCTTACCACTATGCTTGTAGCTAATAGTGATCCTTCGGTCCCCAGTGACCGGTAGCAATGTGCAGGACTTCTCCAAGCCAAAAGCACTTTTTAAATAATCTTTCCACTTTGCCCTTCGATTTGCTCGACTCTTAATGGATATCTCAGTCTGTCTTCCAGTGGGGCACAGCTCTGACTAGGCTGAGGTGAACTAGACCACCTGTACTAGCCTCCACTTTCTGAACTGCTAAAAGGCTCAGACTGGACACGTCTACTCTGTCCAAGGACAGGAAACTGACTGACTAAATCACTCCCTTCCACACCCTGCTGGGTGTGTCAGAAGTGTACGTGATGTCATGAAGAGCTCTTAACTGTTACCTCTCCACTCATCCTCCTGGTATTGTGTACCAGGGCTACACATTTGTTTGAAGGATTGTGACTATTAGTTTTCCTCTTGATTACATTTCAGAGATTTTCAATGGGGTTCAGGTCTGGAGATTGGGCTGGCCATGACAGGGATTTGATGTTGTGGTCCTTCATCCACACATTGATTGACCTAGCTGTATGGCATGGTGCATTGTGCTGCTGGAAAAACCAGTCCTCAGAGTTGGGGAACATTGCCTGAGCAGAAGGATTTAACTGTTTTTCCAGGATAACCTTGTATGCGGCTTAATTCATACGTCCTTTGCAAAGACTAACCTGCCCAATTCCAGCCTTCCTGAAGCATCCCTAAATCATCACCAATCCTCCACCAAATTTCACAGTGGGTGCAAGACATTATGGCTTGTGCGCCTTTCCAGGTCTCCGTCTAACCACTAGAAGACCAGGTGTTGGGCAAAGCTGAAAAGTAGACTCATCAGAGAAGATTACCTTACTCCAGTTCTCTATGATCCAATCCTTATGGTCTGTGGCAAACTTCAGCCTGGCTCTAATTGGCTTCTCATTAAAGAAAGGCTTTTTTCTAGCTTCACATGACTTAAGCCCTGCATCTAGGAGCCTGTTACGAACTGTTCTTGCCGTGCACTTCATCCCAGCTGCCATTTGCCATTCCTTTTGTAGGTCACTTGATGTGATCCTGCGGTTGCTGAGTGACATTCGAAGTAGATGACGGTCATCCCGGTCAGTGGAGAGTTGTTTTCGTCCTCTGCCGGTCTGCAGCTTTGTTGTCCCCAATGTCTGCTGCTTGACCTTTCTGTAATGGACTGTCATCTTAGAAATTTTAAGGATGGAGGCAACATGATGCTCACTGTATCCCTCTGCTAGTAAAGCCAGAATTGAACCCTTCTTTTCCTCCCTTCTTTTCAACTCCTTTGGTATGAGTAAAAGTTATTTTTTCATTCCTATGACTTTTGGGATATTACTAGCACTTGTTTTGACATCCAGCTTGTCCTATTGCAAGAGGATTGTGAACACCACAGCAGTGTTTTTTATACTTTCCTTCAATAAATAAGATTTGGTTCAGGTGATCACCTAATCAGAAGCACATTAAGTAGAATGATGTGTATAAATTGACTGTGAATCCTTTATAGTTGATGAGTTGCTGCTATTTTCATTAAATATTTGTTTCCTTAAGACATTTAAGCTGTGATCCTGTGTGGATCTCGATAACCTTTGGTATTATGGTACGAGAGATGATATAATGATTCACCACTAGGGTGCAGCATGGTGCGCTCGCATTCATTTTTAGGCCTCACAGCCATCCCAATGACAATGGTTGCCGCGCCCCTAGCTCTAACAGTGGCTTATGGGTAATTTAACGTCAAATGCCGACACGGAGGCTAGCGACGCCTATTTCCATGATGGCAGCACCGTAAGTGCAATACCACCTGTGGTAGTTAGGAGGATATTTAAGACTGGTAGTTAAGGTCTCATTACACCCCCTCAGAAGAAGCTAACGTGAAACCCGCATTAAGAGGTTTCTACACGTGGTCAACTAGCACTGAACAGTGGTAAATATTATGTCTTCCCATTAATTTATATGTTTGATGTGATATTTGCCTTGCACTACTGGAACATCTTTATATGCACTTTGGACTTTATATGATGTTTTTGTTTTGAGATGCACCTAAACTTTTTTGTCAACATGATACATTAATTTGATCTAAATAATACATATAGTACCTGGCATCCTTCACATCTCACATATAGAGAAGTTTTTTCTCAAAGGTGAAGTGGGAATTGCTCTCTGGGAATAATTATTTAACACTTCTCCATATATGCCACTGGATGGCGATATAATTTTTTTATGTATATGGCAATACTACATTTGAGCAAAATCAATTCTTGTATTTAGGCATTACAGCCTGGGATATACTGTATACTCACCCCTTTTTTCTTATTCAGCATCTACCTAAAAATCTGCACAAGCAACAGGTACTATTTTATAATAAATATATTTGTTGGGAAGTGTGCTTGTATTTATGCTGAATTTTTAATATTTTTTAACATATTTATCACCATATATGTTTTGGACATAATATATAGCTTTATAGAAAAGTCATTTGATTTAATAAATCAATATTTTGTTTTGTGCCACTATATATGCCATGTGATTGTGCACGTGTTGTTCTATCATGAACAACCTCACAACCCTTATGGTTTTTAATTGTTATTATATGTATTAAAGATTATTGTGTTTTAAAAATAGTTTTCCATTTTTTATAGGGTTCTTCAGTAATAAGTTAGGAGATACCATACAAGTTTGGCCCAACTATTGGATATTTTTTCACTGTATCCTAGGCTGTACACGCATGAATAATCAGGCTGTAAAAAGTAGATAGGGACTGTATGCATTAGGATGTACTGCATTCTCTTCTCCTGTCTGACAACGCTGAAAATGACAGCGCTACACGCGATCCTGCCTTTAAACATGCTATCTCATGTGCTGCATCACATCACGCATCACAGCCATGTCAATATTTGAGGGAAATATTAGTTAAATGGTAACTGTAGATTAATGCAGAGTTGTTACCACTTGCACTTTCCCTATAGCGATTGTTACTGTCAGACAAAGGCTTATATTTTGCTTATAATGATTGTTGTGGCTAATTAATCATGGAACAGTTGTATATTTATTCTGTATATTCATTATGTTTCGGCATATAACATGTAATAAGGTTAATTGTGTTAGCAGCCATTGTCTATAATAGCACTAAGCTGCAGTTACCATTTTATCTAATCGCTCCATCACATGTGAGGCTCAAGCTTCAACATTTTCCAATGTAGACTGGGTACCTCGAATATAGGCTGCTATATACCCACTAAAAATGGTTTGCTGTCAAAGTTTGGAAGAGTTGGGTCTATATTGGATACGTTTCTGATATTAAACATTGAATATGCCGTATTTTGCGGTTTATAAGACGCACCGGATTATAAGACACACCCCAAATTTTGAGGAGAAAACTAGCAAGAAAACCTTTTTTTACTAAAATGATGGTGCTTCTTACAATCCTTGTGTCTTATTTCTTACCAGGTGTGGTGGCTGCGGTGAAGCGGGGTCCCAGGTCACTGCTGGCAGAGGCAGGAGTGGGGCAATGCTGCAGACCCCAGCCTGGGAGAAAGGGGTGTTCGGATGCGCGACACTGAGGATGTTTGGTGGTGCGGGGGCTAAGCGGACATTTTGTGAAAGCCCGTAACTTTGCGGTGGAACTTGGGAAAATGGTCGCCAGGGGCGGCGCATGCGCAGATAGAGATCTTGCCGCTGAGATGTCATCTCCTGAGATCTGGGTGCAGAGATCTCCATCTGTGCATGCACTCCCCCGGCAGGCATTTTCTTGGAGTCCATTACAATGTAAACAATGGAAGTTTGGGGGTCCCGGCTGTCACAAAATCTCGTCGGAGCCCCCGCACCACCAAACACCCGCAATGTCGCACCTCCAAACACCCCTCACCCAGCTGCGACTTGCAGCAGTGGCGCACCTATAATGAGGCGAGTTGGCCTCTGTCTCAGGCGGCGGCAGCTAGGGGGCGGCAGAGCCAACCAGAACACGTGGTGTGGTGCCGCTCTCCTTAATCCCTGCTGATCTAAGTACTGCCACACTAAGCAATCCCGCTAGCGATCCGTTAGCGTTGCATCTAATGAGATCGCTAGCGGATCGTTTCTATATCGCTAAATGCGGCCCATTTAGCGTATAGTTAGACGCATCGCCGTTAGCGATCTTCTTAACGACTTTAGCGGTACAAAAGTACCGCTAATCGCTAGAAAGGTCCACACAGCGATAAATACTTACCCACGGAGCGCCAGCGATGAAATAGGGTCCGGAGCGATTCCAGCGACGAGCGAGATCCAGCAGAAGCTCGTCGCTGGCAGCTGCGCACTGAACAATATCGCTAACGGATCGCTAAATAGTGACGTTTTTAGCGATCTCGTTAGCGATATTGTTAGTGTGGCATACCCTTTACACTCCTGCGCACTGTGCTATGTGTCCCGCAGTGAGAAGCAGCCACGCCCCCCATGCACCCCTTCCTCACCCTCCCACCTTTCCACTTTAGCTTCTCGCAGCCAGGAGTCCCGTTGCTGTGCTGTCCTGTTATGTGCGAGCAGGACCTGTGATGAGGTCACAGGAGGGGGAGGAGTCAGGGGTCACATGGTCAGGCTCTCTGCGTGCAGGACTCTGCTGTTCTGGTCATCATGGTGCTGGATGAAGGTAAGTTTATGTGTGGGATCAGGAGGGGTTTACAGTGTGGAGGTAGCAGAGCTGTGTGTGTACGAGGTGTACGGAGCGGAGCCGTGTGTGTACGAGGTGTACGGAGCGGAGCCTCGTGTGTTCGAGGTGTACGGAGCAGAGCCGTGTGTGTACGAGGTGTACGGAGCGGAGCCGTGTGTGTACGGAGCGGAGCCGTGTGTACGAGATGTACGGAGTGGAGCCGTGTGTGTACGAAGTGTACGGAGCGGAGCCGTGTGTGTACGAGGTGTACGGAGAGGAGCCGTGTGTGTTCGAGGTGTACGGAGCAGAGCCGTGTGTGTACGAGGTGTACGGAGCGGAGCCGTGTGTGTACGGAGCGGAGCCGTGTGTACGAGATGTACGGAGTGGAGCCGTGTGTGTACGAAGTGTACGGAGCGGAGCCGTGTGTGTACGAGGTGTACGGAGAGGAGCCGTGTGTGTACGAGATGTACAGAGCGGAGCCGTGTGTGTACGAGGTGTACGGAGTGGAGCCGTGTGTGTACGAGGTGTACAGAGCATAGCCGTGTGTGTACAGAGCGGAGCCATGTGTACGAGATGAGCGGAGCAGAGCCGTGTGTGTACGAAGTGTACGGAGCGGAGCCGTGTGTGTACGAGGTGAACGGAGCGGAGCCGTGTGAGCGGAGCCGTGTATGTACTAGGTGTACGAAGCGGAGCCGCTCAGCTCCGTACACACAGGGCTCTGTGCTTGAGCCGTGTGTGTATGGAGCAGAGCCGCGTGTGTATGGTGCAAAGCCGCATGTGTACAAGGTTTACGGAGTGGAGCCATGTGTTTACAAGGTGTACTACTTATAGAGAACTTTAACAAATATAAAAATCGATGTTTCAAACATATTCCTATTAAAGGGTCTGTGCACACGTTGCGGAAACTGCTGCGGATCCGCAGAACTGCAAGTGATGTACAGTACCATTATATTCAATGGAAATAAAAAAACGCAGTGCACATGCGGTGGATTTTTCCACGCAGATTTGGTGCGGATTTAAATCCGCAGCAAGTCACTTCTTTTGTGCAGTTCCGCAGCGTTTTGAGACCTGCTCTAAATAGGAATCCGCAGGTCTCAAACGCAGGGGAAGTCCGCACAAAAAACGCGGCAAATCCGCACTAAATCCGCAGGTAAAACGCAGGTCATTTTACCTGCGGATTTAGCAAAATCTGCGCAGAAAATTCCACAGCAGATTCTTCAACGTCTGCACATACCCTAAAAGTGTATGTATTTCACATGTGCGTCACGTTAGGCTAGTAAGAGTAAACCAGATTTATTTGTACTGATTTTACAATGGGGGAGGGGCGCCGTTTTGCAGTTCGCCTCAGGCAGCAGAGAGGCAAAGTTCACCCCTGTTTGCAGCAACACACCACTCTTGCCTCCTCCAGCAGCGATCCTGGAACCGTGCTCCACTTCGGCCAGTAAGGTACATTCGAGTTATAAGACGCACCTCCATTTTCCCCCAAAATTTTTGGAAAAAAAAAATATGTCGTCTTATAATCCCAAAAATATGGTACATACACTGTACCTTGCCTTATCTAGATCACATGTATACTATTGGTCTGTGCCCCTACTCTTTAGTTTTCAGCATTCTTCTACTTTTAAATGTTTTTATGAGATTTATGAGATTTATAAAAATTTACATTTTATACTACATCACTTCTTCGTTGCCATTAGTGAATTTTCAAAAAAATGGCAAACTTTTTGATAAAAAGCTTCCATTAGATGTATGAGTTCTGGCGCTTTGCCTGGTTCTTCCCCTTGCCCGGAAGGGTTACAAATGATGTAATAATTGTGAAATTGATGTCAGCTTTGTAATGTCAGATGATATCAAGCCCACAGATTTTTTACTTGACAGGCGTCTATAAGATGCCCCATCACTAACCCCAAAGTGAAATTATAATAAAAACAAAGCCAGATTAAAATCCTTTATTTGAAATACACACACAGACTCCTTTATTTGAAATAAAAACTCCCCACCCTCTTTTACCCATTTATTACTGTAAAATAAAAAATAATAAAACACCATATTCGTCACCTGTCCACCGATAAACCATTAATGGCCATGTCCCACGACAATGCGGATGGTTTGAATAGCAATCAGTGATGCGCCCACTCTCCATGTCAGCCATCTCACACTGAGCAGAGCGTGAGAAGCGCTGCCTGCCTGTACCGGTGGTGATGTCATTAAGATTACTGTCGGCCACACACGGTGCTTCTCACACTCTGCTCAGTGTGAGGCGGCTGGTGTGGAGAGCAGTCGCATCACTGATATCACTGTTCTTCAAATCATATGCATTTTCGTGGGACATGGCTATTAATGGATTATCAGCAGACAGATGAGGAGTGTGGTGTTTCATTATTTTTTATTTTACAACTAGATGGTGGCCCAATTCTAACGCATCGGTATTCTAGAATATGTAGTTTATTTATGAAGATTTAAAGAATAATGCAATGAATACACAGGATTTTCCGGGTAAAATATATACATTATCATTAAATGTTATTGCCATAGAACTGCTCTCTAACACAGGTTCTGTGACAGTCCCTGTGACGTTGCTAAGGCCGCGGTCGGGTATCCAAGGGGCGTGCCCGCACCACTCCCCTAGAAACACCCACATCCAATCCGGAGGCAGCTGAGCAGAGAGGTCGCGACCAATCAGTGAGGCGGGATTTCGGCTACAGACAGACAGAATTAGACGATTATATAGTAGATGTTAAATGGGCAAAAGAGGGTGGGGAGTTTTTATTTCAAAAAAAGGAGATTGTGTGTTTATTTCAAATAAAGGTTTTTATTCTGGCTGTGTTTTAAGTACTATCTTACTATGGGGTTATTAATGGGATGTCTCCATTACTAACCCCTGGGCTTGGTGTCAGTGGCCATAAAACAGCTGACATCAACCCCACAAATCTTACCACACTTGCCATCACTCCAGGGTACCATTTTCCGAGACCTATAGTGTCTCCATTTTTCAGGATCTGGGGCAAAGTGAAGGCTTATTTTTTGCAAGCCGGGCTGCCATTTTTATGGATACTACACTGCTCAAAAAAATAAAGGGAACACTCAAATAACACATCCTAGATCTGAATGAATGAAATATTGTCATTGAATACTTTGTTCTGTACAAAGTTGAATGTGCTGACAACAAAATCACACAAAAATCATCAATGGAAATCAAATTTATTAACCAATGGAGGCCTGGATTTGGAGTCACCCACAAAATTTAAGTGGAATGTAATATCTTTAAAACAAGTCAAAATGAAGCTCAGTTGTGTGTGTGGCCACCACGTGCCTGTATGAACTCCCTACAATGCCTGGGCATGCTCCTAACGAGTCGGCGGATGGTCTCCTGACGGATTTCCTCCCAGACCTGGACTAAAGTAAACGCCAACTACTGGACAGTCTGTGGAGCAACGTGAAGTTGGTGGATGGAGTGAGACATGATGTCCCAGATGTGCTCAATCAAATTCAAGTCTGGGGAACGGGCAGGCCAGTCCATAGCTTCAATGCCTTCATCTTGCAGGAACTGCTGACAAACTCCAGCCACATGAGGTCTGGCATTGTCCTGCATTAGGAGGAACCCAGGGCCAACCGCACCAGCATATGGTCTCACAAGGGGTCTGAGGATCTCATCTCGGTACATAATGGCAGTCAGGCTACCTCTGGGGAGCACATGGAGGGCTGTGTGGCCCTCCAAAGAAATGCCACCCCACACAATTACTGCCAAAAAGGTCATGCTGAAGGATGTTGTAGGTAGCAGATCACTCTCCACGGCTTCTCCAGACTCTGTCACATCTGTCACATGTGCTCAGCGTGAACCTGCTTTCATCTGTGAAGAGCACAGGGTACCAGTGACGAATTTGTCAATCCTGGTGTTCTATGGCAAATGCCAAGCATTTTGCATGGTGTTGGGCTATGAGCACAACCCCCATCTCTGGACGTCGGGCACTCAGACCATCCTCATGGAGTCGGTTTCTAACCATTTGTGCAGATACATGCACATTTGTGGCCTGATGGAGGTCATTTTGCAGGGCTCTGGCAGTGCTCTTCCTGTTCCTCCTTGCACAAAGGTGGAAGTAGTGGTCCTGCTGCTGGGTTGTTGCCCTCCTATGGCACCCTCAAAGATTCCTGGTGTACTGGCCTGTCTCCTGGTAGCGCCTCCAGCCTCTGGACACTACGCTGACAAACACAGCAAACCTTCTTGCCACAGCTTGCATTGATGTGCCATCCTGGATGAGCTCCACTACCTGAGCCACTTGTGAGGGTTGTAGAGTCCATCTCATGCTACCACGAGTGTGAAAGCACAACCAACTTTCAAAAGTGACTAAAACATCAGCCAGAAAGCATTGGTACTGAGATGTGGCCTGTGGTCCCACACCTGCAGAACCACTCCTTTATTGAGTGTGTCTTGATAATTGCCAATAATTTCCATCTGTTGTCTATTCCATTTCCACAACAGCATTTGAAATTGATTGTCAATCAGTGTTGCTTCCTAAATGGACAGTTTGATTTCACAGAAGTTTGATTTACTTGGAGTTATATTCTGTTGTTTAAGTATTCCCTTTATTTTTTTGAGCAGTGTATTTTGGAGTGGATACAAAGCTTTGATCGCTTGTTATTGCATTTTATTGCAATATTGCGGCGATAAAAAAAACGTAATTCTGGAGTTTTGATTTTTTTTAATCTCATTATGTAGTTTATCAATCAACGTAATTGTATTTTATTTTTTTATAGATTGAATGTTTCTGAACACAGCGATACCAAATATGTTTTTTAATTGTTTTCTTTTGAAGGAGGCAAAAGGGGGTGAGTTGAACTTTTATTTTTTTATTTTTTTTTATATTTTTAAACCTTTTTTTTTACTTTTTACTTTTTTCAATAGTTTCCTTAGGAGACTTAAAGCTGCGATCATCCGAATGCTTGTGCTATACATAGCAGGGCTTCAGCCCTGCTATATGTAGCAAAAATCATCAGCTCCTATGAACACACGCTATTTGCAATTACAAGCACAGGGATATTCTGCAGACCCCAAGTTATCATGTGAACCCCTCAACTCCCTGCGATCATGCGACATGGGCGCCGATTGGCAAGGATTGTGACACGGTTACTGTAAGAGCAAGTTAAATGTCGCTGTCAGATATTAACAGCAGCATTTAACACATTAACAGCTGTTAAAGGCTCATGACTGCTGCTGATCAAATCAGCTTTCATGTGCAGGAAAAATGCTGACTCAGCGCTGGAGCCCGCATCAATTGCCAGAACACAACCGATAATATACAGTACAGACCAAAAGTTTGGACACACCTTCTCATTCAAAGATTTTTCTGTATTTTCATGACTGTGAAAATTGTAGAATCACACTGAAGGCATCAAAACTATGAATTAACACATGTGGAATTATACATTACACTTTACAAAAAGTGTGAAACAGCTGAAAATATGTCTTATATTGTAGGTTCTTCAAAGTAGCCACCTTTTGCTTTGATTACAGCTTTGCACGCAGAAAAGGTGAACGGATGAATTCTACATGCCTGGTTCCCACCGTGAAGCATGGAGGAGGTGGTGTGATGGTGTGGGGGTGCTTTGCTGGTGACACTGTTGGGGATTTATTCAAAATTGAAGGCATAGTGAACCAGAATGGCTACTACAGCATCTTGTAGCAGCATGCTATTCCATCCGGTTTGCGTTTAGTTGGACCATCATTTATTTTTCAACAGGACAATGACCCCAAACACACCTCCAGGCTGTGAAAGTGCTATCTGACCAAGAAGGAGAGTGATGGGGTGCTACGCCAGATGACCTGGCCTCCACAGTCACCAGACCTGAACCCAATCGAGATGGTTTGGGGTGAGCTGGACCGCTCACCGCTTCAATTTTGAATAAATCCCCAACAGTGTCACCAGCAAAGCACCCCCACACCATCACACCACCTCCTCCATGCTTCACGGTGGGAACTAGGCATGTAGAGTCCAGCCGTTCACATTTTCTGCGTGCAAACCAGTAATCAAAGCAAAAGGTGGCTACTTTGAAGAACCTAGAATATAAGACATATTTTCAGTTGTTTCACACTTTTTTGTAAAGTGTAATGTATAATTCCACATGTGTTAATTCATAGTTTTGATGCCAACAGTGTGATTCTACAATTTTCATAGTCATGAAAATGCAGAAAAATCTTTGAATGAGAAGGTGTGTCCAAACTTTTGGTCTGTACTGTACATATACATAATAGGTCGTGAAGTGATTTAGTTGGTTTCCGTACATATTTTTGTGGCACCCCAGGAGTCCGGTTGCCACAGTGACATTGCCTCCCTCACAGGAAGTTATGTCATGCCTGGAAGCAAGGAGGGGTCCCCTTACCATGTGTCAGTAGGAGAGAAGTCGAGCAGAACCTGGTTGGAGTGGAGAGGTGATTAAACTTGCACCAGAGCTGAGCGCTGGGGACCGTATACCGGAATCTGTGGTTGCACGGGTACTGAAGTCCCGGCAGCTGAATTCGGGGGGCAGGGGACTGCAGGTCTCCTGTCCCGATCTAATACCCAGCAGCACAGCAGCATACCAGAGCCTGGAGCCGACACAAAGGAGCAGCACCTGTGATAGGCTCAAGCTGCCTGTCATGCAGGCAACAGTTTGCTTTTAAAAAAGAGACAGCTAGCAGCAGGAGGGTGAGCTGTGACAGAGAGGATAAAAAAGGGAGGACAGCACAAAAGGAAAGGCTCCGTACCTACCTGGGCAGGTGTATCCAAAAATTGATTCCAGGCTGCCCAGATCTCCATCACAATCTGTTACCAGTGCCTCGGTCTGTACTATCAACCATCAAGTAAAGGAAAAGAAAACTACAGTCATTGTGTCCTCCAGTGATCTCTTGCACCCTGAGTCCTGCACCACAAGGTACTCGAAGCCTGACATAAACAGAACCGGTAGCCCTGGGGTCCCGCTCCACCTGTGGGGAGCAGAAACATCCCAGCTGTGTCACCATCATCCCCAGCAGTCTCCTTTAGCAGCGTCGGCCATCTATTGCCGAACACCACAGGTGGCATCACGTTAAATCCCATATACATATTCCCCATTTTACGGCACAGCCAGGGCCACAGAGTCGGTTCACGGCCCCGTGACTTCCCGAAAGAACTGTCCGACCAGGTTCTGAGTACCCCACGGCCCTGGTGGGCGAGTCATTTTCTTAAAAGTCTATCAATTTTATCATAGTCTATGTTCTATGGAATTCATTTTCAGGTGACTGACTAGCCCATGGAATCTTTTAGATGTATTTTTTTGAGTATTTTACATTGTGACAAAGAACTCCTTCCTTGAGAAATATGTATGTTTTGTTCAGCGGCTTACCCATAATGTTGTTCGAGGACCCTATGTTCAGAAACCTGTTTCTTGTACAAAGATTTGAGATTGTTTGCGTGCCAAGTGGCCCAACGTTTCACACATCATAATAGAAAAATTATTTGATTTGATTCCTGACCAGTTAAGCATTTTAAGAAAGTGAGTAATGGGACACTGAAGCTTTATAGAGGATGTATCACTTGCCACACATAGGTAATTGTCTTTTATCTTATGTAAATATCATATTTTTTCTGAATTTGGAGACGTTTTTCTTTTGTTCCATTGCCTCTCCATTCAAGAGATATGGCCCCTCATTTTATGTATATAAATCTACTCTTTTTAACCAAGTGATTGTATTCCTCAAGAATATTTTTGCAAAGAGTTATGGACCAATGAAAATTTGTTTCACTCTAGAAACACTTTCTTTCTAGGCTGTTCACTTGTATGAACAGACATGGTCGATAGGAAACTGTGGGACTATGTCTAGAAAAAAAGCCAATCCTATTTTCTGAGCCCATGTATCGCCTCCTGAACTGTATTAAAATTAAAGCTTTCCTTATTAGCACAGATCTAACAAATAAAGGACCATTTTCAGACTTCTAATTCCTTACTATTTGCAAATGTGTCTAATTTGTGATGCACATTATCAGGAATATATTTACAAAATATAATTCCCCTTACTGTCCTTCATTTTTTACAGAGTGTAGTAACAGAAATACGGTGATTTACGGTGTTACTGCACCGCTACCCAAAAAAAAAAGCATGATAAGATAAACATCAGCTAGAAACTGTAAAGCAGTACATACACATAGTACTAACCAAAGGCAGGAAACAAAAATGCTTGCTCAATTCTGGTATAATTTGCTTGATCAGAGGGTACATACTAAGTATGAAGATGTCCTCTTATAAATGCAGTTAAGCCAAAGGAACAGATGGAACTTTTTAGTGTATTTGCAAAGCATCACAGAGCAGAAAAATGCATCCAAGATAGCTTTAGAATGACCCTGGAGTACCAACTAAGCTGATCAGCAGACTGATCCCATGAAAGAGAAGTCAAATTTGTCACAAATGACGTGTTATGCCTCATCATAGGCATCACACAAACCTGAGAAGTAGCGCCACACAATTTCTCAGACCTCCTACTGAGTTAACTCGATAAGAGATGCAATTTAGATTAACACCAGTAGAGGGTCATTCAATATCAAATTAGTAGAACAGATATCAGTTTACAAAATTTACACACTGGCTCCTTAAAGGGTATGCCACACTAAACAATATCGCTAACGGGATCGCTAAAAAACGTCACTATTTAGCGATCCCGTTAGCGATATTGTTCAGTGCGGCAGCTTCCAGCGACGAGCTTCCTGCTGTGATCTCGCTCGTCGCTGGAATCGTTCCGGACCCTATTTCATCGCTGGCGCTCCCGCTGGGTAAGTATCTAATCGCTGTGTGGCACCTTTTCTTAGCGATTTAGCGGTACTTTTGTACCGCTAAAGTCGTTAAGAAGATCGCTAACGGCGATAGCGTCGTTAACTATATCGCTAAATGCGGCAGCATTTAGCGATATAGAAACAATCCCGCTAGCGATCTCATTAGTATGCAACGCTAACGAGATCGCTAGCGGGATAGCTTAGTGTGGCAGTACCTTAAGGATGTGACCTATTTTGATATTACAAATAGAAATGTTCTTTGTTTCAGCATTCCAAAGGCCATAACGGAGTATGTTTCATTGTAGCATTATTTTGGTGTACAATTTTTTATATTTTATTTTGGTTGGAGTAGTAATGGTTGTGTCCTGATAATTGCAGCATCTAAGGGGTTAAATAGCCCTGTCAGGATTGTCTTTGATCCCATCCATTATCATTTTTATAGTGCAGCTTTCTGTGATAATGTTGCTATGATGATGCCACCCATGAAGATTTTTTAAATAAATCTGTATTTTTCTGTATGTAATGTAGTGTGTGTATTAATATACTCACCTCCCGTTGCTCTATCTGGTGTACTGTGCCGTTCTACTCATCTTCTCAGTGATGTCGCTACTCTTCAGATTCTCTGGCTCATTCTATGCGCTATGCATGAGTTGGAAATCTCTTTTTCTTTATGTAACGGGGTCTGCTGTGCTGTAGTACCTCTTATATTACCACCCCGTGTTTCAGGAGGTCCACTCTGCTTTTCCTGGATTCTGAATGAAGGACGCTGGCTCAAAAGGCTTTGTTACATGGGAACATATAAATGATCACTGCTTCTCCACGTATTTCCAGTGTGACAACCTTTTAAGGGGGTTTTACATTTAGCGATGCAGCAGCGATCCCGACCACGATACGACCTGGTCAGGATCACTGGTGCATCGCTAAATTGTCGCTAGTGAGCTGCCACACAGGCAGATCTCACAGCGACTTTAGCGACGCAGCAGCGGTCGCTACTTACCTTCAGACGCGGCGATCCTGACGTCCTCCCGCCCTCTTCCACACGTCGCTCGTCGGCGCCAGCAGGAAGCCCAACAGGAAGTGCCCGACGAGAAATGGAGCTGCACATTCTCGCACGATCAGCAACAGACAGCGGGGGAGCCGGTCAGAGGTAAGTATCACACATAGCGATATCGCTAGTAATATCGCTGCTGCGTCACCAAATCGGTGATGCTTTAGCGATATTGCTGGCGATATCGCTATGTGTAAAAGGCCCTTTACTCACAGGTCTCAGAATATATACACATACAGAGGACAGGACAATCAATATGTGGCAGGCCAGTATATAACAGGGTCCAATTTAGACGTCAGGCGTACATTACAATAGCTGCAGGTGGCTGGCGGCCCCGATCATTTAAAGTGGGATTTACAAAGGTGGGAGAGGTCAGAAGTGGATATCTTGTTAACCTCTGCCCAGGGGTCGCAGCTGGTCGGCTGATGCATTAGGGACATGCATCTCACATTGCACCTATCATACATGCATATCATATTCGCAGTGCTTGAGCATATCATAAATACATATCATAAATGCATATCATATTCTGGGTGCTGGGGGGTTCTGTAACACGGCTCCCCTTTTCAGTGACTTGATCGGCATACACAGTCTGATCCTTAACGGATCGGCTTGGGGATGACCGAAGTTTATGGGGTTGGTACAAGTTCCGTTTGTCGACTTAGTCATCGGCGTTACCATTTTGTTTGCCGGGTCTGTAGTGGATGGTGAAGTCTAGAGGTTGTAGGGCTAAACTCCACTGCAGTAATCTGGCGTTGTCTCCAGAGACCCGATTAAGCTACACTAGGGGATTATGGTCCATTAGGAGAGAAAACTGTCATCCGTACAAATATGGTTGTAACTTCTTGAGTGTCCCATACCACTGCCAGGCACTCCTTCTCGATGGCCGCATTGCTTACTTCGCGGGGCAATAGTTTCCGACTCAGGTAAGCTACCGGGTGGTCTTGGTCGTCCGGCCTGACTTGGCTCACTACTGCCCCCAATCCAAACATAGAAGCGTCTGTGTGAACAAGGAAATGTTTAGTTGGATCGGGTGCTGCCAATACCGAGGTATTTGTGAGGGCGTCCTTTAGCTGGCGGAAGGCTTCCTCACACTCGAGGGTCCAAGTTACCTGGCGGGGGAGGTTCTTACAGGTCAGATCAGTGAGGGGCTTGGATACGCTGCTGTAATTGGGGACAAATTTCCTATAATACCCTACTGTCCCTAGAAACGCCATAACCTGGGTTTTAGTGCGTGGGGTGGGCCATTTGGCTACGACCTCAATCTTGGCTGGTTCTGGTCGCTGTTTCCCACTTTCCACCCAATGTCCTAAATACTGAACCTCTGCTTTGCCCACGTGACACTTTTTGGTGTTCAGGGTGATTCCGGCCTTGTGGATTCTGTCCAGTACTGTCTCTAGGTGATTTAGATGCTCATCCCATGTCGCGCTGTAGATGGTGGTGTCATCCAGGTAGGCACAAGCATAGTCCTGGAGACCATCCAGAAGTCGGTCACCAGCCTCTGGAAGGTCGCAGGGGCATTCTTCATCCCGAATGGCATAACTCGAAACTGGAATAAGCCGAACGGGGTGACAAATGCAGACTTGGGAATAGCATCAGGACTTAGGGGGATCTGCCAATAGCCTTTGCATAGATCGATGGTGGTCAAATACTTTGCCCCCGCCAGCCGGTCTAACAACTCATTCACACGCGGAATGGGATACGCGTCCGTCACCGTTTTCTCATTTAGCTTTCGATAATCTACACAAAACCGGGTAGTCCCATCCTTCTTTGGCACTAACACTACAGGGGATGCACAGGGACTATCTGACTCCTCAATGACCCCTAAACGCAACATCTCTTGTATCTCTTGTAGCAACCCTTCTCGTACAGACTCATGGACGGGGAAGGGGGGTTGTCTCAGGGGGGTCTGATCCTGGGTCTCAACCTTGTGTTGTGCCAGGCGGGTGCACCCCAGTCTCTCTGAAAACATCCTCTGTCGCTGCCTCAACAATGCCTCCGCCTGCTGTCCTCTCCCGTAAGACATCAGGCAAGGGGAGTCCGGCTAAATCCTTGTTTTTGGGTGCACAGATGGCCACTATCTCTTCAGGGTGCTCCCGGTAGGGCTTCAGCATATTCACGTGGAACATGCGGATAACCCTGGGGTTGTCACAATCGGCGACATTGTAGGTGGTGTCGGCTATTTTCCCCACTGCCTGGTAGGGCCCCTGCCATGCAGCTTTGAACTTGTTCTGCCTAGTTGGTTCTAACACCAGGACCTTCTGTCCTATCTCAAAGGTGCGTTCTCTGGCCCTCCGATCGTACCATACGCGCTGGCGCCGTTGGGCCGCCTGCATGTTCCCATGTACAGCCTGAGTCAGCTCCTGTAGGCGGTCCCGGAATGCCAGCACATAGAGCACAATAGGTATCCCTTCTATGGTTCCCTCCCCTTTCCAGTGTTCTCGCACTAAGTCTAGGTGTCCCCTTACCCGCCTCCCATATAACAGTTCAAACGGGGAGAACCCCATGGATTCTTGGGGCACCTCCTGATAGGCAAACAGGAGGTGTGGCAAGAATTTCTCCCAGTCCATGTAGGTCCTGGTAAAAGTCCCAATGAGTTGTTTTAATGTTCCGTAAAAGCGTTCACACAACCCATTGATTTGCGGGTGGTACGATGTGCTTCTAATGGACTTTATGCCGCACAGCTTCCACAGTTGGTTGGTCCCCTCTGCTGTAAACTGGGTACCCTGGTCCGAGATAACCTCTGGGGAAATCCAACCCGTGAGAAAACCTGGAGCAGGGCAGCCGCCACCATCTCTGCCAATATGTTATGTAATGCAACCGCTGGATACCGTGTGGCATAATCGACAACTGTCAATATATACTTTTTCCCTGACTGACTGGGTTTGGCTAATGATCCTATCAGATCGACCGCTACTCGGCTAAATGTCTCCTCCACAATGGGGAGGGGGTGTAATTTGGCCTTGTAGCGATCTACCCTCTTGCCAATGCGCTGGCAACTGTCACAGGTCTGGCAGTACTGACGAACATCATAGGTTACCCCCGGCCAAAAGAAGTTTTGTGTCAGACGATGCCTGGTGCTACTGATGCTGAGGTGCCCGGCCAAGGGTATGTTATGAGAGATTCGCAGTAGCTCCTGCCTATACTTCTTGATAACTACCAGCTGTCGTTTTATAGTGGTGCTCGTCCCTGTGCGGCGTTGCTCTGTAACCTGGTAGAGGAGTCCCTGATGCCACACAAACTGTTCCCCTTCCAGTACTCCTCTCCCCTCCTGTGCCTTACCACGATACCCCTGTAATGAGGGATCCTCAAGTACCTCCCTTTTAAACTCAGCTGGGGTGGCCCAAGAAATGTGTCTGGCTATGGGAATACGGGTAGGGCTGGGGTGTCTTACCTGGGCCTCCTCGGAGTTTGATTCCGCCTCCGCAGCTTGAGCTTGTCTCCGGGTGGTCACAGGATATGTCTCAGCCAGAGGGGCGAATGAGAAATGCAGACAACATGGGCCCCAAGTAATTTCCCAACAAGACGTCTGCAGGCAAATCCTCCATCAGGCCGACCTCAACAAGGCCATCCCCGACTCACCAGTTCAGGTGAATCCTAGCAGTGGGCAGTCAATGGCTCCCCCTGCAACATGGACTGCCACTGTCCGGTCCGTATTCTATTGGTCCCGGACGAGATGAGGCTTCACAAGGGTCAAAGTTGCTCCAGAATCTCTTAGTCCCTGCATACGTTTCCCATTAACCCACACCACCTGTCGATGCTGTTTTCGATCATCTGCCCAGGCAGTCTGCATGGGTCTACTTCATGCAGCACTTCCTCTGTCTCTTCCATCCCCGGATTAGTCATAGCCCCCAATGCCGGGTCAGCTTCGCCTTGGTAGCAGTGTACAGCGGCCCGGTTGAAGGTAGCCATTCCCACCTTTGGCCATTGGGTACGCTGAGTCCGGTTGGGACATTGTCTTTGCAGGTGGCCCAGCTGATGGCAGGTGTGGCATCGCACCCCAGGGGGACTCTGGTAGGCTGGGGTTTTAGCTGGTCCCCCTACAATCTTCTGTAGTTTAGGGGCCTCCAGACCCATGGGAGGGCCCCTAGTGAGTCTTTGATCCTGACAACTGAGACTTCCTGGCATCATGATGTTCATCGGCCAGACGAGCGACCTCCTCAAGAGTCGTTGGCTGTCTGTCCCGAAGCCATTCTTGTGTCTCGCAGGTTAGTCCAGTAAAGAATCGCTCTAACAAGAAGAGCTGGAGGACGTCCTCCTTAGTGGTTGCTTGGCTCCCTTGTACCCACTGTAGCAGTGACCCACTGTAGTTTACAGGCCCATTCAGCGTGGGTATCTGTTACCTGTTTTATAAGTCCGCGGAACTTTTGGCGGTATGTCTCTGGTGTCAGCACATAGCGGCCAAGATCACTTCTTTGACCCGCTCATAGTCCATACAGTTCTCATCAGGTACCGTGCGACAGGCGTCCGCTGCCCGGCCTGTCAGCTTGCTGGCCAGAACCTGAACCCAATCCTCCGGCTTCACTTGATGAAGGGCACATTGCCGCTTAAAGTCCTGCAGAAAGCCATCAATGTCTTCCTCTGCCTCCCCAACTGTTGGAAGGCATTATACTGGATTTTTTGTGGCTTACTGCTGACGATACCTGGGCGGAGGCCAGAGCTCCCCTTGCTCGCTGACTCTCCTCTCTCCGCTCTGCCATCTCCATCTTGGCTAGCTCTATCTTGTCTAGCTCCACTTTGGTCCGCTCTGCCATCTCCATCTTGGCTAGCTCAATGCTGGTCCGCTCTGCCTTCTTTTCCTTCAGATCAGTACGCACATTAGCCATCACCTCTTGTACGATCTCTACTGCAGGGTTTGGGCCATAGAACGAAAGTCTGCTCTTTACCTCCCTCTGGAATTCAGTCTCTTCCACGTTCACATTGGGGGGCGCTGCACTGTCGTGTTCCATGATGGCTGCTATCAAATCCGCTTTTGTTTTGTTGCTGGCGATTAACCCTCGAGCTTCCACCAGGTCTTTTAATGTATTCCTCTTTAACTTCTGGTAGTTGTTTTCCATTCAGTCCTTTACTCCTGTAGACGTGGTATCATATCCTGCTATCTGCCACCAGTGTAACAGGGTCTGCTGTGCTGTAGTGCCTCTTATATTACCACCCCCTGTTCCAGGAGGTCCACTCTGCTTTTCCTTGATTCTGAATGAAGGACACTGGCTCGAAAGGCTTTGTTACATGGGAACAAATAAAAGATCACTGCTTCTCCACGTATTTCCAGTGTGACAACCTTTTACTCACAGGTCTCAGAATATATACACATACAGAGGACAGGACAATCAATATGTGGCAGGCCAGTAGATAACAGGCTCCAATTAAGACGCCAGACGTACATTACAATAGCTCAGGTGGCCGGCGGCCCCCGATCATTTACAGTGGGATTTACAAAGGTGGGGGAGGTCAGAAGTGGGATATTTCATGTAACCTCTGCCCAGGGGTCTCAGCCGGTCGGCTGATGCATTAGGGACATGCATCTCACATTGCACCTATCATACATGCATATCATATTCGGGGTGCTTGAGCATGTCTCTTCATTGTCTGCGCTGCTGCATCCAAGCAACCTGCTTACATATACACAGATTTGGGGAAAAAAATTATGAGAGGGCATGTTTAAAGAAAACCTGTCACGTCCTTTTTAGCAACTAAACTGTCCCCAATGTGCATCACTAACATATTGTTTTCAATCCAAACCGCGCCGTAATCATTTCCAAAAATCACTTTGTATAGATATTTAGTATCTTCTCATTTAGTCATAGTGGTGTCGCTTCATTTTATTTCAGTCTGGGGCTCGTCATATCGTCAACGCTCTTGCACCCTGATTGATATTCTGAGGTGTGCCAACGTCACAGGAATCTGCTGTAATATCCCGCGCTTGTGCAGTGTCAAGCGGCTCTTAGTGCCCTTGCAGTGATGTGCGCCTCTGTGCATGCACAGTCACAAGTTTCTCCCCGTGCATACGCATTGAATGTGGGTGTACATACTCGGCTTCATTAACTGTGTTTGCATGCGCCGGAGCCATTGTTAATTACGGGCTCTGTGACCACGCTCGTCACTGCACATGTGCGGAGAGCCGCTTGACACTGTTCAAGAGCAGGGAGCTGCTCGACACTGCTCAAGCGCTGGATTTTAGAGCAGATTTCCATGATGTCGGTGAACCCCAGAACATCAGAGTGTATGGGTGTTGAGAATATGACGAGCCTGTGACTGAAATAAAATGAAGATCCACCCCTATGACTGAATGAGAAGGTTCTACAGTATATAACCATACAAAATGATTTTTGCAGATGATTAAGGTGCCTTTTGGATTGAAAACAATGTGTTAGTGATTCACATTGCATCACCAAAAACCAGGCTCGGACTGGCCCATAGGGTAACAGGGGATCCCCCGGTAGGCCCCTGTGCAAATCTGGACCCCCAACCTTACTGTATGGGCAGTATCTGTCATAATTCACTTAATTCACTCTGTACAGAAAAAAGCAACATATGATTAATTAATTATTCATTGTAGGTAAATTTGGGAATCAGGGTCATGTAATAATTGTGTGCAGGTGAAAAGTGGGCCCCCAAAGTCAATATTACTGATGGGCCCTTGGCACCCCAGTCCGACACTGCCAACAACACGCTAGGAACAGTTTAGTTACTAAAAATTACGTGGCAGGTTTCCTTTAAGGGTAATAAAAAGGATATCTAGTATGGTAACTTGTTATATTATTGCTGTACTTACTATAATTTCATTCTACTTACCTTCTTATACCAAGGTAGAAATGGTGTGTTGGCAAATAACTTCTCCAATCGAAGAGGCAAAAAGTAGATATTCTTATAAATTGAGAGGGTTGGGTAGTGATTCTGAGCTTTCTTCTCATCATCTTCAGTGACTATGTCTCCTAGTCCTTTCATAAAGAAGACTACTGGTCTGTCCGGATACACTCGAGCTGCTGATTCAATTGAGCATAAAACCAAGGATGGTTCATCCATTCTATTTGTTGTTTCCACAAATAAGATACCGTTTCCTTGCTGCATGACAACACTTAGTATTTTATTTTCTGTATGATTATAATCATCCATAATTGGGAAATCCTTATATTGACTATCAATTTCTTCTTCATTTAATGAACTGAAGATGAGACTTTTATCAATCAGAAAATCAACTGCGTATAAAGTGCTCTGCTTAATTGAAGTTCTGGTTAGAAAACATATAGTTGCTATTATCAGCAGAAGAGTCAAAATTCTCAGTTTTTTCAACATATTGTAGTTGCAATTTCCAATTAAGCTGTAAAAGCAAAGACAAAAAATATATATATATTAGCATAACATAACATACCACAATAAGTTATATTTAAAACACTCTCTATATCCCCCTGCAGACAATTTTCTTTTTTGCGCTTTCTTTTTTTCCCTCTCCTATTACAAATAGCCATCATTTTTTTTATTATTCCATTGATATAGATATATAAGGACTTATTTTTTTGAACGAGTTGTACTTTTGAATGAATATTTATAAACATAAATTATAGTTAATAGATAAAAAAGAAAGGAATATCCTCAGATATTAATTGTGATTTTCATCTTAATAGCTTTGAAACTTCAAAATTATGATAATAACATTAATGTTATTGTAGATTCGATACATATATGGTATGATAGTGTTGTTTTCTGTAAACAAGTCCATTTTTCATATATTAATATATGTACTGGAGATAAAACAAAACCAGAGGAAATGGTGGAAGCTAATAATACAACATACAGTGGATTCAGAAAGTATTCAGACACCTTTACATTTTTCACTCTTTGTTTCATTGCATCCATTTGGTAAATGCAAAAAAGTTCAGTTTTTCTCTCATGAATGTACACTGTGCACCCCATGTTTACTGAAAAATAAAACAGAAATGTAGAATTTTTTGCAAATTTGTTAAAAAAGAAAAACTGAAATATACCATAGCTCCAGTTCCGTCAGGTTGGATGGTGAACATTGGTGGACAGCCATTTTAAGGTCTCTCCAGAGATGCTCAATTGGGTTTAGGTCAGGTCTCTAGCTGGGCCAGTCAAGAATGGTCACAGAGTTGTTCTGAAGCCACTACTTTGTTATTTTAGCTGTGTGCTTAAGGTCATTGTCCTGTTGGAAGGTAAACCTTTGGCCAAGTCTGAGGTCCAGAGCACATTGGGAGAGGTTTTCATCCAGGATATCTCTGTACTTGGCCGCATTCATGTTCTCTTCAATTGCAACCAGTCGTCCTTTCCTGCAGCTTAAAAACACCCCCATAGCATGATGCTGCCACCACCATGTTTCACTGTTGGGATTGTATTGGGCAGGTGATGAGCAGTGACTGGCTTTCTCCACACATACAGCTTAGAATTAATCATCAAAATGTTCTATCCTCATTTCATCAGACCAAGAATCTTATTTCTCATAGTCTGGGAGTCCTTCATGTGTTTTTTTTAGCAAACTATGTGGGCTTTCATATGTCTTGCACTGAGGAGAGGCTTGTGTCAGGCCACTCTGCCATAAAGGCCTGACTGTTGGAGGGCTGCAGGGATAGTTCCACAACAAAGTCAACTTTCTCCCATCTCTCTACTGCATTTGTGGAGCTCAGCCACTGTGATCTTGGGCTTCTTCTTTACCTCTCTCACCAAGGATCTTCTCCCATGATTGCTCAGATTGGCTGGATGGCCAGGTCTAGGAAAACTTCTGGTGGTCCCAAACTTCTTATATTTAAGATTTATGGAGGCTACTGTGCTCTTACGAACCTTGAGTACAGCAGAAATTCTTTTGTAACCTTGGCCAGATGTGTGCCTTGCCATAATTCTGTCTCTGAGCTCTTTGGCCAGTTCATTTGACTACATGATTCTCATTTGGTCTGACATGCACTGTGAGCTGTGAGGTTTTATATAGACAGGTGTGTGCCTTTACAAATCAAGTCCTATCAGTTTAGTTAAACACAGCTGGACTCCAATGAACGAGTAGAACCATCTCAAGGAGGATCACAGGGAAATGGACAGCAATGTGACGTAAATATGAGTGTCTGAGCAAAGGGTCTGAATACTTATGACCATGTGATATTTCAGTTTTTCTTTTTTAATAAATGTGCAAAAATTACTAGATTTCTCATATTTATCAGTCAAGATGGGGGGCAGAGTGTACATTAATGAGAAAAAAATGAACTTTTTTGCATTTACCAAATGACTGCAATGAAACAAAGAGTGAAAAATGTAAAGGGATCTGAATACTTTCCGATCCCACTGTAGTATCTTTTTCTTAGTGTCCACCATTTCCTCTCTGGTTTTATAATGTCCCATGTACGTATATGACTATATGGAAAATGGACTTGGTTACCACAAGTGTTTTTATAGTTCACATTGTGCATTTATTAATTATAGAATACTATCATATCATATGTCTCAAAGCTACAATAATTTTACTATTATTATAATAATTATGTAATTTCAAACCACAATTAATATCTGAGGATATTCCTACATTTTTATCTATGAATTATAATTAATATATTTGTTTAGCTCCTGTTCCAAACTGTAAATGCCAAAAAAATAAAATTGTAGAATACACATTAATGGCTATATTTCTATTAAGGTATGAATTCTGACAATCTGAGCAATTGCAGAATGGAAAAGTTTTGTCTCAGGTACATTTCACCACACTGGAATAGGAACTTGCTTACATGCTCTGTTTGTTCTGACAAGGTATCATGATTAAGGGTGCTGCGAAACTCAAAAAGCATAGATGCTGATGTAAGCGCGATGGCAGTGCTATTTTACATATATAAATCAGCAACGAGACTATGTTAAAACATAACTTTTACTCGGAAATGTATCTAAAAGTCACTAAACAAGAAAGTGTATGATAAAAACACTAATGCATGTATATAACAAACCTCAAAGAGGAAAAACGAGAACCTCTAGGTCCGGATAAATATAGAACAAATCCCTGTTCTAAATATCAAATAGACTGGATATAATATAATATTGATCTTAACACCGTTGGAGGTAATGACCACTAACAGAAAAATAGATTAAAAAATATACACCCATATAGGGTACTGAAATAAACAAAAGACCAATAAGGAGTGAGAACAATGTCCAGGCAGGGATTAGGTACTCTACTCAGTGATAGGTGAAGAACCTATATAGGGATGCTTAGGGCAGACAGGGTGACATTAGATCTGCCTAGGGGTCTCCATCCCCCCTTCACTAGTGTTGGGTTCAGGGGCGTGCTGGCCCACCGGGACACCGGGACGTGTCCCGGTGCGCCCTCGGAGTCGGCCGGCGCCTCCGAATCCGATCCGGGGTGGGCGCTCCATGACCGCCGCAGGACAGAGGCAGGGCCGGCGTCAGCACCCGGCACACCCGGGCCAGTGCCGGGGCCCTGAGCAGGCGGGGGGGGCCCACTCGCAGTCTGGCACCCCCGCGCGGAGAGCGGTGTCAGCGCCGCCACTGGGCCCCCCCGCCTGCTCAGGGCCCCGGCAGCAGCTGGCAACAATACTTACCTCTCCCGTGCCTCTGCTGCCGCAGCTCCGGGCTCCAGGGGGCGCCGGCGCTTCCTCTCACAGCCGCCGCTGAATGACGTCATCATTCAGCGGCCGGCTGTGGCACAGAGCGCGGGGACGCTGAACAGGTAAGACGTCTCTGTGTGTGTGTCTCTGTGTGTGTATGTAGTGCGGTGCTTTGTGTGTGTATGTATGTGTGTGTGTGTATGTATGTGAGAGAGTGCTTGTGTGTTGTCTGTGTGTGATGATGGGCAGGCATTGCTGATAATGGGGAGGCATTGATGATGGGGAGAAGATGATGATGGGCAGCATGCTGATAATGGGGAGGCATGATGATGGGAAAGATGATGATGGGAGGCATTGTGATAATGGAGGCATTTATGATGATGGGGAGAAGATGATGATAATGGGCAGGCATTGATGATAATGGGCAGGCATTGATGATGGGGAGAAGATGATGATGATGGGCAGGCATTGATGATGATGGGGAGGCAATCATGATGATAATGGGAGTGTTATGTTTCGGTTAGCTGAGGAGTGCAGGTAAAAAAGGCAATACACCAGAGCAGTTAGAATCTATGAGATTGCAGTACCCTGACTAACCACCACAACTAGAGGCAGCCGTGGAGCGTTCCTACGTTGGTCCTAGACGCCTCGTCACAGCCTGAGAAACTAACTACACCTAAATTAGTTCTCTGGTGTAACAAAATCAAAACAGCAGCCACTGAAAAAACTGGAAAAAGCAAATGTACAAACATCAGTGGCTGAACTAAACTGAGAGGGCAAAAGCCCCCGGAGGGGACCCTGAAGGCCCCCACAGAAGTGCAGGACAAAATGCAAAAATCAAGCACAAAAACAAAAAGAAGAAAATGTCTTATCTGTTAGCAGGAGATGCAGACACGACACAGCAGGCTACAAAGGAAACAGGAATCAAGGATTGAGACCAGAACAATTGATCACCGGCAACCCTGATGGGAAGGCGACTCCCTTATATAAGACCAGTTAGTAACACCTGATTCCCAATCCTCACAATCTTCACTGGACAGTCCAGTACCGCTTGTAACCACCAGAGGGAGCCTCTGCTCAGAACTTATTTCAAGTCCATTCACAACAGTACCCCCCCCTTGAGGAGGGGTCACCGAACCCTCACTTGAGCAACCAGGTCGGTCAGGATGAGTTCTATGATACGCACGGATGAGTCTCCTAGCATGGATGTCCGAAGCAAACACCCAAGAATTGTCTTCCTGACCATAACCTCTCCACTTAACCAAATACTGGAGTTTCCGTCTAGAAAAACGAGAATTCAATATTTTCTCAACCACAAACTCCATATTGCCCTCAACCAGAACAGGGTCAGGAGGCAAAGCAGTAGGAACCACTGGCTCAACAAACCTCTTCAACAAGGACTTGTGGAACACGTTATGGATCTTAAATGTCCCTGGAAGAAGCAAACGAAAAGAAACAGGATTAAGAATCTCCATGATCTTATAAGGTCCAATGAACCTAGGCTTAAATTTAGGAGATGCCACTCTCATAGGAATATTTTTTGAGGACAACCAGACCAAGTCCCCCACTTTAAACCGAGGACCATCAGTCCTATGCGGGTTAGCAAACCGCTGGGCCCTTTCCTGAGAGAGGGACAACCTCTCCACTACCTGGTCCCAAATCTGTTGCATACGCTCCACAACAGAGTCAACACCTGGACAGACAGAAGCCTCCGTCTGTCCTGAAGAAAATCGAGGATGAAACCCAGAATTACAGAAAAATGGAGACATCAAAGTGGCAGAGCTAGCCCTATTATTAAGAGCAAACTCAGCCAAAGGCAAAAAAGAGACCCAGTCATCCTGATCAGCAGACACAAAGCATCTTAGATAAGTCTCCAATGTCTGGTTTGTTCTCTCAGTTTGACCATTGGTCTGAGGATGAAATGCCGAGGAGAAAGACAATTGAACACCAAGTTTAGAACAAAAGGTCCTCCAAAATCTGGAAACAAACTGGACTCCTCTGTCAGACACAATGTTCTCAGGAATGCCGTGTAAACGAACCACGTGCTGAAGGAACAAAGGCACCAATTCAGAGGAGGAAGGCAACTTAGGTAATGGCACAAGATGTATCATCTTGGAAAACCTATCACAAATCACCCAGATGACGGTCATTCTCTGAGAAACAGGGAGGTCGGAAATGAAATCCATAGAGATATGGGTCCATGGTCTCTTGGGCACCGGCAATGGCATCAACAAACCACTAGAGCGAGAGCAAGGCTTGGAGCGAGAGCAAGTCCCGCAGCACTGCACAAATTCCCTGACATCACGAGACAAGATAGGCCACCAATAGGACCGACTAACCAAGTCTCTAGTACCAAAAATTCCGGGATGACCGGCCAACACGGAACAATGAATCTCAGACATCACACTCTTTTTCCACTGGTCCGGGACAAACAATTTCCCAACAGGGCAGCGCTCGGGCCTATCCTCCTGACACCCCTCCAGAGCCAGTCTCAAATTGGGCGAGATGGCGGAAAGAACTACACCTTCTTTCAAAATAACAGAAGGATCAGATAACTCAGGAGAGTCCGCAAGGAAACTCCTCGAGAGGGCATCCGCCTTAACATTCTTAGTGCCAGGAAGAAAGGAAACCACAAAATTAAAACGTGTGAAAAACAAGGCCCACCTGGCCTGTCTAGGATTAAGTCGCTTGGCAGATTCCAGATAAACCAGATTCTTATGGTCCGTAAGGACCACCACCTGATGTTTGGCTCCCTCCAGCCAATGTCTCCACTCTTCAAAAGCCCACTTCATTGCCAATAACTCCCGATTACCCACGTCATAATTACGTTCAGTAGGAGAAAATTTTCGAGAGAAAAAGGCACAAGGGTTACTTTTAGAGGTCTCTGGATCTCTTTGGGACAAAACGGCACCTGCCCCAATTTCAGAGGCATCAACCTCCACCTGAAATGGCAGAGAAACATCAGGCTGCCGTAGAACAGGAGCAGAAGTGAATCTCTGCTTAAGTTCCTGAAATGCAGAGACTGCCTCAGGAGGCCAATTCACCACATCAGAACCCTTTTTGGTCAAATCAGTTAATGGTTTAACAATAACCGAGAAATTACCAATAAATTTACGATAAAAATTGGCAAAACCCAAAAATCTTTGAAGAGCCTTTAATGAAGTAGGTTGGACCCAATCACAGATGGCCTGAACCTTGACCGGGTCCATTTCAATAACAGATGGGGACAAAATGAATCCCAAAAATGAGATCCTCTGTACGCCAAAAAGACACTTTGATCCCTTCACATACAGCGCATTCTCTCTCAAAATCTGGAATACAGTTCGAACATGTTTCACATGAGAGTCCCAGTCATTGGAAAAAATCAAGATATCATCCAAATAAACAATCAGAAATTTATCCACAAAATCCCTGAAAATGTCATTCATGAAGGACTGGAAGACGGAAGGAGCATTAGTGAGCCCAAAGGGCATCACAAGGTACTCAAAATGCCCCTCAGGGGTATTAAATGCCGTCTTCCATTCACCCCCGTGCTTAATGCGAATAAGGTTATATGCCCCCCTGAGGTCAAGCTTGGTAAACCAAGTAGCGTTTTTTACCCTGGAAAACAGGTCAGAAATCAAGGGTAACGGATATTGATATTTCACAGTAATATTGTTCAAATGACGATAATCAATACACGGCCTTAATGAACCATCCTTTTTGGCCACAAAGAAAAAACCGGCACCTAAGGGTGAAGAGGATGGTCTGATATGACCCTTCTCCAATGACTCCTTGATATAAGACCGCATAGCGTCATGTTCAGGTACAGACAAGTTAAAAAGGCGACCTTTAGGGAATTTACTACCAGGCACTAATTCAATAGCGCAGTCATAGCTCCTATGGGGAGGCAAGGATGCAGATTTACTTTCGCTAAACACATCAGAAAAATCAATCAAAAAGTCAGGAACATCCTGAGGCTGGGGGGAGGCAGAAAAAACAGGAGTGTTGGTATTAACACATTGGCAGCCCCAACTGGTTACAGACACAGATTTCCAATCCAAAACAGGATTATGAGACTGTAACCAAGGGAAACCCAGTACGATAATGTCATGCAGATTATACAGAACCAAAAATTTGCAGCTCTCCTGATGATCAGGTTCAACCCTCATTATCACCTGAGTAGAGAACTGAGGTTTATTCTCAGCCAAAGGGGTAGAATCGATCCCCAGTAGGGGAATAGACTTCCGTAGGGGTATCAAGGGAAACCCACAACGTTTAGCAAAATCAAAATCCATCAGGTTAATAGCTGCTCCCGAACAAACGAAAGCCTGAGCAGAAAATGAGGACAGAGAGCATATCAGAGTAACAGTTAATAAAAACTTAGTCTGAACACTACCCAAGACAAATGAGCGTGCAAAACGTCTTCCCCGCATAGGGCAGACTGAAATAGCATGAGAGGCATCACCACAGTAGAAACATAACCCATTGTGCTTTCGAAACTCATGACGCTGTGCCCCAGAAACCACTCTATCACACTGCATGGATTCAGAAGCAGGTTCACAAGGCAACACTATTCCACCCATACTTCTCCGCTCACGCAAACGTCTGTCAATTTGAATCGCTAATGACATAGAATCATTGAGACTAGAGGGGACAGGGAATCCCACCATAACATCCTTTACATTATCTGACAGACCCTTCCGAAAAAGGGCTGCCAAAGCGTCGTCATTCCATTTGGTCAGGACTGCCCACCTACGGAATCTCTGACAGTATAACTCAGCGTCATCAAGCCCCTGATTTAATGCCAACAAGGCTTTTTCAGCTTGATCAGTGACATTAGGCTCATCGTACAATAACCCCAAGGCCTGAAAAAATGCATCAACATCACTCAAAACAGGATCCCCAGGTGTCAGGGAAAAAGCCCAATCCTGAGGATCGCCGCGCAGGAGAGAGATGACAATTTGAACCTGCTGCGCTGCGTTCCCTGAGGACTTAGATTTTAAGGCAAAAAACAATTTACAATTATTTTTGAAATTCAGAAACTTGGCTCGATCCCCCAAAAACAAATCTGGCATGGGAATCCTAGGTTCCACAACAGGCAACCTAGCAAGATAGGTAGCAATACTCTGAACCTCAGTGGCAAGCTGATCCACACGGCCAGACAACTGTGCAAACTCCATTGAGAGAAAAAATCCTCCCCAGCACCCAGAGATACAGAGGGAAAAAAAAAATGCAACAAACGAAAAATATCTCTGACAACTCTGACAACCTTTTTTCTTTCACAATATTTTTTCCCTTCTGTGAGTACCATACAATTTTCAATTTTTTGGGCAGGTGATACTGTTATGTTTCGGTAGCTGAGGAGTGCAGGTAAAAAAGGCAATACACCAGAGCAGTTGGAATCTATGAGATTGCAGTACCCTGACTAACCACCACAACTAGAGGCAGCCGTGGAGCGTTCCTACGTTGGTCCTAGACGCCTCGTCACAGCCTGAGAAACTAACTACACCTAAATTAGTTCTCTGGTGTAACAAAATCAAAACAGCAGCCACTGAAAAAACTGGAAAAAGCAAATGTACAAACATCAGTGGCTGAACTAAACTGAGAGGGCAAAAGCCCCCGGAGGGGACCCTGAAGGCCCCCACAGAAGTGCAGGACAAAATGCAAAAATCAAGCACAAAAACAAAAAGAAGAAAATGTCTTATCTGTTAGCAGGAGATTCAGACACGACACAGCAGGCTACAAAGGAAACAGGAATCAAGGATTGAGACCAGAACAATTGATCACCGGCAACCCTGATGGGAAGGCGACTCCCTTATATAAGACCAGTCAGTAACACCTGATTCCCAATCCTCACAATCTTCACTGGACAGTCCAGTACCGCTTGTAACCACCAGAGGGAGCCTCTGCTCAGAACTCATTTCAAATCTATTCACAACAGGGGAGTCTTTCCACAGCGCCCTTTCCTGAGCTTAACAGTGCAGAACGCAGTACAGCGCAGAGGAGAGCTCCATATTTTGTATGGAGCATTATATGGGGACCAGTATCCTGTATGGAACATTATATGGGGACCAGTATCCTGTATGGAGCATTATATGGGGACCAGTATCCTGTATGGAGCATTATATTGGGTCCAGTATTCTGTATGGAGCATTATTTTGGGTCCAGTATTCTGTATGGAGCATTATATGGGGGGTGACCTCCTGCATGGGGTATTATATGGGTGATGAGGGGGAGACTGTGGTGCCCATAATATTGTATGGAGGACTGTACTGTCCAGTCTGTACTGTGCGCTGTGAGGATTTGGCGGTTTTTGAGCTATTGTACAATTTACAATAGATATCACTCATGTAATGGAAGAAGTGAAGTATTTGGCATTGTACTATACCCATATTTCTCTGCAGTATCTGTGCATCATGAATCGTGGTCTGTGTTAAAGGGGCCCACTGAGGCTCTTTCGCCCGGGGCCCATAAAAACCTGGAGCCGGCCCTGGACGGAGGACAAGGACCTGTGGCTGCGGTGACGCGAGATGGCGAGAGGGCGGGCAGGGAAGAGGCTGCGAGAGCAGTGGCGAGGGTCACATGACGGGAGTGGGCGGGGCTCCTGCGCTGTGCCCGTTGCCATGGAGAGACTTCTCCTGTGTGAGGGCGGGAAGCGCGAGGCGGCTGTGAGTCACCTCTGAGGAGCTGAACCCTGTAAAGCACAGTCAGGGGCTGTCTGTGTGAGGTCAGGTGTATTATAGAGGTGGGGGTCTTTGAAGTGTATATACTGTAGAGGTGCTTGGGGGGCTGTGAGATGTATATAGAGAGGTGCATCATGGGGGGTCTGTGAGATGTAAATACTGTAGAAGTGCATGGGTGGGGTCTGTGAGGTGTATATACTGTAGAGGTGCATGGGGGGCTGTGAGGTGTAGTATACACTGTAGAGGTGCATCATGCACCTCTACAGTGTATACACCTCACAGCCCCCGGCCCCATGCACCTCTACAGTATATACACGGTCTGTGAGGTGTATATACTGTAGAGGTGCATGGGGGGCTGTGATGTATATAGAGGTGCATGGGGGGGCTGTGAGGTGTATATAGAGGTGTATATACTGTAGAGGTGCATGTCCTTCACAAGAGCCGGTGGCCCCAGTGAAGAAGGTACCATTTTGGAGTCTATACCACACATGGAAGTTGTCGTTGGCAGTCCTGGTAATCTAATTACTTGGACCATTAGCATTAATATGGAGGTTGATTGGGGATCGCGATCCACCAGCTACTCGTTAGTGCTGGATTGTGGATTATAATCTGTATTTACCCACACAGTCAGTGTCTGCACCTGTAGATTGTGCCTGGATTGTGGATTATAATCTGTATTTACGTTAGAATATAGTCAACAGTTTAACCAAATTAAACAGATAATAAAAAAAAATTTACCAATCTTACAAACAGATACGGATTGCTGTAAGCTACTTGAAATAAGTCCCAAGTTCGCTTATAGAAAAGCTCCCACATGACATGACTTGATAAATTATATCAGACAATGTGAAATTGTGTTTACAGAGTTTCGCATGTAACAACTACCATATAATATTGAATAACTCATTGAGAGTTCATCTCATTTACTTAATAATATTCATTGCAGTATTTATTTTATGATTCAGATATTTTGTGCTCATACAAGTTCATTCATTTTTGTTTGCTCACTTCCTGCAAACCTGTGACTGCGCCTTCTGGTCCCCCTGTAAACTACAGGGGGACCAGAAGGCGCATTACAGGGGGACCAGAAGGCGTATTACAGGCTGTAATGCGCCTTCTGGTCCCCCTGTAATGCGTCTTCTGGTCCCCCTGTAACTTTTTGGGCTGGCTCCTAGATTCTGAGCAACTTTGTCGACCCCTGATTTAAATCGTGATTTAAATCAGTTTGATTTAAATCAAATCCACCCTGACAGGAAGTGTCAGGAAGATTCTTACACTGCGTCTGCGCTTTTTACAGAACGTTAACACTGAAACAATGGATGATAAAAAAAGGAAGAAAAGTGGCCATGAGTTTAGGAAAGAGAAGAAAACTAAACAGTTGAAGGAATCAGCTAAAGCATGCACCAAAATAACAACATTCTTATCAAAACAGACAGATTGTGAGGCAACACATTCGTCGCCGATGTCACCATCTGCCTTAGAAAATGAAAACTCCTGTCGTGCCACCACATCGGAGGATTTCAATAAGGATAATGAACCATTATCCAATGAAGAAAACAACAAATTAACAAGATTTGAACCGGAAGTTGTATTATGTCCAGATCCAGAACCATCAATTGTACATTCCAGTCAGCGCTCCAGCCCAGGAACTTCAATTGATGCGCCAATAATGGTAGAAAAACCAAACCTGGATTACTTTAAAAGACCTCAAGAACATAATATGCCATTATACTTAGCATTCCACCCAGTTCAACCTGATGTAAAAGAATTACCTTTTATAGACAGAAAATCAGTATTTAAAACGGAAGGAAGTAGTAGTGGTAAACAGACATTCACAAGACAGTGGTTATCTTATAATTGCAAAACAAAAAAACTGTTCTGTTACATTTGTGTTGCATTTAGCAACTCCAATTCAATATTTTGTTCTGGGTTCAGTGACTGGAAGCATGTCCATCAAAGAGTCCAGGAGCATGAAATGTCAAAATCTCACAATGAATCAGTTGATTGTTTTATGCTAATAAAAGACAAAAAAAGCTTGCCAGATTTGATGTATGGAAACCAAATGGCCAAACGAAGACAAGAAGTAAAAGAGAGGAGACGTGGTAGAAACCGTAATAAATGTTTTGAAATTTATAGGGAAGCAAGGTCTTCCTTTTAGAGGGAAGATAGAATCCGCTCATTCCTTGGACGATGACTCGGTGAACCACGGGAACTTTTTAGAAATTGTTCTCATGTTAAGAAAATATGATCCGATTCTAGACAAGCATTTAAATACTATCACTTCTAAGAGTAAATGTCACCTGATGAACAGGACACACAAGGAAAATAAAGGAATGAAAAAATCTGTTGGAAGAGGAGATCAAGTAACATTCTTAAGTAACAACACGATAACAAAGATATTACAATTTATAAAAGAAGAATTATTAAGGAAAATATGTGAGGAAGTGACATTGGCAGGGCAGTTCTCAATTCTTATGGATACAACAGTAGATGTTTCCAGTTATGACCAATGTTCTTTCGTACTACGCTACGTCAAGGGTTCTGATGTCATGGAAAGGCTACTAGCAGTAAAATGTGTGGTTTCTACGACGGGAGAGGACTTATTTCAGTCACTCAGACAAGTGTTAGAAGACTCTCACATACCAATTAATAATTGTGTTGCTAATGCATTTGATGGAGCGTCTAATATGAGTGGTCAGTATAATGGATTGACTGCAAAACTATCCCAATTAATCCCAAACCACATTCACACTAGGTGCTACGCTCATGTACTGAACTTAGTTATCACTGATACAGCCCAATGTGATATTGCAGCTATCTCATTTTTTAGCATACTACAAGAAGTTCAAGTGTTTATGAAGGAGTCACTGAAAAGACTACAAAAGTTCATTGACGAAAATCCTGCTTTTAAGCTGGAAGCTATTGGGATGACCAGATGGCGAAGCCGTAGTAATGCCACGACCAAGATATTTGGAAGGATTGACAATTGGATTGAAAGGGAGAACACTACTGAAAGATCGTCTATGTCTACCAATCTCGTCTATTTAGAATTGGTCGTGGCGTTGTTTAAAATATCTATCTCCCCAGACTTTAATTCTAAAACAAGAAATGATGCTAACGCTCTTCTCAAGAAGTTCACAAGTTTTGATACAATTTTGGTAGCTATGTTGTTTCTCCAGATATTTAAAATAACCACACCCTTGTCAGACTACTTGCAGACTAAGAATCTTGATTTTGTACAAGCATGGAGACTCATTGAAACCTCCCACATAAAGCTGAAAGAACTACGTAGCAAGTTTGAAAATACTGTACAAGCTGCTTCTGTATTTGTATCGGTGATGACAGAACAGCTAGATGTAAGAGCCGAAAACGATGATAATTTGGAAAATATTGTTATCGAAACAGAGCTGAAAGAAACTCGGAAAAGAAAAGTGCCCAAACGCCCTGGCGAGAAGGCTAATGATGAAGATATTGGTAAAAGTGCATTCGATGATTTAGATCGCTTTAGAATATCTATATTTTATCATGTTTTAGATACTCTCATCAGTACAATGGAAAACAGATTTCTCCAACATAAAACGTTGTACCTGGATTTAGCCTGGTTTGACCCTAAGCGATTTAAAGATAATGAGACCTTACCACCCACAGCTTTGGACAGAATTGTAGAGATCCTACCAGGACTTGACAAAGGAAAGCTCATTGAAGAACTACAGTCATTTTCTGAGCTATGGCCCCGTTTGTGTAAGAAAACGATAAGCGAAGAGTATGAAGGAGAAGGTCCCAATGAATGTGATTTGCCTACTGCTGATGAAGAAAGGGAGAACTCAATTCAAGAAGAAGAGGATGAGGACTTCAAATTTGAAAACTGCAGCACGAAGGCTTGCAATTCTTGTTTAAAGTGTGCATTCAAAGTATTACTTGATTATAACATGTACTCTCGTCAGTACAATGAACTGTTCAATGTATATAAGCTACTCTTGACGATCCCAATGACTCAAGTGTCTTGTGAACGAGTCTTTTCAAAGCTTAAGATAGTAAAATCTAGATTGAGATCCACCTTGAGCAACGACAATTTGGAAACATTGCTATTGATGCAGACAGAATTAGATTTGATGAACACTTTAGACAGTGACGTTGTCATAAATAAGCTGTGTCAGTCAAGCACTGAAATGAGCCGATTACTTACTCTCTAATTTTAGTTATTGGTTCTTTCTATACTAAGTCATTAATTTCATTGGCTGTGAGTAAATGTGAAGAGAGCATAAAATACTGTTTCCTGTTATGTTTATTTAATTTAACTAAGGTTCTTTCATTTATGTTTTTCCGACCAATAAACCTCTATTAAAATGAACAGTGTTTCGTTAATATTGCCTTTCTATCTTATGGTTCATTCCCAACTTTAAACCTTTGATTCAATCTTATTGCTCATTTTACATTTTTATATCATATTACCAACAGTTTAGTTTTAGGTATAATTGTGTGGAGATACTGTGCAAGGGGGGGGGGAGAGATACTGTGCAAGGGGGGGAGAGATTACCGCCTCCTCTTCCTCCTCTTCTTCTTTTCCACCTCCTCCTCCTCTTCTCCTTTTCCATAAGTGTGGCACATGTAAATTGTGAGGTCTGAAGAGTGCCTATGTAATGCTGATATCTTCTACTATATGGTCAATGTATGGGGGTGCATTACTTTTGGATGGGGTGGCGGTAAAAAGGTGTATTACTACTGGGTTGTGGTTAAAAGGGGGTGCATTACTACTGGATGTGGGTGGTGGTTAAGAAAGGGGTACATTACTGATAATTTTTGTCATTTCATTCCCCCCCCTTTGGTTGGGGCAGAGAATAGGCGGGGGAAGGGGCGCAGAATGGGTTGGAGCATGGCGCCCTCATGACTATACTATCCACCGCCCTTTTCATAAGCCAGCACGCCCCTGGTTGGGTTCCCTTCCCCTTATCACTTCATGTTGCATTTAGTCTTTCCTACACTGTGCGTGACATTAACAAAAGTGAACAACTGGTGATAAAGAAAAAAAAAACTAACACGTGTTTTTTTTTTTTGGTGTGTTTTTTTCAGTGAGAGTGTTTTTTCTTTTGCTGGATTCATGGATTCCATTTCTATGCTGGCAGAGTAGCTGAAGAGGTTGGCACTGGAAATGAGTGACCAACATTCTGAGGTTCAGTAGCAATGGCAGTGGCTGCAGGCTCCTATTGTGGGGAATTCTGTGGGTAGGCCGTTCTAGCTTGAACCCAAAATTGCCCTCCCGGACAGGTTTTCTGGGGTTAGGGACAAGTTTTTTGTGTTTAAGGAGGCATGCAAATCTTACTTTAAACTTCGTCCTTATTCCTCTGGAGATGAGGAGCAACAAGTAGGAATTGTTATTTCACTGTTGCAGGGGGAACCCTAGTCCTGGGCTTTTTCTCTGCCACAGTATTCTATGTGTCTCCAGTCTGTGGAGGAGTTTTTCAGGGCTCTAGCCAATATCAATGATGATCCTGACCATATTTCCTTGGCTGAATCCAAGCTCCGTTGCCTTCAGCAAGGGAATCGTTCAGTGAAGACTTAAAGCTCTGAACTCTGTATTTGGTCAACTGATACTAAATGGAATGACCCTGCTCTCAGAAGCCAATTATTGCAGAGCCTTACTGAAAGGTTAAAGGATGCGTTAGCAGTGTATGAGATTCCTGTGTCGTTGTAGGCTGCCATGTCCTTGGCTATTCGGGTGGATAGATGCCTGTGGGATAGACCACCTCCTTCTGAGCCCCCTTTCCGGGACAATTCCCTGGTGTCGGAGGGGAGGTCCGGGCGTGAACAAATACTTGCAGAGTTAGATGAAACCATGCAGTTGGGGGGTGCATTCACATCATATGTTTGCCCTGACATTTGCAAGAAAAAGGGTGTATGTTTTTTTTTGTGTTTATTGGGGCATCTCCTGTAATTCTGTAATTCCAAAGCAAAAAGACGTGATTAACACTTGATATCCTTGGGCTTGATTATGAAGGGGTGTGTTCGTCTTCAACCTGTAATTCTCATTTTGTCCTGACAGAAGTGGTGGTGCTAGAGAGTAGTTCTGTAATAATTTCTGTGTTTATAGACAGTAGAGCTGGAGTCAGTATGGTGGATGCTGGAACTCATGGTTTTGTCTGCTCTAACTTGGCTAAACCTATTCCTATTTTCACCATTGACTCATCACCACTTGCACAGAGAACACTGACACAAATTGTTCATAACATAAGACTGAAGGTAGAGTCTTTTCATTATCAAGAAATCCATTGTTATATACTGACCCTGACAAAAATGGCTCATAAAGGCAGGGTCATTCCACTGCTTATCAGTTGCCCACCTCTTAAACTCTGAGCAGTAGTCCTCAGCCGGCCCCCCTGCTTGATCTTACGGAGTCGAGACTAAGCCAGGGAGACGCTATCAGGATCCCAATACACTAGCACCAATTCGGCGAAAGACTTGTCCACCGACTGCAAAAATGTTGAATCGGTCGGTAGTGAAGCCTAGGATTGGGGATCACCTTTTAGAAGGGAGACTATAATCCCCACACGCTGTTCCTCACTCCCTGATGAACGAGGGTGGAGTCTAAAATATATTTTACAGGCCTCCTAAAAAAACAAACTTATCTCACCCCCCAGAGAACCGGTTAGGGAGAGATATCTTGGGTTCCGGTAGAGTCTGCAACTGAGCCGAGGCCCAGATCCCCTTCAACTGCTGAAGCTGCTGCGTGTCATGAGCTGCTTTGTTTGTGGGATTAGGTAGTTCAGAGGTTAATCTGGACTGCCTCATTCTGGGATTCTGGGAGGCTTCTTATAGCCTCATTGTGGAGCCATTACCTGTCGCTTATACTTTGACCCTTGGCCGAGTGTGTGTGACCCTGTGCTTTGTGCTTGTGCTACTTTATGCTTGCTTGGTTTTGACTCGGTTCTGTTCCCATTATGAGTTCTGCCGTGCCCATCGTCCTCTAAAGCGACGGGAAAACGACTAGGTCTGGGTAGTGGTCGAGGAGGCTGCCCAGACCTTCAGGTACTTTCTTCCTCATGTCCTAAAGTTTTTCTAAGGGTTGAACTGTTGGTACACAACGTTCGTTTTTTCTCTACAGCACTGGTGGACAGTGGTTCATCACTCAACCTGGTCAGCTGTGATGTCGTTTCCCAACACCAGATAGGGACAGTCAGGCTTCCTACACCATTTAAAGTCGTGGCCATTGACTCATCTCCTCTTACCCGAACTGGGATCATTTCTGTGTTTGAAAAGTTTATGTTGAGAATTGGTTCTTCCCATACGGAAGAAATTGAAGGTTTTGTCATGGACAAATTACCCGCAGGGCTGGTACTGGGAATGCCGCAGCTTCTGTGCCATAACCCAGTGATTGACTGGGAATCTGGGGAGATTGTTAAGTGGGGGTCCAAGTGTGCTGACTGTTACCATAAATCTATTTGTTGTATGAAAATCGCAAAATCTGTCTCTGTGTCTTCTACTAGTCTGGAGCATATTCCGGAGTACCTGAGAGACTTTGAGGACGTGTTCTCTGAGAGCGAGGCTGAGGTGCTACCCCCTCATAGGCCATTTGATTGTTCCATCGATCTGATTCCTGGAGCCAAATTGCCTAAAGCTCGCCTGCTCAATCTGTCTGGCCCCGAGCGCCTTGCTATGAAACAGTACATTTCTGAAAGTCTCCGTAAGGGGCACATAAGACCCTCAGTTTCCCCGGTAGCTGCGGGGTTTTTCTTTGTTAATAAAAAAGATGGCGGCCTACGTCCCTGCCTCGACTTTCGAGAACTAAATAAAATTACTGTCAGTAACACATACCCCCTACCGTTGATTCCTGATCTCTGTAACCAGCTTTCTGGTTCTAAATGGTTTTCTAAACTGGATCTGAGGGGGGCTTACAACTTAATAAGAATATGAGAGGGGGACGAGTGGAAAACGGCTTTCCTTACGTCTGAGGGGTTGTTTGAGAATCTAGTAATGTCGTTTGGGCTCACCAACGCACCTGCAGTGTTTCAAAATTTTATCAATGTGGTATTTTCGGATCTCATAGTCCGTTTTGTAGTGGTATACCTAGATGATATCCTGATATATTCTGTTGATAGAGCTTCCCATTTGTTGCATGTTAAAACTGTACTTCAGAGGCTAAGAGAAAACCAATTGTATGTCAAACTCGAGAAATGTTCATTTTTTGTTCAGGAGTTGTCATTTCTAGGTCTGATAATTTCACCTCAGGGTTTTCGCATGGATCCCAAGAAAGTGCAAGCTATTGTGGAGTGGGTCCAGCCCAGGGACCTTAGGGGAATCCAGCGCTTCTTGGGATTTGCGAATTATTATCACAAGTTCATTAAAGGTTTTTCTCAGGTGACTAAGCCTCTCACGGACCTGACTCGTAAAGGGGCAGATGTCAGAAACTGGTCCTCGTTAGCTAAACAGTCCTTTCTTACGCTTAAAAACTGTTTCTCATCTGCTCCTATCCTGGTCCAACCGGATCCTTCCAAGCCATTTGTGGTTGAGGTGGATGCTTCCGAGGTTGGGGTGGGGGCAGTTTTGTCGCAAGGTCCAGCTTCTCTGACTAATCTCAGGCCCTGTGCCTATTTTTCTAAGAAATTCTCTCCGGCGGAGAAAAATTATGACGTAGGCAACAGAGAGATTCTGGCTATTAAGTTGGCGTTCGAAGAATGGAGGCATTTTTTGGAGGGGGCGGCTCACCCTATTACGGTAATCACTGACCATAAGACTTTGGAATACATCAAATCTGCTAAAAGACTGACTCCCAGGCAAGCCCGCTGGTCACTTTTTTCTCCAGGTTTCAATTTTCTATTACCTTTCGGCCAGGGTCTAAGAACATAAAGGCTGATGCCTTATCACGTAGTTTTGAGCCGTTATCCGCCCCCGATCCGCCGTCCCCCATTCTTCAACCCAGTCTCGTGGTTGCCGAGGTTTCGTCGGAATTGGAGTGAGAGATCTTGGGAGCTCAATCTTTGGCTCCAAATTACAAACCTGTTGACAAGTTGTTTGTCCCGCAGCATTTGCGCAACAAACTCCATGATTCGAAGCTGAGTGCACACCCTGGTATAGCCGCCACACGGGAAGCAGTGGCAAGGGTCTTCTGGTGGCCTTTAATGACTTCAGATATCAAAAAACATGTCGCAGCATGTGGTATATGTGCCCGTTCCAAGAGCTCTAGTTGCCGGCCGGGGAATTGGTGCCTTTGACTCACTTGTCCATGGACTTCATCACCAATCTTCCATCATCTTGTGGTAATACTGTAATTTGGGTAGTGGTGGACGGGTTTTCGAAGTTGGCACATTTTGTACCCATGACAAGTTTACCCTCAGCAGAGACACTCTCTAGGCATTTCCTGTCCCAGGTGGTACGCTTACACGGGGTTCCCACTAATATTGTGTCAGACAGAGGGACTCAGTTTGTGTCTAAATTCTGGCGGGCCTTCTGCAAAAAACTGGGGATATCTCTGTCTTTTTCCTCAGCGTATCCCCTGAAACCAACGGACAAACGGAGCGCACCAACCAGTCGCTTGAACAGATTCTTCAGTGCCTGACTTCTACCCTGCAAAGCAACTGGTCTGATGCCTTTCCATTAGCAGAATTCGCCTTCAACAACTGGGTAAACCAATCTACCGGTAGGTCACCATTTTTGATTAATTATGGGATGAACCCTCATTTTGGCGAATTTTCTCGAATAGATTCTGGTTGTCCGGGGGCAGAGGACGGGGTCAATCGTCTCAAGGATCTTTGGACAAAGGTTTGTTTAAATATTTCTAAGGCTCAGGAGAAATATAAACAATTTGCGGATAGAAAAAGGGACTCTGCTCAAACGCTGCTTTGTGGGGATAAGGTGTGGCTGTCTACACAAAATATAAATCTTCGATTGCCCTCCGCTAAACTGGGGCCTAAATTTATTGGTCCCTATGAGGTCATTGAAGTAGTGAACCCCGGAGTGAACCGCCTCCGTCTTCCTTCCTCCTTAAAACTCCATAATGTTTTTCATAGGTCTTTACTTAAACCCTTGGGTGCGGTGAGGGAGGAGACTGAAACTGCTCCCCCTCCAGTCTTGGTTGAGGGACAACATATTGTGGATTCCAGGCGGGTTTGGGGGTCTTTTCAGTGTTTGGTACATTGGAGGGGGTATGGTCCAGAGGAGCGGTCATGGGTACCAGCCAGATCAGTACATGCTGACCGTCTGGTTCGTGCGTTCCATGCCCGGCATTCTGGGAAGCCTGGGGGTCCTGAGGCCCCCGTTGAGAGGGGGGTACTGTCATGAGCTGCTTTGTTTGTGGGATTAGGTAGTTCAGAGGTTAATCTGGACGGCCTCATTCTGGGATTCTGGGAGGCTTCTTATAGCATCATTGTGGAGCCATTCCCTGTCGCTTATACTTTGACCCTTGGCCGAGTGTGTGTGACCCTGTGCTTTGTGCTTGTGCTACTTTATGCTTGCTTGGTTTTGACTCGGTTCTGTTCCCATTACGAGTTCTGCCTGCCCCTCCTGTACTGTGTTGCTATCTTATGTATGACCCCTGGCCTTTGTCCTGACAATTCTCTGCTTATCCCTCCTGTACTGCATTGCTATCTCCGTGTATGACTCCTGGCTTATGTTCTGACTATTCTCTGCTCGCCCCTCCTGTACCGCGCCGTCCTCTCTGTGTATGACCCCGTTTGTCTGACCTGAGTTTCCCTCTTCACTAATCCAGGGTCCCTGTAAAGTCCTGCACTTATCTCCAGCAGCAGGACGCTAAGCCCCGGCCCCTGTGGTCACATGATCGCAGGTCCTTTTGCTTACTGCTACCTTCAGTGTCTCCTCTCACCACGCTGCTCAGGTCCTGTCTGCCTTAGCCTCCCCTGCGGAATCTGACCCCGGGCCCTTCCGCAGTGTGGGTGAGTCACCCTGCTCAGTCATGGCAGTTTGCTGGCGCTGACAGGAGCATGATACTGCGTTACCTGACCCTGCAGCTCCTTAAGCTCATCAGTGAGGGTCAGGATCAGTTGGGCAAAAGCCTGCATTTGATCCATGGCTCACTGGAAAATATGTGATGGTCGGTAATATTGTCACAATGTGACACGACCAAATGGGTGGTCGGTCAGCGGACAGCACAACTCACAATCAATGGGATGGAAAAAGTGAGAGGAAGGCCCTAACAATAGAGAATGAGGGATGGTCACCACCTGAGCTCAAACCTGATCCTGTCCCTGCACTCCCCTAACTCCCTCCGTGGGTCCTTGCCCCCATCACCGTCAGGATACCTCGTCCATAGTTGTCACCTATTATTGCTCTGGCTAGTGCACTTGCCGGTAAGGAGCACTAGCCTCACCTCTGCAGATAATAAACACATGGGAAATGACAAACACGAAAGGGACGGGTAAATAAACACTTCGCTTTCTCTGCTGCAAAGCACCACACAGCAGAATAGAGGCACCAGGAAAGCAAACTTAGCAGAAGCACCACTGCAACCAGAGAGCGCTTTACTCTGGCTTGGTCACTGTAGATTGCTCTATCACCGACAGTTAGCTCATGCATCAGGTGACCTTTTAAAGGATGGTGGGAGTGGTCACCACCCACATCAGCTGAACCAGCAGCACCGCAATTACACCAGATTGCCAGCGGGGAAAAACTGACATTAACCTTAACTGGCCTGAAAGGAAAAAAGTTTTAACTGAGTGAAACCAGAGCTGACACAAATCCAAAAATGGATCATAACACTGCCTCTTCCATCTCCTCTAGGGCCTCCACCTGCGCCCTCAACCTCTCCTTTAATGAGACACACTTTCCAACAGTGCAAAATGAATCCCCCCATCTCCGTAATGCGCAGCCAGGGCTCACTGCAATCAGGCAGTTGAAATAATATGACTTGGAGATTGCAGTCACACAGCTCAAGAGTTGTGGACAACTATCAAGGCTAAGTTTGAGCAATGGTGTCTCCACTGAACCTGGAGAAAGGGAAGGCTTTGTGCTATAACAATGCATATGCGGTGGTGGCCTTACCCCGTGGCAACCTCATACACATGCCATGGATGGCTCACATCCTCACCGTAATGCTACAGCAATTTTTTGCCACTACCCCACCTGGATGCACTGCTGCAGAAAGCATTGTCACTGTGTGCTTATTTACACCGTTCGCATTGCTGCAGTGGTCTTTCAGGCTACCGGTTAATCAGTTGATAGGTGATGTGCCAACATGGTGGACTTTCACTCTGTACATGTTGCAGTGACAGTGGCAGCAGCTACAAGCCCTGGTGCAGTATGTCATTTTGCATAGACTGGGTGAAAGCATTATGGACATGATGCAAATCATGCTTGTGGCGTGGACACAGATGAAGGACCTCTGCTCCCTTCTGCACAATTTTGAAATGGCTACTAAGATGGTTAGGGCTGTTGATGTCATCATTAATCCCAAAATAAGGCTAAATAACAAAAAGCTCAACCATAATAAGTCAATATCCGAAAAAATAATGGACAAAGAGCAATCAAAAATTATTATATAAATTTTATTGGTACAAAATTGTCAATTAATAAAACAGTAATAAGTAATACCATAAAAAATGTAAGGGAATCAGTAACTGATTTTCTCTGATTTTCCTGGCCAGCATCTCTATTTTATACATCGGAATCTTTTAGTGTGTACTTATATTATTTATACCCTCTGCAGGTCTGGTTTTTGACCACTTTTGATGCACTTTTTATATTTGATATTTTAGAATTATAATGATCACTTATGGTTCCCTATATATCTATTTTCATTACATCTATTGCTGTATTATTACCATATGGGCCTAGATTTCTTGTTGCCATACACCAGCTGATTTGGAGGTGGTATCTAGGTGTTGCTGATTCCCTTACATTTTTATGGCATTATTTATTACTGTTTTATTAGTTGACAAATTTGTACCAATACAATTTATATAATAATTTTTTATAGCTCTTTGTCCATTGTTTTTTCAGATATTGATGTCATCATTAGCATCACTATTCCAGTCATCTACATACTGGAGCACAGTTTAAATAGCCTGCGGGAGGAGGTGGTGTTCCCAGAAGAAAAGGAAGCAGAGGAGGATATGGAAGGGGTAGCAATATCTTTAAGTTACAGACTGTCATCGCACAGGCGGGTACCATGAGAGGATGGATTACAGTCATACTCAAGGTTTCAGATAAATTGTTAGTAAAGGTGCAGGAGGCTAGGAACAAATGGATGAGGACGAGAAGGAAGAGGTGATGTGTGCGCAACAGTCAGGAAATGAAGAGAATAATGATCTCCTCTTTGTTGTCTGTTGTTGGCAGAAGGGAAAGGAGGAATCAAGCTTGAGTGTTACTCCGCCATCAACAAACAACGCACTTAAACCTCATGGAAGCTCCCAACATAAGTGACTTCTTGCTGCTGCAACATAATGGCCATATAGTTAGGATTAGAAATAGTGTCGACTACTGGGTTGCCACTCTGTTAGATCCACAGTACAACAGTAAATTTGCCAAGTGCATTCTTGTAAACAATCTTAAGAGTAGTTTTCTCCAAGAGAGCAGTCAGGCACACAGTGTGCATCGCAGTTATAGACATTCAGCCCTGGGAACATTGAATCGTCAATGAAAAAACATTAGCAGCAACAGCAATGTAAGTGGCATAATCAATTTCTGTGGGTTGTTTCACACATATATTAAGACCAACACCAACAGAACAGAGTAAAAGTCTGAGGGCCCCGTCTCACATAGCGAGATCGCTGCTGAGTCAAGTTTTGTGATGCAACAGCGATCTCAGCAGCGATCTCGCTATGTCTGACACGTACCAGCGATCAGGCCGCTGCTGTGAATCGCTGGTCGTGTCAGAAATGCCTGGACTTTTTTTTGATCGCTGGTCTCCCGCTGGCCAGCATGCATCGTAGCTGGTAACCAACGTACACATCGGGTTTCCAGGTGCGGGGCTGTGCCTGGAAACCCCATGTGTACGTTGGATACCAGCACGCTGCTGCAGGGGATCTGGTAACCAAGGTGGTTTCCAGGCACCGCGCAGCGCCTGAAAACCCGATGTGTACCTTGGTTATCAGCTCCCTGCATCAGTGGGCTGGTATCCAACGTACACTGCGGGTAACTAAGCGATGTTAACCGCAGTGTCGCTGTCCTGATCGCTGCCTGAGCTGCCTGTTTGGCAGCTCAGCAGCGATCATGTAGCGACACACCAGTGATCCTGACAAGTTCATATCGTTGTCGGGATCGCTGGTGCGTTGCTATGTGAGATGGGGCCCTGACACACAGTAAACAGCTGGAGAGGATGGTGACTGAGCATCTCAGACTTATTATCAATGCCATCAGGGAGTTTGAACTCTATTGCATTTTGGTCTTCAAAAATGTAAAGAGTAGCCTGACCTCGCCTGTCATGCCTTGTAGGTTTTTGTTAAGCTCGGCAGCCAGTATTTTCTCAGAACGTACATATCACCCAGCAGCAGCGAAGACACATCTGGCTGTCCACTGAAAATGTAGACTGCCTAACTTTAATCAAGATGAACAAGTCATGGATCTCTAATGACTTTTTCACCCCAGTAACAGACTGGGCAGACTAGGCAATAATGTAGTTTTTAGTGTGATGCACTTATCTTGAGCTATTGCAGTTTGTGACACCTTTGTTGTGGTTTCTGTGTCTGCTATTAGCAGAAAGGATTTAGATTCTGAAATGTGGCCTGGTGTCTGGATCACACTATTAGCACAAGCTATTTAGATTCTAGAAATGTGTGACTCTAGGCTGGAACACACTATTAGCAGATAGGATTTAGATTCTGAAATAAGGCCTGATGTGTGGACCACACTATTTGAAGAAAGGATTTCGTTTCAGAAATGTGGCCTGGTGTCTGGATTAGAGATGAGTGAATATGTCAATATTCGATTCGGATTATGTTCACCGCATTTGCAATATTCGACGATTAATTCGTCAAATTTTCACTGAACATTAGCGAATGCCATTCATCTCAATGAGAGGCAAAAGCACAACACAACGGCCTCAAATGCTGCGAAAACACATTAAATGAGGGACAGTCACAAGGAACGTGGCCTCAATTCATGCACAGTACAAATTGCAGCATGGAACTACAGCAAACAGCCAGGCATGAGGTATCAGGGTCAGGGACAGCATTTACAGCTTTCAAATGAATGTCACAGTAAAATGAGGTGGGTGAGGAATCAATGTAGGGCCCCTTTGCTGGGAGCCCTGATCCCACATGCAACACCTCTACCTGCTTTTATGCTGAGCCACACTCAGGTGGCACAAATATCAGTTTTGTAGACTACAAATGTCAGAAAAATTTAAAGATAGTAACAAGGGTAGTTGAGTGCAAGGAAGTGGAGGCCTGACCGTCTTGGAGGCCAACTGCTACAGGTAACATGCATGAAGGAGACCTAACCAGTAGAGATGAGCGACTTTCCTTTTATTCGGGTCAAGTCGGGTTTCATGAAAACAGACTTTCTCAAAAGTCGGGTCGAACGAAATCGGCCGACTATCGGGAAAAGTCGGTGGTCCGACTGAAACACAAAACCCAATGCAAGTCAATGGGGAAGCAAAGTCGGCAGGGAGTGGAGGACAGTAAACACAACTACAGTGCCCATTTCAATGCCAACAACATAAATTCTTATTACTTAAGCTTGGCAACCTTAATTAACTTTATAATAATAGTTATGCATTGAAAACTGGGGGTTATTTGGCTAAACTTGTGGGGGCGGGTAGGGCTGGCTACCGGTTTGCGTGTGCCCTGGGCCAAAGAGTGTCAGTGGGCCCCTTTAACACATACCACAATTCATGATGCTCCGATACGGCACAGAAATATAGGTATAGTACAATGAAAAATACTTCACTTCTTACATGACATGACTGATATCTATGTTAAAATCTACAATAGCTCAAAAAATGCACAGTATATTCTTCCATACAGTATTATGGCCACCACATAGTGCTCCATACAGAATAATGAGCCCCATATACTGTATTGCTCCATACAGAATGGGCTCCATATAATGCTCCATACAGAATAGGCCCCATATGTGCTCCATATGATGCCCCATAAATAATGAACCCCATATGATTCTCCAGTATATGATGGGCCCCATGGATGATGCTGCAGTTTGTTATGGGTCAAAGTCATGCTCCATATATAATGGGCCCCATTATTAATGATCAAGTGTATAATGGGCCCCGTAAATGCTGCTCCAGTGTCTGATGTCCCCCATTTACAATGCTCCAGTATATGATGGGCCCCATGGATGCTGCTCCAGTGACTGATCTGCCCCATTTACAATGCTCCAGTATATGATGGGCCCCATGGATGATGCTCCAATGTCTTATGGGCCAAAATCATGCTCCATATATAATGGGCCCCATTATTAATGATCCAGTGTATAATAGGCCCCATAAATGCTGCTCCAGTGTCTGCTGTCCCCCATTTACAGTGCTCCAGTATATGATGGGTGCCCATAATACTGTATGGAGGACTATACTGTCTGTTTTTTGAGCTATTGTAGAATTTACAATAGATATCACTCATGTAATGTAAGAAGTGAAGTATTTGGCATTGTACTATACCTATATTTCTGTGCTGTATCGGAGCATCATGAATTGTGGTATGTGTTAAAGGGGCCCACTGAGACTCTTTCGCCCCAGGGCCCACGTAAACCTGGAGCCAGCCCTACCCCCCACAACTTTAGCCAAATAACCCCCAGTTTTCAATGCGTTACTTTTATTATAAAGTAAATTATGGTTGACAAGCTTAAGTAATAAGAATTGATGTCGTTGGCATTGAAATGGGCACTGTAGGTGTGTTTACTGCCCTCCACTCACTGCCGACTTTTCTTCCCCATTGACTTGCTTTGGGGTCGGGTCGAGTTTCAGTCGGAACTCTGACTTTTTCCGATAGTCTGCCGATTTCGTTCAACTCAAGTCGCTGATCTCTACTTTTGAGTACACTTCTGATGAACATGGCATAGAATGTGTGAACAGCTCTTCAGAATCACCCATCTGTGGTTCCGTACAGTCAGTTGAACGTTTGGATACTTGGGACGGGGGGAAGCAAGGGGAATTTTAGCGCCACGTCTGTGGACTGTACTGGGTGTGATTTTGAGGTGGAGGAAGAGGAGGAGAGGCTATTTGAAGCAGCACTTGCCATCCACTCGAGTACATGCTCTTTCTGGGCATCATCAATAAGGTGTACTGCTGTGCAGCTGCCAAAGGGAGGTAGTGGTGTAGCCTGTCCAGTAACAAATGTTGTCAATTGTCTTTGCATAGGACGTGACGTTGGTTCACTAGTGCTTTCATCAACATTACCACCTACCACACGTACACCTTGAACACCAACCCTAATTCCCCTTCCACCACGGCCTCGCTTTTTCCCAGTCATGTTACTCAGATAGTGTGGTTGGAGCAGAGTATTAACAACCAAAAATTAGATTTTATACTCTGCACCGTATCTGCAAACAGCTGAATTTCAGCAACAGTAAGTTCAAAGTTGAATTATGGCATGGTGTATCGTGTTAGTCACAGAAAAAAGATTTTTTTCTTTGGACTAACAATCAGGCCTCTAGAACACAGTAGATGCTACAAACTATTTTTCAAGTCAGGTCCCTTACCGTAACAGTAGAATTTGTTTGTGGCCTCTGGATCAAGCCTCTACAGCTTAATTTCAAACCAAACAAATGACAAAGTGTGATATAGCGGATTGTCTAACATTTTGCAAATGAAAAATTATCATTTTGTTTTAATGAGCCTTGAGTCTGCAGACAGGTTACTATCACTGCCAGGGATGAGCGAGGAGTGAAATATTCGGACTCGCTATACTCGTAACGAGAAGGTCTTAATACTCGGGTATTCGAAACAAGTAGCGAGTACAATGCAAGTCAATGGGAAACGTGAGTAATTTTATGCTGGACCCTAAAAAGTGGTCTGGGGGCCTGAGAAAAAGGCTGAAATGGGTGCATGATTGTTTAAAAGCAGGCAGTAAAAGCTGTGTGTTGGTTAACGCAGTAAGAGGGATTCAGAATTCTAAAGATTGGGCTACTGTCCTTGTTGTTCCTCTGCCACTGCACAATGTGCAGGCATAGTGTCTTCAAAGCATTAGCCCTAGGGGCTGTATCATGGTTTTCGCAGGAAGGAGGCATCAAGAGCCAATTATGAAGCTAGACTACTAGCATGGTAGTTCCAGTGCCCAATGTGCTGGCATAGACATAGTGTCTTCAAAACATTAGCCCTAGGGACTGTATCATGGTTGATGGAAGAAGGAAGTTTCAAAAGCCAGACAATTATGTGTGCTATTCGGTGTGCAAACAGCAGCGCAAGGGCAAAAAAATTGGTCCGAGTTTAACGCCGAATATTTTGCTCGCCAGTCACCACAGAAGACAATGGTGCTGGCTGCAAGTCAGTTGTGCAGTGCCGTGCATGCTATTCGGTGTGCAAACCGCACCACAAGGGCAAAAAAATTCACCTGCAGGGATAAATATGACCCCAAAATAGCTGGGTAAACTGTCACTACTCCCTGACCTTATACAGTGCTTTCAGCAAGAGCTGAGATATTGAGATACTATGTATGCACTGTTACTCTCCTGCCTGCCTCCCTGCACTACAGTCACCTATTACTAGAATAGCTCTCACAAGAGCTTTTGTGTTTATTTTTTAAGATGATTTCTGGACGATTTCCAAAAGCACTACTCTCCCTAGCAGATGCTCACACTCTCCCTACGCTAGCACTAGCTGTGTTCCGGATGCAATGTGCAGAAAATGGCGCCGGCAGGCTTGAATAGAACCTATGAGTCATAGCCTACTATGATGACTCATCTATGACACTGCGCAGCCAGCCAATCACAGTAATTCCGCCCACAACTAAAAAGGCTGTGGCATTACTGTGATTGGCTAATGCTGGGCGGGAGATAAGAATATTGCGAGGCGAGTAGTGAAATATTCGCTAGGATTCGAGTACCGCGAGTACAGCATTAGGGCCCCGTCTCACATAGCGACACACCAGCGATCCCGACAACGATCAGGATCGCTGGTGTGTCGCTACATGATCGCTGCTGAGCTGCCAAACAGGCAGCTCAGCAGCGATCAGGACAGCGACACTGTGGGTAACGTCGCCTAGTTACCCGCAGTGTACGTTGGATATCAGTGCGCTGATGCAGGGAGCTGGTAACCAAGGTACACATCGGGTTTCCAGGTGCTGCGCGGTGTCTGGAAACCCGAAGTGTACGTTGGTCACCAGCTCCCTGCAGCAGCGCGCCGGTATCCAACGTACACGTCAGGTTTCCAGGCACAGCCCCGCGCTTAGAAACCCGATGTGTATCTTTTGTTACCAGTAGATCGCTGGTCTCCTGCCTGTCACACGCAGCGATGCATGCTGGCCAGCGGGAGACCAGCGATCAAAAAAAAGTCCTAGCATTTCTGACACAACCAGCGATTCACAGCAGGGGCCTGATTGCTGGTACGTGTCAGACATAGTGAGATCGCTGCTAGATTGCTGTTTAGCAGCGATCTCACTAGCGTTCTCGCTATGTGAGACGGGGCCCTTACTCGCCGAGTACCGAATGCTAACGAATATACTCGCTCATCCCTAATCACTGCCACAAAAAATATTATTTAGAATGCTATACTCGTGCATGGAACACAATAGAAGCAGTGCACAACACATTGTAGGACATGTGCCCTGGGGACTTTGGCTGAGAATCTCAGGTATGTCCCCCAAAAAAAGCAAAAAAATATCTGGACAGTAAATTTTATAGCCACACTAGACAATATCTAGCTACACTATCTGACTGATATACAACCGCAGCATCAGGAGCAGCCTCTCTGCACTGTATCAGTGTCAAAATGGCAATAAAACAAGAGGTCTGCTATTTATATGCAGAGGGACGTGATTTCAGCAGCCAATGACACAAGCCATTGTGTCAGGAGATTGTGGGTGTTTATTGTAACCACAACAATGGAGGCACCATACAATACACTATGAAGAAAATTATAAATAAGTTGTCAACCTGGAGTATGTCAAAGATAATGAGCTGAACATGGAAGAAAAAGAGACATACCACAAACCAGGGACAACAAAAAATACACAATAATATAGAAGTTTATTAAAAACCTGAAAAATCACACCAAAATTAGTTAAAAACAATTAAAAACAGAGCAAAAAAGCCCCATGATAGCGAAAACTTTATGTACTGCTGCCTTTACCGTGACCCTCACGTTACATTATACTTGGTCAAAAAAAACAGTACTGGCTGTTAACCGTGCTAGATCAACGCTACTAGGAGAACTTTGCATCGCTTCTTCCTGAGTCGGAGAGGTCTTCTAAAATGGTGCTATACCAGAAGGTCATTGTAGAAAATATGTTGAAAAAATTTCTGTAAGACAATGCTAGCAGTAGCATTGCCCAACCAAGAAGAAGAGGCGATGGAGACATACAGCAGTGGCAGGGGTAAATTCTCAATGGCCTTGGCTAATTTCATGACACCCTCCCAGTGTCCATGCCCAGACTATGGAGTATTTTGACAAGGAGGGAAAAGTTTAAAGATGGTCAAGCAATACCTGGATGACAAAACTAGCATATTCCCTAAGGCTGGTTTCACATTTGCGTATCTTTGTGCAGCGTTTGATCTGCATAGATCCACATGCTTCATGCGTACATAACATGCGTATGCATGCATCGTTTTGGGGTGTGCGGCGGTGTCCGGCGAACGCAACATGTTGCAATTTTTTAAGCGTTAAAAATTTGTCAAATATGCATATTTGTACAGAAGGACATGTGCATGGATGCATTCGATGTGCATGCGGACTTCAGACTGCGCATGTCCAGGAACTGATTACAGCACCTGGAAATATTGAACGCATGAGCATAAATAACGCAAACATATGCCAAAACAAATGCAAACGCATACACACGCAGTGCTGTTTGGCATCATAAGTAAGCTGATGAGGATAAAAAAAATACTGCGCCTGTAGACTTGTGTTGATTTTTATTATAAGTAATACTTAAAGTCACTTTTGCAATTAGAATTAGGAATACCTTTCAAAATGTCTTGCCCTGACTGTAAGTTTGGGCTAATGCTAGCGATATCTCATGAGGGGTGGAGGATTGTGAAAGTTCTTCATGAGGGGTATAATATAGAGGAAACTGGATTTGGGCATCTGTCAGACAGATTTCCAGAACTTAAAGTATTTCGCTTGAATGTGCACGGGTCTCCCCCTGATCACTGGCCCTATGGACTGTTGTTGAGTGAGGTGGAAGAGCAAAAACTCTGGCTCCCTGAAGATATACTTTTTAGGTGCCCCCTGAATAGAGGAATGCCAGAAGAGATTACAAACATGGCAAAAATGCTTGCTCTGATCAACGGATTTACGCTGTAATGTGTCAGTGTCAACTGCGCTATGTGTAAATAGAAAGGAAAATGTTAAGTTGATTTGAAGAAAGTATACTGCAAGTTGTTGATAAGAAAGGCAGATGTATGTTTTCAAAGTAAATCATTAACCTGCATTAGAACGATCTCTGTGAAGGCAATTGCAAGTAACAATAGAAATAAGGAAATAGAATGTTGTTAGGTTCATTTTATATATCACAGAATTTTGAGCAACATACACATTGCAAATGAATTTTGGCACAATGAGAAACTGTTCATGAAAATATAGATATAAGTTCATAATTGTACTGTACCTTTTAATAACATTGCCTGTATTCATTTAGTTGAGAAGTTTTTTTTCTCTCTCTTCTCTGGTCTGTTCTCTGAATTAGTCCTTATCAGTTTGTGTACACTGTACCCACAGTACCTTGAATCCAAGTTTGCTAATTAACTGGATTCAAGAGGGGTGGGAGGATGTGGAGAGAGAAACAGCAAGGAAAAAAAAAAAATCTTTACTGTTTTCTCGCTAAGTGTAAATTAATAATTTCAAGTTTCTTCTAAAATTTGTATAGCCCTTATGGCTTATAAAAGTTTCTTACATGTTTTTGAAGTGTCTCTCACTAATCCAGAATTGAGTTTCTCTCTGTAGTTGTTTCACGGAAGCACCGGTACAGGACAGATGATTTCACATTGAGTATGCAGTAGTCGTACAGCATGAAGTAGTGAAAGCAGTACCACTTCCTCCTCATATGTCTACAAAAGAGGTGGAGTTGATGGCACTCATTGAAGCGCTTAAAGGGGCTACACATCACTCCTGTCAAGTATGGACATCTCATTAAACAATTCATGGAAGCCTTGCCACTCGTGAGGAAGGTCTCCAATAGTGCAGGTAAGGACACATACAGATTCCAGAACCAGCGAATCCAGAGCGATGTAGAAAGCAGACCATGTAGCTAAGAAAGCGGCAAAGAAGGAAGGACAAACTGAAGCACCTCCACTGGTCATGGTAAGAACTGAATGCAATCAGCTAGATTTAAGTCTCTTGCAGGCTCTTACTCGGCCAGTCACCGGGGAAGAGAGACAGAGACCTGGTCAAAAGCTGGAACACGGGACCATGAAGATGTGGATGGTGAGGGCAGCAGAAGTGCTTGCTAAGGTTGTTGTACCGTACAGCGGTTCAAAAAGCTCATGGTCAAAATGCACATGCCCAAGGATGGCATGACTGGTTCGCTCCTGGTTTCATAATGTTTACTACTAGTTTCACACAAGCATGTCCCACATGTGCACAACACAGGTAGAATAGGGGACACCACATACACACATGCCTAAGCCCCTCTACTCGTTCCAATGACTGCAGACTGACATCAGGTAGGAATGTATGTGCTCGTGTGTGTTGACTCTTCACAGGGGGGGTCAGAAGCCTTCCGGATGCTAAGAGCCACTAAAGCAGAGAGACCCTTTTTACCCTTTTCTGCTGGAGAGGTAATTTTTATTTGAGTGTTATGTATATGTTGTGAGTCACAAAGGCAATGCAGCAATAAGAGAGGGGGGTGTTTGGGTCAACATCAAGGTTGGGCCTGTAGCCACAAAACATCGCACCTCCAGTGCAGCAGCCTCATCAGCTGTGTTCAGAGCCTCCAAGAAGGAGACTCGCATCTGTACATAAACAAGTTTTTGATTCTGTTTCTAGGGGACTGACTTACTACAGCTACGTCAGTGAAGGTTTGGGAAAGCCTATCTGGAGCCATGCAAACTACTACAAGGTCCTGGAGCGGTAGAATGACTTTCCTGCTTCTGATGGTGCTGACAGGCCTACCAGGACAAATGGCTGAGATAACCCAAAATGGAACAGAAATAACCATGTGGTTTGATACATCTAAGAACTCAATGTCAATGGGAAAAGTTTGGTAGAAAAAGTAGTGATCCTCAGTACAAATTTCTCACAGGGATTGATGAAGCGGCAGTATTTATATGTATAACCAGACCTGGGATTGAGGATTGTTACTCTTGGTCAGAGGCAGCCTGGAATACGGGGGCTTCATGGATACATAAGCCAGAGGAAGCCATGACTCGTGTTAGTGCATCAGGAAGGCCTCTTCTGGAAAGGATGAGAGTTGCTATGGAACATTCAAGGTGGGATTGTGATCCAAACACTGTAATCTGGGGATCATCCTGTAACCCTCTCATCATTGCCATAGAGGTGCCCTCTCCTGGGGATGAAGGACTTTATGTGTTGGGGTTATATGTTCCGCAAAGGGAAATACAGCAGGAGAAATTTTGGTTGAAGGCTATTCCTCAACAGGATAGTGAAAGTGTGAGTAAGACAGAGGGAAAATCAAGGTCTACAGTCTCTGAGGAAATGAGCTACGAGGAGTAGGTAGCCATAGAAGCAGGTTACACAGAAAGAAATGAGTGGCTTATGTGGGTGAAGTATACAGCAGAACAAAATAATAAGTCCAACTGCTTTGCTTGTGCAACTGCCAGACCTCATTTAGGTACAATGCCCCTTAGACTATCAACCCAAGATCAAACAGGTCTACAATGTATGGTAGCCTTATATAATGTCTCATATGACCATACTGATAATGCTATTTGCCATTCTCCTTCAGTTCAGTATCCAGTAGCAAAGACGGATCAAGTACCTCCTAGAGTTTTTCCATACCCTGGCAACTACACTTGTTTTCAAAGGAAAGGGACAGGGGTAGGAATAGGAAGACAGGTAGAAAATCTAACCTCAGAGTTTTGTGAAAATACCATTCCCATAGACTCAGACACGGATGGTTACAAAGCTAAGTGGTTTGATAATCACACTGAAGCAGGAAGTGATATTTGGTGGCTGTGTGGGGACATGAGATTAAGGGCCCGCCTGCCAACTAATTGGGTTGGCAGCTGTGCTCTAGCTCAGGTGCTCATGCCATTCCAAATAATTTCCTCAGAAGAGATAACAAAGGGTAACATAAATGCTGAGACACTACGTAGAAACAGAAGATCAACACCTGCTCGCTCTTTTGACCCAAGGATCTATATAGACAGTATAGGAGTCCCAAGAAGGGTCCCTGACGAGTACAAAGCTAGGAACCAGATTGCAGCAGGATTTGAGTCAGTTCTCTTCTGGTGGGCTACCCTAAATAAGAATGTGGATTGGATAAATTATATTTACTATAATCAACAGAGGTTTATAAATTACACTAGGGATGCAATAAAGGGGATAGCTGAACAATTGGCCCCAACTTCTTTGATGACATGGCAGAATAGGATGGCCTTAGACATGTTGCTAGCGGAAAGGGGAGGGATCTGTAAAATGTTTGGAACGTATTGTTGCACGTTTATCCCGAATAATACCGCCCCAGATGGAAGCATCACAAAGACTTTGGAGGGTCTTACATCGCTATCTGATGAACTGGCAGAAAATTCTGGTATCGCCAACCCGTTTACTGATTAGCTGGACTCATTCGGACGATGGAAGCATCTTGTATCCAGTCTTCCCATCTCCCTGGCAGTCGCGGCAGCCATACTCGTCGTCTGTGGTTGCTGTTGTATCCCATGCATCAGAGGACTACTCCAGAGACTGATAGATGCCTCCAGTACAAAGACTATGTATATTGGACTGAAACCTCCTAATAATGATTATGGTATAATTGAGAAAAGGATATGATCTTCCCCACCTATGGATCCAGGGTAGTCATATCTATTCTCAAAAAGGGGGAGCTGATAGGGATCTAGGAGACCCTTCTAAGTCAGGGCCAGAAATATTTGGACAGTGACACAATTTTCGCGAGTTGGGCTCTGCATGCCACCACATTGGATTTGAAATGAAACCTCTACAACAGAATTCAAGTGCAGATTGTAACGTTTAATTTGAAGGGTTGAACAAAAATATGTGTTAGAAAATGTAGGAATTGTACACATTTCTTTACAAACACTCCACATTTTAGGAGGTCAAAAGTAATTGGACAAATAAACATAACCCAAACAAAATATTTTTATTTTCAATATTTTGTGGCGAATCCTTTGGAGGCAATCACTGCCTTAAGTCTGGAACCCATGGACATCACCAAACGCTGGGTTTCCTCCTTCTTAATGTTTTGCCAGGCCTTTACAGCCGCAGCCTTCAGGTCTTGCTTGTTTGTGGGTCTTTCCCTCTTAAGTCTGGATTTGAGCAAGTGAAATGCATGCTCAATTGGGTTAAGATCTGGTGATTGACTTGGCCATTGAAGAATGTTCCACTTTTTTGCACTATGAACTCCTGTGTAGCTTTGGCTGTATGCTTGGGGTCATTATCCATCTGTACTATGAAGCGCCGTCCAATCAAGTTTTCAGCATTTGGCTGAATCTGGGCTGAAAGTATATCCCGGTACACCTCAGAATTCATCCGGCTACTCTTGTCTGCTGTTATGTCATCAATAAACACAAGTGACCCAGTGCCATTGAAAGCCATGCATGCCCATGCCATCACGTTGCCTCCACCATGTTTTACAGAGGATGTGGTGTGCCTTGGATCATGTGCCGTTCCCTTTCTTCTCCAAACTTTTGGCTTCCCATCATTCTGGTACAGGTTGATCTTTGTCTCATCTGTCCATAGAATACTTTTCCAGAACTGAGCTGGCTTCTGGAGGTTTTTTTCAGCAAATTTAACTCTGGCCTGTCTATTTTTGGAATTGATGAATGGTTTGCATTTAGATGTGAACCCTTTGTATTTACGTTCATGTATTTACGTTCATGGAGTCTTCTCTTTACTGTTGACTTAGAGACAGATACACCTACTTCACTGAGAGTGTTCTGGACTTCAGTTGATGTTGTGAACGGGTTCTTCTTCACCAAAGAAAGTATGCGGCGATCATCCACCACTGTTGTCTTCCGTGGGCTCCCAGGTCTTTTTGGATTGATGAGTTCACCAGTGCTTTCTTTCTTTCTCAGGATGTACCAAATTGTAGATTTTGCCACTTCTAATGTTGTAGCAATTTCTTGGATGGTTTTTTTCTGTTCTTGCAGCTTAAGGATGGCTTGTTTCACCTGCATGGAGAGCTCCTGTGACCGCATGTTTCCTTCACAGCAAAACCTTCCAAATGCAAACACCACACCTCAAATCAACTCCGGCCCTTTCATCTGCTTAATTGAGAATGACATAACAAAGGGATTGCCCACACCTGTCCATGAAATAGCCTTGGAGTCATTTGTCCAATTACTTTTGGTCCCTTTAAAAACAGGGTGGCACATGTTAAGGAGCTGAAACTCCTAAACCCTTCATCCAATTTTAATGTGGATACCCTCAAATGAAAGCTGAAAGTCTGAACTTCAACTGCATCTGATTTGTTTTGTTTCAAATTCATTGTGGTAATGTCTAGAACCAAAATTAGATAAATGTTGTCTCTGTCCAAATATTTATGGACCTAACTGTATATTCTAATACCATTCTTAATGCTGGAGCAAATGAATCTTCATATACAAATCCCTTTAAGAATCTTTCTCTTCTATATTCCAAAATGACATTATTTGCTGATTGAACCAATAACGTGGCATATGATATCAAAGGTCATTCAATAAAATGACTACATGGTCTTGGGACTGTGGGATAATCACCCTAATGATGGGGAAGCGCCATGATGACTATAGTTAAGGACGACGAAGTATGAAATTAATCAGTAATCACGATAGAACTGCTAATAACTATATTGGGGGGTCCATCAAAGGGAATACCTGATGATTAATGAATTCTTCTGTTAGATAACCAATTGGTCAAGCTGACATGACCTATAAGATGCATGACAAGATGTATTTACTGTAATAAATGATTTACTAATATGTTCTGGAAAACACCATTACCTAATGCATGTATACTCCAAGTCCAGCGGGAACATAAGCTGGCTGGGGTACCCAATAAAGTTAGATGACTTTGGCATCAGAATCAGAGACTCGTCTCCAGTGTCTATTTCATCTCACCATCTTGCCTCGATCGAAGCTATACCTAATCTGGCACGATCTAATTTACTGAAGGGCCTGATTTGAAGGCCGACCTAACATTAGCATGTGTTTTGGCATGCGTTTGTGTATGCAGATAATATGCTGCAGCACATATACGCAAATGTGAACTTATTGTAAGCCTTATTCCTCTGCGACCTTCATCTACTAGGTCTCAAAGCTGGACATCTGGCATGAGTTGTCCCTTAATGCCTTGGAGGTGTCATGCTACCCTGCCGCTAGTGTCTGGTCTGAGCGAGTTTTTAGTGCCACTTGGCGTTCATAACAGACATGCACTTTTGCCTGTCAACAGAAAGTGCTAACAGGCTTGCTCGGATAACAATAAACAAAGCCTGGATTAGACCCAACAATTCCACACCACCAGAAGACAGCAACACTTAAAGTCTTTTTAATGTTTAATATTTGAATGAGGCCTGTCAGTTGTTCCCTTTTAGGTTCTATGTTTGATTGGATGACCCTACTCATATTTTTTTTCCTGGACTTTGTGTAAAGCATTTATGAGTGTGTAGAAGTAACACGACTACATTTTCTTAGTTTTTAATAAAGTACTCCAGTTGGTGCCTTCAAGGGTGTATGAATTACCCTGCTTGTAATTATTGGCAGGCTTGGCACTGTGTGCAGAGCTTTTATAAAAGTAGGAGTAACACAACTAGACTTTGTTCACAATATTTCAATTAGGCACTATAATTGCTGCCTTTAAGGGTTATGGATGACCCTGCTTTTATTTTTTTGCAGAATTTGACCTTTGTGCATAGTCTTTATGAGTCTAGGAGTACCACTACATGACAATTTGAACAGAATGTGTATGAGGCCCTTCTTTAGGTCTACTACAATGTGTATTTGTGTACCTATGAGGCCCTTATTTTTGTCACTTCTTCTTTTCTTCATAAATTATACTGAAATTTGCAATTATTTAATTTAAAAATAAGTTTAGTTTTACTTAAATTATAATCTTTTTTTAAAAAAAATCCTTTTTAAATTTTACATTATATACAAGTTTACTGTAACATTATATACAAGTCATTACACAGGAAAAATGTTTCTTAATATATATTTGTGTCGACCCGCCACCACAATTGTGGGTTACCAGGGCAATGGGGTACTCAGAGCCGAGCCCATGGAAGTCTATGGGGATTGTCACAGGTAGCGGTGGCTCGGTCTGTGGCCCTGGCGGTCTGGCGTATGTTGGGGATATATTTACAGGGGATAGATTTATATACAGTTCGTGACGCCACCTGTAGTATTCTGGTAATTTGTACCAGCGCTGCTGTAGATCTCTGAGGGGATGGTGATGCAGCTAGATGTCGGGTCCCCTACAGGTGGGACTCTTCCCTCAGGTCGGTAGTTAGGTAGGGATTGTGCAGGCATGCAATAATAACTCAGTCTCACACGATCAGCGTATTTCCATACCTTTACTTGCAAGATGATAAGACAGGTCCCAGGGAGGCTGATGGGGTTGATGGAGGATGAGCTTTGAGGCAACAGCTAAGCAAGTTAGGGGCCTCCTTTACTGTCCAATGAAGATGAGTACGACCAGCCTGAAGCGTAGTCCCCTCTATGATTCCAGCTTATCCAAAGCTGTGCTTCCCAGTCAATTTAGTGTTAGGAGTCTTTCTATGAGGGAGCTGAATTCTTATTTTGTCCTGCAGAAACTCAAAGTCTTCACTTCCCCTGACCCCAGTTACGTACTGACTATAAGGGGCTTGTTTGCCGCGACCTAGGGTCCGGTAAATCTCTGGTTTTCTCTTCACTATGCTTGTAGCTAATAGTGATCCTTCGGTCCCCAGTGACCGGTAGCAATGTGCAGGACTCTTCCAAGCCAAACGCACTTTTCCAATAATCTTCCTTCCACTTTGCCCTTCGATTTGCTCGACTCTTAAGAGATAGTTCAGTCTTTCTTCCAGTGGGGCACAGCTCTGACTAGACTAAGGTGAATTAGACCACCTGTACCAGCCTCCACGTTCTGAACTGAAGACAGGCTCAAACTGGACACGTCTACTCTGTCCAAGGACAGGAAACTGACTGACTAGAAAATCACTCCCTTCCACACCCCTGCTGGGTGTGTCAGAAGTGTACATGATGTCATGAAGAGACCTTAACTGTTACCTCTCCACTCATCCTCCTGGTATTGTGTACCAGGGCTACACATATTTTCTTGTAAACTCCCATTTCTAGCTGATTTTGAATGTTTTGTCAGTCCTTAAAGTAGAGCAAAACTATGACACCCTTGTTCTCAGCAGGGATCTGGAAGTCAAAGATGCTTCCAGGGGTCTTCACTACGCAGTTCTTCCATTCATCACTTTTTCCATCCATTTCAACATTTTCACTGCCACCCAGACCTTGTAGGGTCTGCCAGAAAAATGCTCGGATTTCCCATCGATTCCCTTTATATTCTTTACTAGAAACTAGAGATGAGCAAACTTATTCAGAAAACATTCACAAATCTCAGTCGACACAAATATTGCATATTTAGATTCGTGTTCGGATTCCCGAACATTTTCTTTAGAATCAGCAAAATTCGACCAAAGTTCTGTAAATGATCAAGTTTCCACTAAGACTGTGAGCAATCGGCGGCTCTGATCAGCGGTAACATTATCGCTGGTAATATCGTTACTGTTGGTCAGAGTGCTGCAGGGTCATGCTGTCTGATGTCAGTGTGACCCCACGGTTGTGACTGGGACCCATGGTAAAAAGCTTACGGCAGGACACAGGCATTGGCTAATGAGAGACTAATACTAACCCCAAGCCCATGCCAGCTGTAGCTGATAAAAGTGGAAGCAGGCAATGGCTGATGGGCGTAGTCATCAGCTGGAGTCTGTGCTCAAAGTAAAAAAAAAGTTAAAATAAAGAAATAAATAATGAAATAAAAATAATCCTTTGGCTTAACAATATTCAATTTTTATTGCTACCCACAATCTGACCTCACTTACCACTTCCTTTTTTCTACACTTGATTTATTTTCCTTATTTAAATCCTCTAACATGTATCAGTTACTATATGGTTCATGTTTTTTAATATAATTACTTTTGTAATAAATTTCTATTCAATTTTACATTTCTATAACTGGTGTTTTTGTATCCTTATATAGGTTGTATAATATAAGTGACTCACCTGTTTACTAACTGGACAATGATGGAGAGACGGATATTGATAATGTCTAGCCACTATAATTATAAATACGTGTTCTTTGAAAACTTTAATTATAAGTTCATACATTACGTACTTGGTGTCGGAAGGATAAATTCTGAGGTAAAATTGGTAACAAAACACTGACTCTGATTGTGGGTAAGATCGTTATCGCCGGTCTGAGTGCAGAGGTTTCGACACTGTCAAATGAAAGCGTGTGAGCCAGCAGATCTGAACGGAGTAAAAAAGTTACCGCTGGTCCCAGGTGAGGCTGATGAGAGTATTCATCAGCCAGCGCTTGTGCAATAAATAAATAAATAAATAAATATGGCATGGGTTCCTTTCTTTTTTGGATAAACAGCGCAGGTAAAGCTAATCGATAGGTTCCCACACCATATTTTTAATTTAAATAAATCATTTAAAAAAATGGCATGGAGTCCCCCTCATTTTTTACAACCAGCCAAGCTAAGTAAAGGCTGGGTCTCACATAGCGATACACAGCGATCCCGACAACGATCAGGATCGCTGGTGTATCGCTATATTATCGCTGCTGAGCTGCCAAACAGGCAGCGATCAGTACAAGGACACTGCGGGTAAACATCGCTAGTTACCCGCAGTGTACCTTGGATACCAGCGCCCTGATGCAGGGAGCTGGTAACCAAGGTACACATTGGGTTTCCAGGCGCTGTGCGGTGCCCGGAAACCCGCTGTGTACCTTGGTTACAAGCTCCCTGCAGCAGGGCGCTGGTATCCAAGGTACACAGTGGGTTTCTAGGCACAGCCCCGCGCCTGGAAACCCGCTGTGTACCTTGGTTACCAGCGGATTGCTGGTCTCCCGCCTGTCACACGCAGCGATGCGTGCCTGTCAGCGGGAGACCAGCGATCAAAAAAATGTCCAGACATTTCAGCGACGATCAGCGATACCCGGCAGGGGGTCTGATCGTCGCTGAATGTCACACACAGCGATATCGCTGGTGAGCTCGCTGCTGCGTCACAAAACTAGTGACTCAGCAGCGATCTCGCTAGCGAGATCGTTGTGTGAGACGGGCCCTTAAGACACTGGTGATTACAATCTAATTTCCCTATCAGTTTGTCTGTGGAATGTGAGATGAAACTGGAGGATCCCACTAAAACACAAGGAAAACATGCACACTCCTTGCAGTTATTGTACTTGGTGACACGATCCAGTGCTTACCACTAAGCCACCCTGCTACCAACATGTTAGATAATATCTCTAAATGTACCTTCTTAATTGTAAAGTGCTGCAGAATATGAAGGTGTTATAAATATAAAGATACTACTACTATAATAATCTAAGATGCCAAAATAGTTAAAAAAAAAAAAATTTCGTAGAAAAATTTTTTTTTTATAACTTTTCACACAAAATTTATTATGTAGTTATTGCCCGAAAAGGTTGAATATTGCAGTTGTGAAGTCCGATCTTTTGCAGATGACTGGATGCCGACTGATAATATTCCATTATTGGAAAAGTATTACACAAACAATAAAGCGTAGCTGACTTTTCATCAGAAACTTCAAAAATATCATTGGGTTTTGTATTTACCTGATTTTTTGCCAATTTGAGAGTCTCAGGCGATGTCACAATACTATTTTCAGCAGCGTTTTCCCCATTTCTTTTGTTCAGCTACTTTCTGTTCTGTAATTATAAAAGGGCGTTTACTTAGGCTTACAGTCTAAGGGCGTTTACTTAGGCTTACAGTCTAAGGGCGTTTACTTAAGCCTGCCAGTACGGTAATGATGGTGATTTCCTTTCACATAGTTCTACCAATCAACTTCTACCCATATTTTGTAGCTGGATAGAGAAAACAAAAGGGACAGACATTTAGAAGATTTCTCATAATGGTCCGTTATTATTATTATTATTGTTAGCCACCATATATCTTACATTTCTTCCTCACTCATTCCTCAGGGATCATATAGCAGATACTTTATATGTTTTGCAAATATAAACATATATTTATTACACAACATACACACTGTTCTCCTTTTGTGCCTGCATGTTCACTGTAAACTTGGCTTGCTAGCATGGAAAATGTAAGTGTTGGGGGCAGGGGACATTTTTTCCAACTAGTCGTTACTAATAATAGAGAAGAGCTGAGGGAGGGGTGAGCGGTTTGTTCTATGTGAGGTCTCACATGTTGCTTTAAGGTCTTTAATGAAGATTGTACTGCGTGAACACACAGATGGAGCGGACTTTTCTATGAGAGGTTTGCAATGCTGAGTATGTTGCGGAGCTGCATCGCTGCGGCCTGGCATCCCTGTACCTTGCCGGGATGGTTCATCTTTGAAGCACGAGACACAGATAAGACCTTACAGGGATGTACAGGAGGATGATGTGTCTGCTTGCAGAGGTTGTGAGTGTCTGTGAGCGGATGTGAGCGAGTCTGTGGTAATGATAGATCCACCCTCCTTTCTGTAAACCATCCCGCCATCTCCATTACATCAGCAAAACTTTAGCTGCCAACATGCAGTGGGTGATGGATCAGAAAGAAGGGACTTAGGACTTTTCAGAGGTAAAAGTCATGTTTTAAAGAGTTAGGCCGGCGTCACACACAACGACAAAAAATCGGTCCGTTTTAGACGGTCGATTGTCGGATCAAAATGCAAACATCACACATCCTTCTGGCATCCGATTTTCCTTCAAAGATGCGATTTAGTCGCATGTGTGTGTACCTTGTAACATCCGATTTTCATCCGACTTGCGAGAATTTCTCACAGGCTTGCAAAACTGACATAATGGATCCAAAAGAATAGTATTTCAATCACAAAAAAAAGAATAGATATATACACATAGAACACACATATATATATATATATATATATACATGTCATTGTGACATGTATATATACATATATTTATAGTTCCTAGACTTCTACATACTGTTATAGCCGCTAATTCAATTGCCGGCTTTTGTGAAATCACAGAAGCCGACATGAAATGATACATTGTTTCCACACAGTTAACCATGTCATTTCCTGTATTTTGATATTTGTTTAGAAATTACAATTACATGAGTGTATTTGTGCAAAATTTCAGACATGTAGGGGTTAATTAAAGGTGTAATTTCGTTGAAAAAAAATGCGTGGGCTCCCGCTGTATTTTCTGCACCAGACAGACAAAGCAAGCGAGTGGGGGCAGATAATAACAGCCTAGGGAGGGTACATTTTTTGTGCCCCCACTGGCTACTAACATCTGCCCCCAGACACCCCAGAAAGGGCAAATCTATAATTAGATTCGCCCTTTCTGGCACTTTGCCAGTCTATTCCCATTGCCCTGTAGCGGTGGCGAATGGGTTAATAATCTCACCTTAATGTCACCTTAGTATTGAAAGGTGACCTTAAGGCAGGTTAATAATTGAGAGCTGTCAATTAGACAACTATCAATTATTAATCCTATTGTATGATAGAAAAATCAAACACACACAGTTTAATAAAAAAGAAGTTTAATGAAATAATCACACAGTTTTTGACAATATTTTATTTTCCTGCTAAAACCATTTCCTGTAATAAAAATAAAATAAAAAAGCAAAATGATTCTTACCAATCCGAAGTACAGTCAGGTCCCACGGTGTAATCCATCAGAAAGGGTTAACAGGTTACAGGTCGCAGAGAGCTAATAATGCTGTCTCAGACCTGTATTCCCCTGAATGAATCAGTTACTCTCCAGCGAAAGGAGAGGAATAGATTCATGAATGGAGCTTAATTGATTTATTACAACTTTCACTTGAGTGACCTGACCTAAGGTGAAAGTGGACACAATCAATTAAGCTTCATTCATGAATCACATCCTCTCCTGTCGGCAGGAGATAAGCTCATTCATTCAGGAGCTATCAGATGAGCACGCAGGATTACTTGCGCTGCTTATCTGATTGCTAGTTAACCCTTTGTGAAGGATTACATCGTGGGACGTGACAGATTGCCAGATAGGTAAGAATAATGTTGTTTTATTATTTTATATTTATTTTAAAAGAACAAGGGCTTCAAACGGATTAAGAGTGAAATAAAAGATGGTAAAAAATATGTGTTTTTTATTTCATTAAAATTATTTATTCTTAAACTGTGTGTGTTTTTTTATTTACTTCAATAGGATTAATAATTGATAGTTGTCTAATTGACAGCTCTCAATTATTAACCTGCCTTAAGGTGACCTTTCAATACTAAGGTGACATTAAGGTGAGATTATTAACCCATTCGCCACCGCTACAGGGCAATGGGAATAGACGGGCAAAGTGCCAGAAAGGGCGAATCTAATTATAGATTTGCCCTTTCTGGGGTGTCTGGGGGCAGATGTTAGTAGCCAGGGGGGGCACAAAAAAAAATACCCTCCCTAGGCTGTTATTATCTGCCCCCACTCGCTTGCTTTGTCTGTCTGGTGGAGAAAATACAGCGGGAGCCCACGCATTTTTTTGTCAACGAATTTACACCTTTAATTAACCCCTACATGTCTGAAATTTAGCACAAATACACTCATGTAATTGTAAGTTCTAAACAAATATCAAAATACAGGAAATGACATGGTTAACTGTGTGGAAACAATGTATCATTTCATGTCGGCTTCTGTGATTTCACAGAAGCCGGCAATTGAATTTGCGGCTATTACAGTATGTAGAAGTCTAGGAACTATAAATATATATATATATACATGTCACAATTACATATATATATATATATATGTATTCTATGTGTGTATATCTATTCTTTCTATTCTTTATTAAAGCTGTCAGTGTGATTTTACAGTATAGCCGGGGATGAATTGCCGGCTTTTCGAAAGGACACCGATGCGATTTCATCGCAAGTCACACATGCGGTCCGTTTGTAATCAGATTTTTCATCGCTCCCATAGACTTGCATTGGCGATAGTCGACCCACAATCGGTGACAATCGCAGCATGCTGCGATTGCACACGGACGTTTAAAACGGACCACAAAAAATCTGATACTGGGAGCTGCTCCATAGATTAACATAGGGCAGACTGCAATACGATTTTTCATCGCATTGCAGTCGTCCAATTCTGTCGCCAGTGTGACGCCGGCCTTACCGTCATTTTCATTTCTGTTTATTAAATCAATGGTACACATGAAAATAAGCAACTTTGTAATATATCTTATTCTGCTTCTTTCTCCTCCTGGACTGATCATTCATTCTCACAATTCTTAGTTAATGGCTTAAATCTGTATTCAGTGAAGGCAGATTGTTACATTTTTGAGATAGGAGATGGGAGTTACTACTGATAAGATCCTATATGGAGGTAAGAGGTGAGGAGGGAAGAGTTAGGCCGGTGTCACACTTACGTGTGTGATGCGAGAAACTCGTACGAGTTTCTCGCATCAATACTCATAACTGCCGCCAGCACTCGGGGCCGGAGCGTGCGGGTACATGTATTTCTATGCAGCCGCACACTCCGGTCCCGAGTGCCGGCGACAGTTCTGGGTGTTGATGCGAGAGACTCGTGTGAGTTTCTCGCATCACACACGCAAGTGTGACACCGGCCTTAGACTAAGTTCACACTGGGTGTTTTTGCTGCTTTTTTTTTCTGCAGCAAAACTTGAATGCTTGGCAGGAAAGAAGATGCGGAAAAAAAGCAGGTTTTGCTGCATTTTTGGTGGCGTTTTTGGTGTGGTTTTGGTGAGTTTTTTTATGTGCTTTTTTTCCATTCAATTAAATGCGAGAGAAATGCTGAAAAACGCTTAAAGAAGTGACATGCTCTATGTCCAAAAAACCATAAGCACAAAATACTGATGAAAAAAACCAAGCTGTGTGCATGAGATTTCTGAAATCTCATAGACCAAGCTGGTACTGTAAAAGGCAACTGAAAATTAACATAAAAAAATCATTAAAAAAATGCAGCAAAAACACCCAGTGTGAACCAAGCCTTAGGGCCCTGTCATGCATAGCGACACACCAGCGATCCCGACAACGATATGCATTTGTCAGGATCGCTGGTGTGTCGCTACATGATCGCTGCCTGAGCGGCCAAACAGGTCGCTCAGGCAGCGATCAGGACAGCGACACTGTGGGTAACGTCGCTTAGTTACCCGCAGTGTACGTTGGATACCAGCCCGCTGGTGCAGAGAGCTGGTAACCAAAGTACACATCGGGTTTCCAGGCGCTGCGCGGCACCTGGAAACCCGATGTGTACCTTGGTTACCAGCTCCCCTGCAGCAGTGCGCTGGTATCCAATGTACACATCAAGTTTCCAGGAGCCGCCCGGTGCCTGGAAACCCGATATGTACCTTGGTTACCAGCTGATCGCTGGTCTCCTGCCTGCCACACGCAGCGATGCGTGCTGGCCAGCAGGAGACCAACGATCAAAAAAATGTCCAGGACATTCAGCGACGATCAGCGATACCCGGCAGGGGGCTGATCATCGCTGAATGTCACACACAGCGATATCGCTGGTGAGCTCGCTGCTGCGTCACAAAACTAGTGACTCAGCAGCGATCTCGCTAGCGAGATCGTTGTGTGAGACGGGCCCTTAAGACACTGGTGATTACAATCTAATTTCCCTATCAGTTTGTCTGTGGAATGTGAGATGAAACTGGAGGATCCCACTAAAACACAAGGAAAACATGCACACTCCTTGCAGTTATTGTACTTGGTGACACGATCCAGTGCTTACCACTAAGCCACCCTGCTACCAACATGTTAGATAATATCTCTAAATGTACCTTCTTAATTGTAAAGTGCTGCAGAATATGAAGGTGTTATAAATATAAAGATACTACTACTATAATAATCTAAGATGCCAAAATAGTTAAAAAAAAAAAAATTTCGTAGAAAAATTTTTTTTTTATAACTTTTCACACAAAATTTATTATGTAGTTATTGCCCGAAAAGGTTGAATATTGCAGTTGTGAAGTCCGATCTTTTGCAGATGACTGGATGCCGACTGATAATATTCCATTATTGGAAAAGTATTACACAAACAATAAAGCGTAGCTGACTTTTCATCAGAAACTTCAAAAATATCATTGGGTTTTGTATTTACCTGATTTTTTGCCAATTTGAGAGTCTCAGGCGATGTCACAATACTATTTTCAGCAGCGTTTTCCCCATTTCTTTTGTTCAGCTACTTTCTGTTCTGTAATTATAAAAGGGCGTTTACTTAGGCTTACAGTCTAAGGGCGTTTACTTAGGCTTACAGTCTAAGGGCGTTTACTTAAGCCTGCCAGTACGGTAATGATGGTGATTTCCTTTCACATAGTTCTACCAATCAACTTCTACCCATATTTTGTAGCTGGATAGAGAAAACAAAAGGGACAGACATTTAGAAGATTTCTCATAATGGTCCGTTATTATTATTATTATTGTTAGCCACCATATATCTTACATTTCTTCCTCACTCATTCCTCAGGGATCATATAGCAGATACTTTATATGTTTTGCAAATATAAACATATATTTATTACACAAACATACACACTGTTCTCCTTTTGTGCCTGCATGTTCACTGTAAACTTGGCTTGCTAGACATGGAAAATGTAAGTGTTGGGGGCAGGGGACATTTTTTCCGAACTAGTCGTTACTAATAATAGAGAAGAGCTGAGGGAGGGGTGAGCGGTTTGTTCTATGTGAGGTCTCACATGTTGCTTTAAGGTCTTTAATGAAGATTGTACTGCGTGAACACACAGATGGAGCGGACTTTTCTATGAGAGGTTTGCAATGCTGAGTATGTTGCGGAGCTGCATCGCTGCGGCCTGGCATCCCTGTACCTTGCCGGGATGGTTCATCTTTGAAGCACGAGACACAGATAAGACCTTACAGGGATGTACAGGAGGATGATGTGTCTGCTTGCAGAGGTTGTGAGTGTCTGTGAGCGGATGTGAGCGAGTCTGTGGTAATGATAGATCCACCCTCCTTTCTGTAAACCATCCCGCCATCTCCATTACATTAGCAAAACTTTAGCTGCCAACATGCAGTGGGTGATGGATCAGAAAGAAGGGACTTAGGACTTTTCAGAGGTAAAAGTCATGTTTTAAAGAGTTAGGCCGGCGTCACACACAACGACAAAAAATCGGTCCGTTTTAGACGGTCGATTGTCGGATCAAAATGCAAACATCACACATCCTTCTGGCATCCGATTTTCCTTCAAAGATGCGATTTAGTCGCATGTGTGTGTACCTTGTAACATCCGATTTTCATCCGACTTGCGAGAATTTCTCGCAGGCTTGCAAAACTGACATAATGGATCCAAAAGAATAGTATTTCAATCACAAAAAAAAGAATAGATATATACACATAGAACACACATATATATATATATATATATATATATATATATATATATATATATACATGTCATTGTGACATGTATATATACATATATTTATAGTTCCTAGACTTCTACATACTGTTATAGCCGCTAATTCAATTGCCGGCTTTTGTGAAATCACAGAAGCCGACATGAAATGATACATTGTTTCCACACAGTTAACCATGTCATTTCCTGTATTTTGATATTTGTTTAGAAATTACAATTACATGAGTGTATTTGTGCAAAATTTCAGACATGTAGGGGTTAATTAAAGGTGTAATTTCGTTGAAAAAAAATGCGTGGGCTCCCGCTGTATTTTCTGCACCAGACAGACAAAGCAAGCGAGTGGGGGCAGATAATAACAGCCTAGGGAGGGTACATTTTTTGTGCCCCCACTGGCTACTAACATCTGCCCCCAGACACCCCAGAAAGGGCAAATCTATAATTAGATTCGCCCTTTCTGGCACTTTGCCAGTCTATTCCCATTGCCCTGTAGCGGTGGCGAATGGGTTAATAATCTCACCTTAATGTCACCTTAGTATTGAAAGGTGACCTTAAGGCAGGTTAATAATTGAGAGCTGTCAATTAGACAACTATCAATTATTAATCCTATTGTATGATAGAAAAATCAAACACACACAGTTTAATAAAAAAGAAGTTTCATGAAATAATCACACAGTTTTTGACAATATTTTATTTTCCTGCTAAAACCATTTCCTGTAATAAAAATAAAATAAAAAAGCAAAATGATTCTTACCAATCCGAAGTACAGTCAGGTCCCACGGTGTAATCCATCAGAAAGGGTTAACAGGTTACAGGTCGCAGAGAGCTAATAATGCTGTCTCAGACCTGTATTCCCCTGAATGAATCAGTTACTCTCCCAGCGAAAGGAGAGGAATAGATTCATGAATGGAGCTTAATTGATTTATTACAACTTTCACTTGAGTGACCTGACCTAAGGTGAAAGTGGACACAATCAATTAAGCTTCATTCATGAATCACATCCTCTCCTGTCGGCAGGAGATAAGCTCATTCATTCAGGAGCTATCAGATGAGCACGCAGGATTACTTGCGCTGCTTATCTGATTGCTAGTTAACCCTTTGTGAAGGATTACATCGTGGGACGTGACAGATTGCCAGATAGGTAAGAATAATGTTGTTTTATTATTTTATATTTATTTTAAAAGAACAAGGGCTTCAAACGGATTAAGAGTGAAATAAAAGATGGTAACAAATATGTGTTTTTATTTCATTAAAATTATTTATTCTTAAACTGTGTGTGTTTTTTTATTTACTTCAATAGGATTAATAATTGATAGTTGTCTAATTGACAGCTCTCAATTATTAACCTGCCTTAAGGTGACCTTTCAATACTAAGGTGACATTAAGGTGAGATTATTAACCCATTCGCCACCGCTACAGGGCAATGGGAATAGACGGGCAAAGTGCCAGAAAGGGCGAATCTAATTATAGATTTGCCCTTTCTGGGGTGTCTGGGGGCAGATGTTAGTAGCCAGGGGGGGCACAAAAAAAAAATACCCTCCCTAGGCTGTTATTATCTGCCCCCACTCGCTTGCTTTGTCTGTCTGGTGGAGAAAATACAGCGGGAGCCCACGCATTTTTTTGTCAACGAATTTACACCTTTAATTAACCCCTACATGTCTGAAATTTAGCACAAATACACTCATGTAATTGTAAGTTCTAAACAAATATCAAAATACAGGAAATGACATGGTTAACTGTGTGGAAACAATGTATCATTTCATGTCGGCTTCTGTGATTTCACAGAAGCCGGCAATTGAATTTGCGGCTATTACAGTATGTAGAAGTCTAGGAACTATAAATATATATATATATACATGTCACAATTACATATATATATATATATATATTATATATGTATTCTATGTGTGTATATCTATTCTTTCTATTCTTTATTAAAGCTGTCAGTGTGATTTTACAGTATAGCCGGGGATGAATTGCCGGCTTTTCGAAAGGACACCGATGCGATTTCATCGCAAGTCACACATGCGGTCCGTTTGTAATCAGATTTTTCATCGCTCCCATAGACTTGCATTGGCGATAGTCGACCCACAATCGGTGACAATCGCAGCATGCTGCGATTGCACACGGACGTTTAAAACGGACCACAAAAAATCTGATACTGGGAGCTGCTCCATAGATTAACATAGGCAGACTGCAATACGATTTTTCATCGCATTGCAGTCGTCCAATTCTGTCGCCAGTGTGACGCCGGCCTTACCGTCATTTTCATTTCTGTTTATTAAATCAATGGTACACATGAAAATAAGCAACTTTGTAATATATCTTATTCTGCTTCTTTCTCCTCCTGGACTGATCATTCATTCTCACAATTCTTAGTTAATGGCTTAAATCTGTATTCAGTGAAGGCAGATTGTTACATTTTTGAGATAGGAGATGGGAGTTACTACTGATAAGATCCTATATGGAGGTAAGAGGTGAGGAGGGAAGAGTTAGGCCGGTGTCACACTTACGTGTGTGATGCGAGAAACTCGTACGAGTTTCTCGCATCAATACTCATAACTGCCGCCAGCACTCGGGGCCGGAGCGTGCGGGTACATGTATTTCTATGCAGCCGCACACTCCGGTCCCGAGTGCCGGCGACAGTGCTGGGTGTTGATGCGAGAGACTCGTGTGAGTTTCTCGCATCACACACGCAAGTGTGACACCGGCCTTAGACTAAGTTCACACTGGGTGTTTTTGCTGCTTTTTTTTTCTGCAGCAAAACTTGAATGCTTGGCAGGAAAGAAGATGCGGAAAAAAAGCAGGTTTTGCTGCATTTTTGGTGGCGTTTTTGGTGTGGTTTTGGTGAGTTTTTTTATGTGCTTTTTTTCCATTCAATTAAATGCGAGAGAAATGCTGAAAAACGCTTAAAGAAGTGACATGCTCTATGTCCAAAAAACCATAAGCACAAAATACTGATGAAAAAAACCAAGCTGTGTGCATGAGATTTCTGAAATCTCATAGACCAAGCTGGTACTGTAAAAGGCAACTGAAAATTAACATAAAAAAATCATTAAAAAAATGCAGCAAAAACACCCAGTGTGAACCAAGCCTTAGGGCCCTGTCATGCATAGCGACACACCAGCGATCCCGACAACGATATGCATTGTCAGGATCGCTGGTGTGTCGCTACATGATCGCTGCCTGAGCGGCCAAACAGGTCGCTCAGGCAGCGATCAGGACAGCGACACTGTGGGTAACGTCGCTTAGTTACCCGCAGTGTACGTTGGATACCAGCCCGCTGGTGCAGAGAGCTGGTAACCAAAGTACACATCGGGTTTCCAGGCGCTGCGCGGCACCTGGAAACCCGATGTGTACCTTGGTTACCAGCTCCCCTGCAGCAGTGCGCTGGTATCCAATGTACACATCAAGTTTCCAGGAGCCGCCCGGTGCCTGGAAACCCGATATGTACCTTGGTTACCAGCTGATCGCTGGTCTCCTGCCTGCCACACGCAGCGATGCGTGCTGGCCAGCAGGAGACCAACGATCAAAAAAATGTCCAGGACATTCAGCGACGATCAGCGATACCCGGCAGGGGGGCTGATCATCGCTGAATGTCACACACAGCGATATCGCTGGTGAGCTCGGTGCTGCGTCACAAAACTAGTGACTCAGCAGCGATCTCGCTAGCGAGATCGCTGTGTGTGATGGGGGCTTTAGAGGCAAAGCTCCTCCATGTTTCACTGCATACAGATTTTAACAGTGAATTGAGATTTCTGAGAATGAATGATCTGAGCCGATGAAGAAACCGTTGTCTCTAGTAAGACATAATACAAAGTTTCTTATTTTCATGTGTATAACTTTTTATGAAATAAAAGTTAAAACAAAAGGTTAAGCTTTAACCCTTTCACCCCAAAACCTGTTTTCACCTTTCTGATCAAACCAAATGTTAAAATTCTGACCAGTGTTTTTTCCTAACATGTTAAAGGTAAATTTTGGTTGATATTTTTTGCATTTATTTGGGAAATTATTGGAATTTTGTCTAAAATTGTGAAACTTTCACAATTTTATAACTTTTGCTTTATATCAGCATCATATTTGAAACATATTTTTTTGATAGGATGTTAGAAGGGCTAAAATCTTATCAGAAATTTCTCATTTTTCCCACAAAATTTACAAAACCTATTTTTTTTTTAGAGGCCACAACACATTTGAAGTGATTTTGAGGGACCAATTTGACAGAAAATACCAAAAAGTGACAGCATTTTAAAAACTGCACCCCTCACAGTTCTCAAAACTACATTCAAGAAGTTTATTAACCCTTCAGTGCTTCACAGGAATTAAAGCAATATGGGATTTTTCCCACAAAACTGTTGCTTTAGCCCAAAATTTAGTATTTTCACAAGCTTAACAGGAGAAAATGGACTCCAACATTTGTGGTTTAGTTTCTCCTGAGAGCCGTGATACCACATTAGTACTGTTTGGGTGCATGGAAGGGCTCAGAAGGAAAGGAGCTAAATTGGCTAGAATCAATATTGGACTCCATGTCGTGTTTACAAAGCCCCTGATGTGCCTAAACAGTGGAAACACCCAGCAAGTAACCCTGTCAGGATCCCGACTGGGTGAAGTCGATCAGGAAGAACAGTCAATGGTATCCGGGTTCAGCAAGGAACTTTGTAGCCAGCAGAATAGCTCAGATGGTAGAGCTGCTGGCCGGTGGACAAGAGACACTGGGTGCGATTCCTGACAGTACTCCCCTCCTTCCAGGATGGCCTCTGGACATCTCAGGAGCTGGCTTATCTGGGTACCACTGATGGAAGGCTCTTGTAAGTCCAGGAGCATGGATGTTGTCCTTTGGTTCCCATGAATTTTCCTCTGGTCCGTAACCTTCCCACTGCACCAGATACTGCAGTTTACCTCTGAATTTTCGGGAGTCCAGAATCTTATTCACAATGTATTCTTCTTCACCACGGATCCTTTCTGGTGGAGGAGGTGGCTGAATTCTTCCTGGAAACGGGTTTTCACAGAAGGGTTTGAGCAAGGATATGTGAAACACTGGATGAATCCTCAGCTTGTTGGGAAGTTTTAAACGAAAAGCAACCTGGTTAATTTTTGCAGAAATTTGAAAAGGTCCAATGAATTTCTGACCCAATTTGGAAGATGACACCTGTCTCTTAAGGTTTTTAGTGGACAGCCAAACTTTGTCTCCAACCTGAAGAGCAGGGGGCACTCTCCGATGTTTATCTGCTGCTTCCTTATATTCTTCCTGGGTCTTGAGTAATATCTCTGATAATTCCTTCTGGGATTCCTGTCATTTTGCAAGCCTGTCATTAACAGCAGGAATGGGAGTGTTCACTGGCAGATTAGGAATAAATACTGGATGTACTCCATAATTAGCAAAAAATGGGGTTTGAGATGTAGCGCTATGTATGGAGTTGTTGTAGGCAAACTCTGCTGTTGGTAAATAGTCCACCCAGTCATCCTGAAGATAGGAAATGAAGCAACGGAGGTATTGCTCCAAAGTCTGGTTCGTTCTCTCCGTCTGGCCATTGGACTGAGGATGGAAAGCGGTAGAAAGATTCACCGTGACTCCCAAGGCTGTACAGAAACTCTTCCAAAATTTTGACGTAAATTGAACGCCTCTGTCAGACACCACATTGTCAGGAATTCCATGTAACCTGAATAACTCTTTGATCATCAGTTCTGCAGTTTTTTCAGCAGTAGGAATTCCTTCAGTTGGAATAAAGTGGGCCATTTTTGTGAGTCGGTCCACTATGACAAGGATGACGGTCATCTGTTTGGAAGGGGGTAGTTCCACAATAAAATCCATGGAAATAGATCCCCAAGGCCTGGATGGAACTGGGAGTGGTTGCAAGAGTCCTAGAGGAGACGATCGTGGGGTCTTGTTTCGTGCGCATGTTAAACAGGTTGAAACATATTTCCTCACGTCCTTCCTACAATTAGGCCACCAAAAGAAACGAAGTAGTAAGTCTTGTGTTTTTGCAACCCCAGGATGTCCTGCCAGTTTAGAATCATGGACACTTTTGAGGACTTCAAGGCGAGAAGATTCAGGTACATATATTTTGTGTTTCTGCATCCAAAACCCCTCTTTGAATGAAAGATCGACGTCTTCCGAAGGATGGTTAAGGAAAGAGTCCATTTTTAGGGCCTAGAATTGTATCATCATTACTAGACCTCTCCTGAGGTTCCGAACACATCCTGGACAGAGCGTCAGCCTTGCCATTTCTTGAACCAGGCCGGTAAGAGATTATAAAATTGAATCTTGAGAAAAATAAGGCCCATCGTGCTTGTCTTGCAGACAATCTTTTTGCTGTACGGAGGAATTCAAGATTCTTGTGGTCCGTGAGGACAGTCACAGGGTGATTGGCACCTTCCAGAAGATGTCTCCACTCGGAGAAGGCAACTTTAATGGCTAACAGTTCTTTATTACCAATGTCGTAGTTCTTTTCTGCAGATGACATGGTGTGGGAAAGAAACGCACATGGGTGAAGTTGCATCTTGTCCCCAACTCGCTGAGACAGAATGGCTCCCACTGCAGAGTCCGAGGCATCCACTTCGACAGTAAATGGCAATTCAGGATTTGGGTGTACTAACAATGGAGCAGACGTAAAAAGAGTTTTCAACTTGTCAAAAGCCTCCTGTGCCTCCGGAGACCAGAAAAATGCTTTGGTCTTTTTTGTTAGTGTAGTAATTGGTAGTATGATCCATGAAAAGTTCTTTATAAATTTTCGGTAAAAATTTGCAAATCCTATGAAACGCTGGACGTCTTTTAAATTTCTTGGAACAGGCCAGTCCACTACAGCATTGATTTTGCCGGGATCCATGCTCAGACCTTCTGGGGAGATGATATATCCCAGAAATTGGATACTGGTTTGTTCAAACTCACATTTTTCAAGTTTAATGTAAAGATGGTTCTCCTGTAGTCGTTCCAAGACTAACTGGACGTGCCTGAGATGCTCTTCCAAGGTGTCTGAAAATATAAGAATGTCATCGAGATAAGCCACAACGAATTGGTCCAAGAAATCTCGAAATACATCATTAATAAAATGTTGAAAGGTGGCTGGGGCATTGCTAAGGCCAAAGGTCATAACCAGAGATTCAAAATGTCCATATCTCGTTCTGAAGGCGGTCTTCCACTCATCTCCTGGGCGAATCCGTATGAGGTTGTAAGCCCCTCTAAGATCCAGCTTCGTAAAGATTTTCGCAGAATGGAGTATCTCAAATAGTTCAGGAATCAAGGGTAGCGGGTAGCGATTCTTGACAGTGATATTATTCATCTCTCTGTAGTCAATACATGGCCGCAGAGTGGAGTCTTTCTTTTCAATAAAGAACAGGGGTGCCCCAGCTGGAGATGTGGAAGGTCGAATAAAGCCTTTCTCTAAATTTTCATCCAGGAACTTTCTTAATACCTTCAATTCAGGTTCCGAAAGATTGTATATCCGTCCAAATGGAATGGTTGCTCCTGGCAGCAATTCAATGGGACAGTCGTAAGGACGGTGAGGAGGTAATTGATCTGCTTTCTTCTTACTGCAGACATCAGAGAACTGCTGATATTGAGGTGGTAGTTTCTCTTCCTTCTCATGCGAAATCTCAGAGATTTGGACTTGTTGGAGAACAGGGGGTTCCTTATGACAATTATTCTTACAGTAGTCAGATGGAAAGGTGATGGTCCTTGATACCCAGTTGATAGAAGGGTTATGGACTGAAAACCAGGGGATCCCTAGAATAACCGGAAATTTCGGAGATGAAATAAGGTGGAAACTGACAGCTTCATGATGATCCGGGTCGATACAAATCTCCAGTTCGATTGTCTCATGCGTGACAGGTCCAGAAGACAAAGGTGATCCATCCACAGTTTCCATTTCAATTGGTGTGGATTTGGTCCTACTGGAAATATTATTATCACGTGTAAATTTTAAGTCCATAAAATTTCCTCCTGCTCCCGAATCCAACAGGGCAGAGCATTGTATTTTTTGGGTGCCCAATACAACCTGAATGGGGATTACAAAATGAGATGATGTAGTATGTATTTTGTCTATTTCTGGCGTTACTGATGAGATAGTCTGCATGATGGAATCCGACTGCTGAGAAAGGTCCATATTGCTGGCAGACCTGTTGTTGGTAAAGGCTATAGTCTTTTTGTTAGGACAGTTGATAGCATAGTGTCCAGGGTCCCCACAATAGAGGCAGAGATGTTCTGCACGTCGCCTCTCCTTCTCCTGTGCAGAGAGTGGTCTTCGGATGACGTCGATCTGCATCGGTTCAGACACGCCTTGCGTCTTTTCTTGGTGGTCTGATGCTGAAAATGAGAAGCCAGGGCTATTCCCAAGTGCTCGCAATCTCTCCTTTCTCCTTTCAGTAAGTCTCTGGTCAATCCGGATACACAGTTGAGTAAAGTCCTCCAACTGGTCAGGGGTCTCAACCCTGGCAAGCTCGTCTTTCACTGGTTCTGATAACCCTCATCGGAATTGACTTCTCTGGGCCGCTGGATTCCAGGTGGTGTCGGCCACCCAGCGACTGAACTCCGATGTATATTCCGCAACAGAGCGACGTCCTTGGCGCAAATTATGTAATTTGGTTTCTGCTGTGGCACAGCGGTTTTGGTCATCAAAAACTTGATTCATAGCTGCGATGAAAGCTTCCAGGTCATTAAGGAGGGCATAGTCCTTTTCTACATAAGGTGAAGCCCAAACAAGAGCTTCATCCGTCAGGAGATTTATCATGAAAAAAACTTTCTTCCTCTCACTGGTAAAGGGAGCAGGTTGCATCTGGAAGTATATGCGGCATTGATTGAGGAATCCTCGGTACTGCTGGCGATCCCCACTGAACTTTGCAGGCAGCGGCAGCCGCGCGTTTGATTCGGACCCTGATTTGCTCACATCCAGAAGTTGTTTTTGAAGCTCAATTACTTCCTGTTGTATCACCGTGAAATCAGTTTGTAACTTGGAATATTTTCCTTGAGAGTCAGTACAAAAACTTTGAAGCTCCGTAACTTGCCGCCTCAGGGTGTTCACAGCGGACTCCATTTTGGCCCGAGATTATTCTGTCAGGATCCCGTCTGGGTTGGAGCCGATGTTACTGCAAACACTAGGGAAAGCAGAGGCAGGTAGCGTAGTCAGGTGGCAGCCGGAGGTCGGTACACAGGAAAGGCAGTTCGGTAGCAGAGGAGCAGGCAGATAACGTAGTCAGGTGGCAGGCCGAGGTCAGTTCACAGGAGAGCAGTGTTTGTAGCAGAGGAGCAGGCAGATAACGTAGTCAGGTGGCAGGCCGAGGTCAGTTCACAGGAGAGCAGTGTTTGTAGCAGAGGAGCAGGCAGATAACGTAGTCAGGTGGCAGGCCGAGGTCAGTTCACAGGAGATCAGTGTTTGTAGCAGAGGAGCAGGCAGATAACGTAGTCAGGTGGCAGCCGGAGGTCGGTACACAAGAAAGGCAATTCGGTAGCAGAGGAGCAGGCAGATAACGTAGTCAGGTGGCAGGCCGAGGTCAGTTCACAGGAGAGCAGTGTTTGTAGCAGCAGGAACAGCAGGAGAAAGAGCTTGACTAAAGGCTGGAAGCACAATAATCTCGCAATGACACACCCACAGGGCCAGGTTTATATAGGGCGTGTAATTGGCAATCAGAGGCCAAACGAGAGAGCACTGGGTGAAGCCGATCAGGAAGAACAGTCAATGGTATCCGGGTTCAGCAAGGAACTTTGTAGCCAGCAGAATAGCTCAGATGGTAGAGCTGCTGGTCGGTGGACAAGAGACACAGGGTTCGATTCCTGACAAACCCCATTTTCAAAACAAAGCCTCTCAAGATATATTTGTAGTTGCAGAGCTGTAGGAGAGATCAGCGCAACATTTGGTCTTATCCGAGGCGCATTGCAGGCTATAAAATCAAAATTACACTCAACTTTTATGAGTATCTATAAAGCATGTAATAAAGCACATCAGCTGCAGCATATCCATGGGTGTTATGAATGATTCGGAAACCAGACACCAGAGAGGTTGGTAACTAGCGGATTTCAGACCCATAAAATGACCGCACAACTAGAAGCAGCCATGGGACGTGCCTACGGTGCCCTAGACACCTCGACACAGCCGGAGAGATAACTAAGCCTTAACAAGAAAGGGAAAAGCTAACTGCCCTGGAGTAGAGCCCCCAAAGGAATAGGTAGCCCCCAAAGATATATTGGCGGTGAGACAAGATGAAATACAAACACAGGCAGAAAATAGAGTGAGCAAACGCTGGGGCCCAATCTGTCTAGATAGCACAGGACTGTAAAGAATACTGTCTGCAATCTGGCAAAAACTCTAAGAAAAACTCCAACACATTCTGATATACAAAAGTACTGAGACCACACGATCTTTCCCCTGCTAGATCAGAACTCCGGTGTAACTGGTAACAAATTAGCGGATGCTGATATAACAGGGAACTGAAAATACAAACAATAGTAAATGAAAACAGAGGCCAGCACAGGCCCCCAGCGGGGAACCTGGCTGTACAAACTCCAGGAGGGCAGAAAACTGAGTTAGGCAAAAACGAATGTCAAAGAATTAAACAGCTAATAATTTATCTGAAAGTTGCAGAACAATCAGGAAGCAAACTGACTTCCAAATGGGACCAGGAAGAACAACTAATCACCGGCGAGGATCATGGGAAGGTTACTCCCTTAAATCTCCCCAGTAATCAACACCAGATGGCCAATCATCGCTCCCAGCTGATGAACCTCTGTCAGCCAAAGCCGCTTCATTACTATCAGCAGCCACCAGAGGAAGCCCAAGCTCCAAAGTCCGAAGTCCAATCCAGAGCGTTCACAACACATGGGTCAGTAAATGACTAAACAATATCCAGGAAAGAAAAGAGAGGTTTGTGGATGATTTCCATGCTTGCTGATCAATGATGAGATGTATATCCCAGATTGTCAAATGGATAGTCGTTTATTCTATGCACAAAACACTGAAGAAGTCTTTTGTACTTTGAAAAGCGTAGAATAAAATTTGACAATCAGGGATAACTGTATCATCATTGATCAGCAAGTGCGGAAATCATCCACAAACCTCTCCTGTTATGGGTCTGATACGATGGAGCGGGCGACCTATTCCTTGCAAATAGACCCACCGACGATCCTAGTCTAGATTCAAGCAAAGACCTTAAGGTGGGGGAAGGGGATCCCAAAAAGATCTAGGGACTGGGAACAAAACACTGGTAAACTCCCAGCAGGGAAATAGAGGAAGCTGCAAAAACAAAAGGAAAAAACAAAAAGACTAAGCAAGCAGAACTAGAGTTCGCAGAACTGCACAAAGTATCAAGGCTCCTAGCCAGAACTCAAGCGGTTTAACACTGATGTCCCGCATGGACTGGGAGGCAGGTGCAGGATAATAAAGGGTGATACAATCACCTGACCAATGACAAGCCCAGCACCAGGGGAAAACAGACCAGCAGCCAGAAACCACAACAAGATGGCGGATGGTCAAACTGAATATATTCTAACATCTCCTTTCTTTCCAAGATATTTTTCTAAAAGTGTTGAGCACATTGAATCCCCAGGTGCTTTACAATGTTATCACATTGAGCTGTGAGAATAAAATAATCAAATTTTTCCCACAAAAATATTGCTTTGGCCCAAATTTTTTTTATTTTCACATTGGTACAGAAAAAAATGGACGAATGGACGAATTTTGTTGTGCAATTTCTCCTGAGTACACAGGTGCCCAATTTGTGGTGGTAAACTGCTGTTTCTACATTCAGGTATTGGGTTTCAAAGCTGAACACCTGGTATGTAGGGTTGAGCGAAACAGGTCACTAATTTTCAAAAACCACTGACTTTCGCGAGTTCGGTCACTTGTTCGGCGACCATATTACTGAAGTCGGTTTTCCCCTAGTACTTTAAGCGCCTTTTCTCGGCCAATGAGCAAGGACGCAGGCTGTGGGAAACGGGATGACATAGGCAGCGGCCAGCACCATCTTAGAGAAGGGCATTGCAGCGATTGGCTGGCTTTCAGTGGCGTCACACTGCATATAAAATCCCTCAGCGCTGACCGCTATTTTACTTCTGCTGAACTCAATGTAGGGGAAGGTTGCTGGCGGTCTGTCTGAGCAGGGAGAGCATTAGGCAGGGCCTCAAAAAAAAAAATTACTTTGTGCTGATTGTGATTAGCTGTACAGTGACTGTGCAGTGAGAGGGGAGTATTTTGGTGTGTGCAGCAGCGCTGGTTCTTAGGCTGCCTGCCAGTGCTGCTGTAGAAATTGCTCGTGTGGAGCATCAGATCTAATTAGTAGGCTGCCTGCCTGTGATAAGGGGGCAATTAATTTGGTGGAGTAGCAGAGCTGCCTGCCAGTGACAGTGTAGAAATTGCTTGTGTGGAGCATCAGATCTGATTAGTAGGCTGCCTGCCTGTGATAAGGGGGCAATTAATTTGGTGGAGTAGCAGAGCTGCCTGCCAGTGAACAGAGTAGAAATTGCTTGTGTGCAGCATCAGATCTGATTAGTAGGCTGCCTGCCTGTCATAAGGGGGCAATTAATTTGGTGGAGTAGCAGAGCTGCCTGCCAGTGACAGTGTAGAAATTGCTTGTGTGGAGTATCAGATCTGATTAGTAGTCTGCCTGCCTGTGATAAGGGGGGAATTAATTTGGTGGAGTAGCAGAGCTGCCTGCCAGTGACAGTGTAGAAATTGCTTGTGTGGAGCATCAGATCTGATTAGTAGTCTGCCTGCCTGTGATAAGGGGAAATTAATTTAGTGGAGTAGCAGAGCTGCCTGCCAGTGACAGTGTAGAAATTGCTTGTGTGGAGTATCAGATCTGATTAGTAGTCTGCCTGCCTGTGATAAGGGGGGAATTAATTTGGTGGAGTAGCAGAGCTGCCTGCCAGTGACATTGTGTCATGGTTTACTGGGTTCTTGGATCAGGTAGTCGCGGGGTTAACTTGGTTGGCCTCTTTCTGGGTCCTGGGAGGCTTTTTATAGCCTCACTGTGAAGCCAGCCTTTGTCGTTTATACTCTGACCTTTGGCTGAGTGTGTCTGACCCTGTGCTTGTGCCAGTGCTTTGTGCCTGTGCTACATTTTATGCTTGCTTGGTTCTGATTTGGCTGTGTCCCTGTTACGAGTTTTGCCTGTCCCTTTTTGTACTGCGTTGCGCTGTCTGTGTATGACCCCTTGGCTGTGTTCTGGTTATTCTCTGCCTGCTCCTTTTGTACTTCGTCGCCCTCTATGTGTATGACCTGGCTATCCTGACTATCCATTCTGTCTATGCCCCTTGGTAACTTTATTTCGTAGTTACCCTTCTAGGAGTTTTCCTTTACCTCCTAGATCTCTGGAGCTTAGGCCACGCCCCTAGGCAGTCACGTGCCTGCAGGTCCTTCGGCCTGAAACATTCTCTACCTGATACTGCTGCCTCTGAGAGACGTGTGCTGGCTCCGCCCCTTGGCAGTCACATGGTGCGGAAGGTCCTGTGTCCTCAGAAGCACACATCTTCTCTGCTGCGGTTCTACTATACAGGTATCGTTGTGCACAGTTTGTTCACTTAGGACACACGCACTGGCTCAGTGAGCAAGTGCAGTGCGGTGTGCCTGACATTATAAACGACCGTTACATTTTTTTTCTGAGGGGGAGATTTAGGAGTGTTATCCCCATGGATCCCATGCAGGTGTTAGCAGGTCAGGTGAAACATCTGACGCAAAGGTTCCAGGAGTTGAATGTTGAGCAGCGCATGATAGCTCAGACCCAGCAGCAGCTGGTAGATACCATACTGGGGGCTGTCGCTGCGGGGTCTCTGGGTTCTGGTGGTAAGGATGTGTCATTGGTGTCTCCTGAATCTCCAGTTAAACTGCCCGACTACTTCTCAGGGGATAAAAATGAGTTCAGAGCCTTCAGGGAGGGGTGTAAACTTTTTTTCTCCCTGAGGCCTCGCTCTTCTGGGGATGAGTTCCAGAGTGTGGGGGTCATTATTTCCCTACTTCGGGGGGCCCCACAAGCCTGGGCTTTTTCTCTCTCTCCTTCTGCTCCTGAGAGGATGACTGTTGATACGTTTCTTCATGCCCTGGGCCGCATCTATGATGAGCCTGACAGGGTCCGTATGACTGAGGACATGGTTATGAGTGTTCGTCAGGGTAAACATTCAGCCGAGTGGTTCTGTTCAGAGTTCCGACATTGGGCAGCGGAGATCTCCTGAAGTGATGCCGCCCTTCGAGGGCTATTCCGTAGAGGCCTGTCTGAACGTCTCCAGGACGCCCTGGCCCTTCATCCTCCACCTGATAATTTGGAGGATGCCATAACCCAGGCCGTACAAATGGACCGCAGGCTACGCGCCAGGGGTATTATGCAATGTGAAACCTCACTGTTTGCTGGCAGTAAAGAGACTGGAGCCACTACTGAGGTCATGGACATTGGCACCACCTCGCTAAAAGAGAAGGAGAGAAGACATCGGAGGGAGAAACAACTCTGTTTCTATTGTGGAGAGTCCGGACATTGGAGAAAAGATTGCCCCACCTGTCCATCATCTAAGACGGCGGAAAACTACTAGGTCTGGGTAGCGGTCGAGGAGGCTGCCCAGACCTTCAGGTACTATTTTCCTCATGTTCTAAAGTCGTGTTAAAGGTGGAACTGTTGGTAGTAGTGTTGAGCATTCCGATACCGCAAGTATCGGGTATCGGCCGATATTCGCTGTATTGGAATTCCGATACTTAGTTCCGATATTTTTCATATATCGTATACCGGAATCGGAAGTTCCCATAATTCTTTGAGAGGCACTGTGATTTTAGTCAGCCAATGAGGAATCCTACGAAGTGTGGGCACATCCTGTAATGCTGCGGTCATCTTAACTAATGGCATGGCTGTGATTGGCTGCTGAAATGATGTCAGAATGCACTATAAAAGGCGCCGCCGCCATTTTAGCGTCACTGTGCTGTGAACTCAGTTAGGGACAGAACGCTGCTCTGCTGACTCTGAGGGACAGTTAGAGATTGCGATTTTGTGTACTGTGCTTTAGGCAGGCTAGTTTACCAACCGCTGTGTAAAGCTTCCTTTTGCCTTGCAGTGTTGTTTTAACAGCTCTGTGCAAGGTGTGTGTGTGAGAGTGCAGGTGACGCTGCAGTTTGCTCTGCATCCACCGCTGTTTGTAGGCATCTGCACGTGTCACTCACTGACTCTTTTTTTTATTTTATTTGTGGAATTGGTGCAGCTCCATTCAATTGAAATTAACAGTGATCTATTAGTGTGACGCGCTTCCATCCGTATACAATACATTGGTTGCAAACACTATAGAAGTACAGAAAGGAGCCTTTCACAGCTAGTGAACAGTTGTGTGCAGTGTTCACTGTAGTCTGTGAGGTTTTCATTTTTTGAGTGCAGATCACGCTCCAGTAAGTTCTTCAACCACTGCTGGTTGTAGTCTGCTGAGCGTGTGTCACTGCCTCCTCCTTGACATTTTTCTCTAATTGGTGCTGCTCCATTCTATTTTAAAAAAATCTAATCTATTAGTGTGACGTGCTTCCATCCGTATACAATACATTGGTTGCAAACACTATAGAAGTACAGAAAGGAGCCTTTCACAGCTAGTGAACAGTTGTGTGCAGTGTTCACTGTAGTCTGTGAGGTTTTCATTTTTTGAGTGCAGATCACGCTCCAGTTAGTTCTTCAACCACTGCTGGTTGTAGTCTGCTGAGCGTGTGTCACTGCCTCCTCCTTGACATTTTTCTCTAATTGGTGCTGCTCCATTCTATTTTAAAAAAATCTAATCTATTAGTGTGACGCGCTTCCATCCGTATACAATACATTGGTTGCAAACACTATAGAAGTACACAAAGGGGCCTTTTACAGCTAGTGAACAGTTGTCTGCAGTGTTCACTGTAGTCCGTGAGCTTTTCATTTTTTGAGTGTAGATTACGCTCCAGTCAGTTCTTCAACCACTGCTGGTTGTAGTCTGCTGAGCGTGTGTCACTGCCTCATCCTTGACATTTTTCTCTAATTGGTGCTGCTCCATTCTATTTTAAAAAAAATCTAATCTATTAGTGTGACGTGCTTCCATCCGTATACAATACATTGGTTGCAAACACTATAGAAGTACACAAAGGGGCCTTTTACAGCTAGTGAACAGTAGTCTGCAGTGTTCACTGTAGTCCGTGAGCTTTTCATTTTTTGAGTGCAGATTACGCTCCAGTTAGTTCTTCAACCACTGCTGGTTGTAGTCTGCTGAGCGTGTGTCACTGCCTCATCCTTGACATTTTTCTCTAATTGGTGCTGCTCCATTCATTTTAAAAAAATCTAATCTATTAGTGTGACGCGCTTCCATCCGTATACAATACATTGGTTGCAAACACTATAGAAGTACACAAAGGGGCCTTTTACAGCTAGTGAACAGTTGTCTGCAGTGTTCACTGTAGTCCATGAGCTTTTCATTTTTTGAGTGCAGATTACGCTCCAGTTAGTTCTTCAACCACTGCTGGTTGTAGTCTGCTGAGCGTGTGTCACTGCCTCATCCTTGACATTTTTCTCTAATTGGTGCTGCTCCATTCTATTTTAAAAAAATCTAATCTATTAGTGTGACGCGCTTTCATCCGTATACAATACATTGGTTGCAAACACTATAGAAGTACACAAAGGGGCCTTTCACAGCTACTGAACAGTTGTCTTCAGTGTTCACTGTAGTCTTTGAGCTTTTCATTTATTGATTGCAGATTACGCTCCAGTTAGTTCTTCAACCACTGCTGGTTGTAGTCTGCTGAGCGTGTGTCACTGCCTCATCCTTGACATTTTTCTCTAATTGGTGCTGCTCCATTCTATTTTAAAAAAAAATCTAATCTATTAGTGTGACGTGCTTCCATCCGTATACAATACATTGGTTGCAAACACTATAGAAGTACACAAAGGGGCCTTTTACAGCTAGTGAACAGTAGTCTGCAGTGTTCACTGTAGTCCGTGAGCTTTTCATTTTTTGAGTGCAGATTACGCTCCAGTTAGTTCTTCAACCACTGCTGGTTGTAGTCTGCTGAGCGTGTGTCACTGCCTCATCCTTGACATTTTTCTCTAATTGGTGCTGCTCCATTCTATTTTAAAAAAATCTAATCTATTAGTGTGACGCGCTTCCATCCGTATACAATACATTGGTTGCAAACACTATAGAAGTACACAAAGGGGCCTTTTACAGCTAGTGAACAGTTGTCTGCAGTGTTCACTGTAGTCCATGAGCTTTTCATTTTTTGAGTGCAGATTACGCTCCAGTTAGTTCTTCAACCACTGCTGGTTGTAGTCTGCTGAGCGTGTGTCACTGCCTCATCCTTGACATTTTTCTCTAATTGGTGCTGCTCCATTCTATTTTAAAAAAATCTAATCTATTAGTGTGACGCGCTTTCATCCGTATACAATACATTGGTTGCAAACACTATAGAAGTACACAAAGGGGCCTTTCACAGCTACTGAACAGTTGTCTTCAGTGTTCACTGTAGTCTTTGAGCTTTTCATTTATTGATTGCAGATTACGCTCCAGTTAGTTCTTCAACCACTGCTGGTTGTAGTCTGCTGAGCGTGTGTCACTGCCTCATCCTTGACATTTTTCTCTAATTGGTGCTGCTCCATTCTATTTAAAAAAAAATCTAATCTATTAGTGTGACGCGCTTCCATCCGTATACAATACATTGGTTGCAAACACTATAGAAGTACACAAAGGGGCCTTTTACAGCTAGTGAACAGTTGTCTGCAGTGTTCACTGTAGTCTTTGAGCTTTTCATTTATTGATTGCAGATTACGCTCCAGTTAGTTCTTCAACCACTGCTGGTTGTAGTCTGCTGAGCGTGTGTCACTGCCTCATCCTTGACATTTTTCTCTAATTGGTGCTGCTCCATTCTATTTTAAAAAAAAATCTAATCTATTAGTGTGACGCGCTTCCATCCGTATACAATACATTGGTTGCAAACACTATAGAAGTACACAAAGGGGCCTTTCACAGCTACTGAACAGTTGTCTGCAGTGTTCACTGCAGTCTCTGAGGAATAACCACACTTAGGCCTTATAACTTTTCTGACTGTCTTTATCAATCTACCAAGATGAAGAAGGCAGGGAGTAAGGCACGTGGTCGTGGAGTTTCAGCAGGGAGAGGACGTGGGGATTCTGTGGCTGCTGCCGCACCCAGTGACACAGCATCCACCAGTTTTCCCCGTGAGCGTTCCTTTATGTGCACTTTTGTAGGAGGTCAGCGTACCCCCCTGCTGCGGGAAGAACAAATTGAAGCCGTTGTTGGTTGGATGGCAGCCAATGCATCGACTTCAATTGCTTCCCCTCCTCTCAGGACCACAGCACTGTTGAACAACCATCTGTCTCTTCACCGCCTGCCAAATTGCCCAGGCAGTCAGAGAGCTCTGTAAAGGAGCCAGCTGAGTCTCTGCTTCTGGTCTCAGAATCTGTTGGCTTGCAAACAGGGGCCCAGCCAAGCAGCATTCTGGAATGTGAAGAAGAGGGAGTATGCAGTGATGCGCAACAGCTGTGTCTCTCTCAATCTGAAGAGGCGGGTGAGCCAGTGCCGATGGTCAGCACACCGCAGAACGCATCTGATGATGATGAGACTCAGGTGCCAGTTTCTGTTGAGCATGGTGCTGGCCAGACCACCCAACAGCAGCAGGTGTTGGAAGAGGGTAGTGGAGATGATGAGGTCCAAGACCCAACATGGCGTGAGGAACAGGAAGGTGGTGGGAGCAGCTCTGAGGAAGAGATTGCCCCAACGGTCCAAACAGTAGGGAGAGGTAGGCTGCAGACTCGGTTGCCTGTAGCCTCCAGTTTGGCACCCCTTCGTAGCAGTTCTCTTACAACAGCCAAAACGGGCGCTCCCAGGACTTGCACTGCGTGGTCCTTTTTTGACACACTTGCAGATGATATTTGCTATGTCAAATGCAAGCTGTGTAATCAAAAAGTAAAAAGAGGTAAAAGTGTCAGTAACCTTAATACCACAAATATGTGGAAACATGTGCGGACAAAGCACGTGGTTGAGTTACAAAGACACACTGGAGATGTAGGCCAACCTACAGCAGCACCTACATCTTCAGCTCGTGTTGGAGCCTCTTCCTCCAGCTCACACACAGCTGGTTTGGCTTCCTCACAGGATCGCCATGGAAGAACCTCTGTCACTGTTGTCCAGAGACCCAGTGTTATTCCACCCACAGCTGCAAGTTCCCTGTCATCCTCACACTCCCAGGCCACAAAACAGCCATCAGTAGCACAGGCATGGGATAAAAGACAGCCATACTCGGCAAACCATCCACGAGCACAGGCTCTGAATGCTGGCATTGCAAAACTCCTGTCCCTTGAAATGCTGTCATTCAGGCTGGTGGAGACTGACAGTTTCCGTAACTTAATGGCATTGGCAGTCCCACAATACAATGTGCCCAGCCGATTTCATTTCAGCAGGCAAGCCGTCCCTGGTAGGCAAAAGCATGTTGAGGGAAAAATTAAACATGCGCTACTAAACGCCGTCAGTGGCAAGGTCCACCTGACCACCGATGCGTGGACCAGTAGCCATGGCCAGGGACGATACCTTTCCCTCACTGCCCATTGGGTCAATGTTGTGGAGCCGGGTACAGATCTTGCGAGTGGCGCTGTACGTGTTCTGCCAACTCCAAGGATTGCAGGAATCCAGTCTGTCCACATTGACTCCTCCTCCTACTCCAGTTCCTCAGAATCATCGCTGCAGGAGCCGTCACGGTCTACCTCCACATGGACCCGTGAACGCTTACCTGTTGCGACCGATATGAGCACAGCCGTGGCCAAACGTCAACAGGCCGTCCTGAAATTAATTTCCATGGGGAATCGAAGCCACACAGCGCAGGAGGTCTGGAATGCCATCAAGCAGGAGAGCGACGTGTGGTTTTTGCCAGCGAATCTCCAGCCAGGCTTGGTAGTGTGTGACAATGGCCGAAATCTGGTGGCAGCTCTGGGCCTTGGCAACCTCACTCACATACCATGTCTGGCACATGTGCTCAACTTGGTCGTGCAGAGTTTTTTGAGGGACTATCCGGATCTTGATGCACTGCTGCACAAGGTCCGCCTAGAGTGCGCTCACTTGCGACGTTCCAGCATGGCCAGATCGCGCATTGCAGCTCTGCAACGCAGATTTCGCCTTCCTGAACATCGCATCATATGTGACGTACCCACCAGGTGGAATTCCACGTTACATATGTTGGAGCGGTTGTGTGAGCAGCAGCCAGCAGTAATGGAGTATCAGCTGTATCAGGCGCAATCAACTCGCAATTTGCGCCGTTCACACTTCACCACTACTGAGTGGGCCTCTATGAAGGACATCTGCCACGTTTTGCGTGCGTTTGATGAGTCAACGCGGATGGCGAGTGCAGATGATGCACTAGTCAGCCTGACTGTCCCCCTTATCTGCCTGCTTCAAAAAACACTGCAAGCACTAAGGGATGAGGTTTTGGAAGAGGTGGAGGATGAGGAGTCACAAATTCCATCACCTTCTGGACAGTCAGCGCATTGTGGTTCCTCACAAAGGGCTGGGCAGGGCTCACTTTGTGAGGAGGATGAGGAGGAGTCAATGGAGGAGGAAGACATCGCTACAGAGGGAGGTACACAACGCTCTAGTCAGTATGTAGAGCGAGGGTGGGGTGATGCAGAGCAGGCAGAGATGACGCCACTTGCAGGGGACAGCGTTTCTTGGCCAGTTGGGAGTCTGCAGCACATGGTTGATTTCATGCTGCAGTGCCTGAGAAACGACCGCCGCATCGCCCACATTCTCACCACGTCTGATTATTGGGTGTACACCCTCCTAGACCCTCGCTACCGGGACAACTTACAAAGCCTCATCACACCGTTGAACCGGAGCGTAAAATGCAGGAGTACCAAGACACACTGGTGCAATCCATAATGTTCTCCATTCCAGCCGAGAGCACTGCTGCTGCTACTGCTTTACAAAGCAGCTCTGTGCGTCGAGGCAGTGGAGACAGCTCTGCAACAAGAGGTAGCACAAGCAGCGCCTCTGCACAGGGCAAGACCAGTATGTTCCAAATGTGGCGAAGTTTTGTGGCAGCGCCACAAATATCTACACCATCCGAGACGGCTCCAGTCAGCAGGAGGCAACGTTTCCGTAAGATGGTGACAGACTACATGTCTTTCCCTCTCAGTGTACTCCCAGATGGCTCTTCCCCATTCAAGTTTTGGGACTCTAAGCTGGATACATGGCCAGAGCTTAGCCAGTATGCATTGGAGGTGCTGGCTTGCCCTGCTGCCAGTGTATTATCGGAGCGCGTCTTTAGTGCTGCAGGTGGTGTACTAACAGACCGTCGCATGCGACTATCCTCCGATAATGTAGATCGGCTTACTTTTCTGAAAATGAACAAGGCATGGATCTCGCCTGAATTTGTCTGTCCGTTTTCAGATTAAGTAACTGGTTCGCAACGTTATCCATGTCTCCTGTTATGTTCATCTTTCTACCACCTGAACTCTACTCCCTGGGCTACAACACTGCCAGTTGCTGCTCAGAAGTGTCGTGTCCACAGACCAATACACAAGCTATAGTGTTAGTGGGGTTCAGTAACGCCAGCTGTTCCCCTGCTGTGTGTCCGGCAAGAAGTCTCCTGTTCCCTACACATGCACAGAAAAACCCATGTCGAACATGCTCCAAATAGGGAAGAGCCGTCACCCTGATTGTTATGCTTAAAACAGGAAATTGTGAAGTTTTCCAGGCCTAGAATGATAAATTTTTATAACAAATATGGACAAATAATAATTTGTCATCACAGCGCATATCTGCACGTCTATTAGAAATGGTAACAAAAACTAAAACATAGTGTTCACTTTTTGAAATTAATGCATAAAAGTACATTTCATACTTATCAATTAATGCTTTTTAAGGAACTTTATCTGTACCTGTAAGATAATGCAGTCAATGGATGTACGAATCATAAACATCCTCATCATCATCATCACGAGTTATATTTATGACAGACATTATAAAATACACATACTGATGCCAACTGTAACTTCACACACCATATATGAAATGGCCAGCATCTAAACCTGGTAATAATGTGCAATAATAAATTATTACATCTACAAAGTGCATCATGCATACTGACAATAGGTAGTTATACCTGCAAGTGCTGTTGAAACAACCACAACAGATATAAATTAATAATGGTATATAGGTATCACAGTGCATAGTTACTCATGGACAATGTCGATGTAATACTGTACCTCAATAAAGTCAGCGTCAACCATTATGCTTGTTAGTCTTGTAGATTGTTAAAGAGGGAACGTGCTTTTTTTGTTGGTCATAGGTGGAGTATTAGACAGTAAATGATTACTGCTGTCGTATTTTTGGCGTCCCTAGGGCAGAATAACGCTGCGTAAGGTCACATTTTATAGAGAGTTATCTAATAGACACACGCTACCCTACCCTACGCGTGACAGTAGGAAGGTAGTGTTGACGGATAAAGCCTTGCGCAACCAGACATGCTTTTACCCTCTTCAACACTGTACAAGCAAAAAATGCATGATTGCAGCCGCAGACTTTATTGACGTACAGTATAACATCGCCATTACCCATCAGAGGCTGTCCACTGTCTGATACAGACATAGAATATACCTTTGCTATCCGTAGCCTTTGTTTCACCTACACTTGCAGGCACACACTTAAATTGTGACAATGCATAATGTTTTTTTAAATGGTTATTTTTTATCGTACATTATTGCGTCATCACATTGATGAGTCCATGCTGGAATGTCATACATGCTGTACAAAGTAACGATTTTATTAACTTAAATAATTGAAATGTCTGTGACTGTCACATATAAATTTCAATGATGATGATGAGTGACTATTACAAAATCCATTGTCTTCACTATGTTATGGTTTAACATAGCGTTCCTTAAGCATTATTCATAAATACAAAAATGGACTTTTATTCTTAAATTTACAACACTATATTTTGTAAACTAATTTTTAGGTGGTGTGTTGTTCCATTTCTTGTTGCCATGTGCATATATGCGTTTATATTTGCAGGGTCTTTATTTTTATTCTTGAAATTAGGAAAGATGTGTATCTTCGTACCGTGTTAGCCAGTAGATAGAAAAATATTTAGACTTGAGAGTCCTCAGTGGTTGATACCTTTTAATAGATAACTGAAAAGATGGTAACAAATTGCAAGCTTTCGAGGCTACTCACGTCTCTTCATCAGGCAAAGACTAAAACAAAAAATGAAGAATCACATATTTCTATACACAACAGGACACAGGAATAGTGCAATAGGTAAGACAAGTGACGTGCAGCTGAACTGTCATTATGCCAGAGGGATGAACATAAATATTGGAACAGTTCCTAGATAAGGATAGAAAAATATTTAGACTTGAGAGTCCTCAGTGGTTGATACCTTTTAATGGCTAACTGAAAAGATGGTAACAAATTGCAAGCTTTCGAGACTACTCAGGTCTCTTCATCAGGCTGAACTAATACAAAATCTGAAGAATCACATATTTATACACAAGAGGACACAGGAATAATGCAATAGGTAAGACGTGACGTGAAGCAGAACTGTCATTATGGCCGAGGGATGAACATAAATATGACTAGTTCATAGATAAGGAGTGAAAGTTTTATTACCCTCTGATTGGGGTCTGGTATTGTGTTGTGATGACCCTAAAAGGTCAGGGAAGCAGATTCCTTAATTGTTGTAGAAAGTCATAAAACTCTGGGATATATTCATCCCAGCACTAAGAGTGTCAAAGGTCATCATAAGTTTATATTCCCAGACTTTTCTATCCTTCTCAGATTTGAAGTTAGATTTTAATACTAGTAATTCCATATCCATCATGCTATGACCGGGCATACAAAAGTGTTTTGCCACAGGTAAATCCATTCTCCTTTCTCTTATTGTGTGGCGATGAGAATTCATCCTTGTTCTCAGTTTTTGCCCGGTCTCCCCCACATACAGACCCCCAGTTGGACATTTAGTACATATAATTAGGTGCACCACATTAGATGTGATGCAGCTGAAAGTACCTGGTATCTTGTAGTCCTGATGGGAGTTGGGGATCTTTATCCTGTCCGTGGTCATTATAGATGTACAGGTTTTGCATTTCTTTTGTCTGCAAGGAAAGGTACCTGCAGCTGTTGGGGAGGACAGGGAGCTTCTGACAATGATGCTTCTTAGATTTGGGGGCTGCCTAAAGCATAGTAGTGGGGGGTCTGGAAATATGGATTGTAATCGGGCATCTTTTTGTAGTAAAGGTTGTAGTTTCCGTGCAGCTCCCTTAGCATCTCCAGACTTGGATTGTAGGTGACCACTAGAGGCACCCGGTTATTTTCTTCTTTAGCTTTGTAATGTAGCAGGTGATTCCTTGATATTCTGGTGGCTCTTGTAATTTGGTTTTCAATTGTTCTTGGATGGTAGCCCTGGTTCAAAAAAGTCTTTCTGAGGCGACCAAGGTGTTCATCTCTATCCATGGGGTTGGAACATATACGGTTGTATCTGATGGCTTGGCTGTAGACAATAGAGTTTTTTATGTGTTTTGGATGGAAACTGTCCCATTTAAGATATGTTGGACGGTCGATTGGCTTCTGATACAGGGATGTCTCTATTTCATTGTTCTTTAGCTTAATGGTGGTGTCTAAAAAGTTAATTTCAGTGCTGGAGTAGTTAAGTGTTAAGTTGATGGTGGGATGAAATTGATTGAACTGTTCATGGAACGTCTTTAGCTGTTGTTCAGACTCCGTCCAGATGATTAAAATGTCATCAATGTAATGATAAAATCCACCATCATAGCCACCAACAAGAGACAAGCCTCCAACATCAGTGCCCAGGAGAGAAAGGCCATACAGTCTCTGAAAACCAACAAAGAAATCATCATTAAACCTGCTGACAAGGGAGGTGCAATAGTCATGATGAACACATCAGACTATATGAAGGAAGCAAACAGACAACTTACGGACACACGCTACTACAGAAAACTGGAGTCGGACCCTACACAGGACTATTACAAGGAACTAAACAAGTTGGTATCTTGTCTGTCTGACAAATCCATAAGAGCTGATGACCTGATACCAGAGAGTCCAAGAACAGGGACATTCTACATGCTTCCAAAAATCCACAAAGCCGGAAATCCAGGGAGGCCGATTATTTCATGTGTGGACACCCTTACTGAGCAAGTATCTGGATGGGTAGAGGGTGTTCTTAAACCCCTGGTAAAGGATACACCCAGCTACATTCAGGACACAACTGACCTACTGAATAAACTAGCAGCAATAGGTTCTCTACTAGAAGGGAAAACCATCCTGGCCACCATGGATGTGGAATCTTTGTACTCTAATATCCCACACCAGGATGGATTAAATGCCTGCAAAGTCTTCATGGGAAACACCGGGAATGATGCTGATTCTGTGGTGAAACTCACAAAATTCATCCTCACCCACAATTACTTCGAATTTGACAGCAATATCTATTTACAGGAGACTGGCACAGCTATGGGAAGTAAAATGGCTCCACAGTATGCAAATCTTTTCATGGCCAAGCTTGAAAGCGAATTTTTGTCCTCATGCCCCATCAGGCCTCGGGCCTACTACCGCTACATTGATGACATTTTAATCATCTGGACGGAGTCTGAACAACAGCTAAAGACGTTCCATGAACAGTTCAATCAATTTCATCCCACCATCAACTTAACACTTAACTACTCCAGCACTGAAATTAACTTTTTAGACACCACCATTAAGCTAAAGAACAATGAAATAGAGACATCCCTGTATCAGAAGCCAATCGACCGTCCAACATATCTTAAATGGGACAGTTTCCATCCAAAACACATAAAAAACTCTATTGTCTACAGCCAAGCCATCAGATACAACCGTATATGTTCCAACCCCATGGATAGAGATGAACACCTTGGTCGCCTCAGAAAGACTTTTTTGAACCAGGGCTACCATCCAAGAACAATTGAAAACCAAATTACAAGAGCCACCAGAATATCAAGGAATCACCTGCTACATTACAAAGCTAAAGAAGAAAATAACCGGGTGCCTCTAGTGGTCACCTACAATCCAAGTCTGGAGATGCTAAGGGGAGCTGCACGGAAACTACAACCTTTACTACAAAAAGATGCCCGATTACAATCCATATTTCCAGACCCCCACTACTATGCTTTAGGCAGCCCCCAAATCTAAGAAGCATCATTGTCAGAAGCTCCCTGTCCTCCCCAACAGCTGCAGGTACCTTTCCTTGCAGACAAAAGAAATGCAAAACCTGTACATCTATAATGACCACGGACAGGATAAAGATCCCCAACTCCCATCAGGACTACAAGATACCAGGTACTTTCAGCTGCATCACATCTAATGTGGTGTACCTAATTATATGTACTAAATGTCCAACTGGGGGTCTGTATGTGGGGGAGACCGGGCAAAAACTGAGAACAAGGATGAATTCTCATCGCCACACAATAAGAGAAAGGAGAATGGATTTACCTGTGGCAAAACACTTTTGTATGCCCGGTCATAGCATGATGGATATGGAATTACTGGTATTAAAATCTAACTTCAAATCTGAGAAGGATAGAAAAGTCTGGGAATATAAACTTATGATGACCTTTGACACTCTTAGTGCTGGGATGAATATATCCCAGAGTTTTATGACTTTCTACAACAATTAAGGAATCTGCTTCCCTGACCTTTTAGGGTCATCACAACACAATACCAGACCCCAATCAGAGGGTAATAAAACTTTCACTCCTTATCTATGAACTAGTCATATTTATGTTCATCCCTCGGCCATAATGACAGTTCTGCTTCATGTCACGTCTTACCTATTGCATTATTCCTGTGTCCTCTTGTGTATAAATATGTGATTCTTCAGATTTTGTATTAGTTCAGCCTGATGAAGAGACCTGAGTTGTCTCGAAAGCTTGCAATTTGTTACCATCTTTTCAGTTAGCCATTAAAAGGTATCAACCACTGAGGACTCTCAAGTCTAAATATTTTTCTATCTACTGGCTAACACGGTACGAAGATACACATCTTTCCTATAGATAAGGATAGAAAGTTTTATTGCCCTCTCATTTTGGTCTGGTTTTGTGTTTTCATGCCCCTGGAAGGGCAGAGACGCAGATCCCTTAATTGATATAGAATGACATGAATCCGTGTGATCTATTCATTCCAGCACTAAGAGTGTCAAAGGTCATGATGAGCTTATATTCCAAAACCTTTCTATCTTTCTCAGATTTGAAGTTAGATTTTAATACCAGTAATTCCATATCCATCATGCTATGACCAGGCATACCAAAGTTTTTTGCCACAGGTAAATCCATTATTTTTTCTCTTATTGTGTGGCGATGATAATTCATCCTTGTTCTCAGTTTTTGGCCGGTCTCCCCCACATACAGACCCCCATTTGGACATTTAGTACATATAATTAGGTACACCACATTAGATGTGATGCAGCTGAAAGTAGCTGGGATCTTGTAGTCGTGATGGGAGTTGGGGATCTTTATCTTGTCCGTGGTCATTATAGATGCACAGCTTTTACATTTCTTCTGGTTGCAAGGAAAGGTTCCTGCAGCTGTTGGGGAGGACAGGGAGCTTCTGACAATGATGCTTCTTAGATTTGGGGGCTGCCTAAAACACAGTAGTGGGGGGTCTGGAAATATGGATTGTAATATCGGGCATCTTTTTGTAGTAAAGGTTGTAGTTTCCGTGTAGCTCCCCTTAGCACCTCCAGATTTGGATTGTAGGTGACCACTAGAGGCACCCGGTTATTTTCTTCTTTACCTTTGTAATGTAGCAGGTGATTCCTTGATATTCTGTTGGCTCTTGAAATTTGGTTTTCAATTGTTCTTGGATGGTATCCCTGGTTCAAAAAAGTCTTTCTGAGGCGACCCCCCACTACTGTGTTTTAGGCAGCCCCCAAATCTAAGAAGCATCATTGTCAGAAGCTCCCTGTCCTCCCCAAAAGCTGCAGGAACCTTTCCTTGCAACCAGAAGAAATGTAAAATCTGTGCATCTATAATGACCACGGACAAGATAAAGATCCCCTACTCCCATCAGGACTACAAGATCAAAGGTACTTTCAGCTGCATCACATCTAATGTGGTGTACCTAATTATATGTACAAAATGTCCAACTGGGGTCTGTATGTGGGGGAGACCGGCCAAAAACTGAGAACAAGGATGAATTATCATCGCCACACAATAAGAGAAAAAATAATGGATTTACCTGTGGCAAAACACTTTTGTATGCCCGGTCATAGCATGATGGATATGGAATTACTGGTATTAAAATATAACTTCAAATCTGAGAAAGATAGAAAGGTTTGGGAATATAATCTCATGATGACCTTTGACACTCTTAGTGCTGGAATGAATAGATCACTCGGATTCATGTCATTCTATATCAATTAAGGAATCTGCGTCTCTGACCTTCTAGGGGCATCAAACAGAACACCAGACCCCAATCAGAGGGCAATAAAACTTTCTCTCCTTATCTATGAATTGTTCCAATATTTATGATCATCCCTCTGCCATAATGACAGTTCTGCTTCACGTCACTTGTCTTACCTATTGCACTATTCCTGTGTCCTGTTGTGTGTAGAAATATGTGATTCTTCATTTTTTGTTTTAGTCTGAGCCTGATGAAGAGACCTGAGTAGTCTCGAAAGCTTGGAATTTGTTACCATCTTTTCAGTTAGCCATTAAACGGTATCAACCACTGAGGACTCTCAAGTATAAATATTTTCTATTCTTGGAATTGAAATTCATCATTTTATTGTCCTAGTAAAACTTCATTTATTCTTGTTTGAAGTACATACATTTGCAACGGCCACGTAACAAGGCAATAACTCAATATTTTATTTCAAAACCCTCCTTGACCCTGGGCTTCAACACCGCCAGTTGCTGCTCAGAAGTGTTAGATGCACAGATGAAAACATTCGCTGATGTGTTTGTGGGGTTCAGTAACGCCTGCTGTTCCCCTGCTGTGTGTCTGGCAAAAATTACTGCTGCTAACTACAAATTCAACTTCAAACATCTCATACTAGGCCTCTGCCTACACCCTCCTTTACCCTGGGCTTCAACACCGCCAGTTGCTGCTCAGAAGTGTTAGATGCACAGATGAAAACAATCGCTGATGTGTTTGTGGGGTTCAGTAACGCCTGCTTTTCCCCTGCTGTATGTCTGGCAAAAATTACTGCTTCTAACTACAAATTCAACTTCAAACATCTCATACTAGGCCTCTGCCTACACCCTCCTTGACCCTGGGCTTCAACACCGCCAGTTGCTGCTCAGAAGTGTTAGATGCACAGATGAAAACAATCGCTGATGTGTTTGTGGGGTTCAGTAACGCCTGCTGTTCCCCTGCTGTGTGTCCAGCAAAAATTACTGCTAGCTACCTACACATGGTGAAAAAAACATGACATGTCAAAGTGTCTAGTGCTACACATAGATATGAGGCTACACCCTGATTTCTAAGCTGTAAACAATTGAAACGTCAGCTTTAAAACCATAAAATGATTAGTCTTTGTCACAAATCTGTAACAAAATAATTGTGACATTATTTCAGATATGCACATGTCGAAAACAAATGCTAACACAAAAGCCTAGTTATGCTATAGGATACTGATGGTCAACCTTGTCACTCCATAGCTTAGACAAATCCAACTCACATCATGACTCAAATGCTGCAATGTTGGAAGTGCATAATGTGGGTTGAACTTTGACAACAGCTGCAGTGCAAAGGTTAGACTTCAGTGTTCTTGGCTTTTAAATAAAAGCATACAAGTAAATATAATAATCCAATGTTGATTAAGGGACGTGATGTACACCTGTAATATTGTGCAAACAATGCATGTAGGAATAGTCCTCTTCAACATTACTTATATTTGTGTCATTTTAAAAAATACATATTTAATTAGAAAGTTAACAGCCCATATCATAAAGGTCCTTCATGTAAACATGATAATCGGTAACAAAAATCAGGCATTACCTTGTTAAAGTCAATAGTGCATAGTCACAATAGCAAAATATATACCTGTAAGTGGTGCTGAAAGAACGACAACTGATAGAATAGGTGAATGATATCTATTTATCAGACTGAATATGGACACCTGTACAATGTCGATATAATACTGTACCTTAACAAAACAGCTGTGTCACACCTCACACGCGTTTTTCTTGTAGCTTGTTATGTAATAGGGCACATGCGTGTATGTTTCATCATAGGTGCATGTTTACTGAGTAAAGCAGTCATGACAACGCCTTTGTGTTGTTGGTACGCTTGCGATGATGAACGATGCGCACCGTGAATGTTAGTCTGCGTCATAAGACGCACAGACGCTCCAATACCCAACGCGTCACAGCAGGAAGCCAGTCTGTGCGTCCAAACAAAGGCGCAAGCATACATGCACGTACCCTTTTATAAAGCTATATAAAAAAAAAGGATGTAGTAGTAACCACACTTTATTGAGGTACAGTATTACATCGCCATTCACCATCTGTGGCTATGCAGTCTCATCTATATATACCTTATCTATCCGTTGTCATGCTTGCAAGTCCACAGTCAGGCATAAATAGCTGTTTTCACTATGCACTATGCACTTTTTAAAGGTTTTGTTTGTTAATATAAATGATTGGCACATATTATCAGTATTACCTGATGGAAATTTTAGATATTTTTAAAAACTTTTTAGTGATATTATTCAGCAAATGTAAAGTTTTATGAATGTCACAGATAACTTGCAATGCTGATTATGTTTTTAAGTCAGCCATTCATTGTCTATACAATAAAAATGGTGTACATACTGTTACTTATCCATCATTAATGGATTCTGATATGTACTTGTATGCTTTTATTTAAAACCGTATAGCAGATTATTTAACCTATTTTTATTGTGGTTTGCATTGCTTTTCAACATGTTAATGTATGCGTTTATGTTTGTCAATTATTAATTTACATATATTTTTTAAAGTAAAATCATCATCTTATGGTACTAAAGGTTATATTTCTCTTGTTTGGAGTATAGACATTTTTAATTGACACGTAACAAGGAAAATACTTGATCTAGTATTTAAACATCCTCCTTGACCCTGGGCTCCAACACCGCCAGTTGTTGCTCGGAAGTGCTGTTAGCACAGTCAACACTTGCTCCTGTGTTACTGGGGTTCAGTAATGTCAGCTGTTCCCCTGCTGTGTGAACGGCAAAAAGTCCTGCTGCCTCCACCCTGTTCTCTTCTCATCCCTGGGCTACAACACCACCAGTTGTTGCTCGGAAGTGCTGTTAGCACAGTCAACACTTGCTCCTGTGTTACTGGGGTTCAGTAATGTCAGCTGTTCCCCTGCTGTGTGAACGGCAAAAAGTCCTGCTGCCTCCACCCTGTTCTCTTCTCATCCCTGGCTCCAACACCGCCAGTTGTTGCTCGGAAGTGCTGTTAGCACAGTCAACACTTGCTCCTGTGTTACTGGGGTTCAGTAATGTCAGCTGTTCCCCTGCTGTGTGAACGGCAAAAAGTCCTGCTGCCTCCACCCTGTTCTCTTCTCATCCCTGGGCTACAACACCCCAGTTGTTGCTCGGAAGTGCTGTTAGCACAGTCAACACTTGCTCCTGTGTTACTGGGGTTCAGTAATGTCAGCTGTTCCCCTGCTGTGTGAACGGCAAAAAGTCCTGCTGCCTCCACCCTGTTCTCTTCTCATCCCTGGGCTACAACACCACCAGTTGTTGCTCGGAAGTGCTGTTAGCACAGTCAACACTTGCACCTGTGTTACTGGGGTTCAGTAATGTCAGCTGTTCCCCTGCTGTGTGAACGGCAAAAAGTCCTGCTGCCTCCACCCTGTTCTCTTCTCATCCCTGGGCTCCAACACCGCCAGTTGTTGCTCGGAAGTGCTGTTAGCACAGTCAACACTTGCTCCTGTGTTACTGGGGTTCAGTAATGTCAGCTGTTCCCCTGCTGTGTGAACGGCAAAAAGTCCTGCTGCCTCCACCCTGTTCTCTTCTCATCCCTGGGCTCCAACACCGCCAGTTGTTGCTCGGAAGTGCTGTTGCACAGTCAACACTTGCTCCTGTGTTACTGGGGTTCAGTAATGTCAGCTGTTCCCCTGCTGTGTGAACGGCAAAAAGTCCTGCTGCCTCCACCCTGTTCTCTTCTCATCCCTGGGCTCCAACACCGCCAGTGTTTGCTCGGAAGTGCTGTTAGCACAGTCAACACTTGCTCCTGTGTTACTGGGGTTCAGTAATGTCAGCTGTTCCCCTGCTGTGTGAACGGCAAAAAGTCCTGCTGCCTCCACCCTGTTCTCTTCTCATCCCTGGGCTCCAACACCGCCAGTTGTTGCTCGGAAGTGCTGTTAGCACAGTCAACACTTGCTCCTGTGTTACTGGGGTTCAGTAATGTCAGCTGTTCCTCTGCTGTGTGAACGGCAAAAGGTCCTGCTGCCTCCACCCTGTTCTCTTCTCATCCCTGGGCTCCAACACTGATAGTTGTTGCTCGGAAGTGCTGTTAGCACAGTCAACACTTGCTCCTGTGTTACTGGGGTTCATTAATGTCAGCTGTTCCCCTGCTGTGTGAACGGCAAAAAGTCCTGCTGCCTCCACCCTGTTCTCTTCTCATCCCTGGGCTACAACACCGCCAGTTGTTGCTCTGAAGTGCTGTTAGTACAGTCAACACTTGCTCCTTTGTTACTGGGGTTCAGTAATGTCAGCTGTTCCCCTGCTGTGTGAACGGCAAAAAGTCCTGCTGCCTCCACCGTTCTCTTCTCATCCCTGGGCTCCAACACCGACAGTTGTTGCTCGGAAGTGTCATTGGCACGGGTACTCACTCCTGCCCAGACTGGTTACAGCACGCCATCTGTTTCCTGTCAGTGTAAACGTCACTTAGCCTCCAATAAGTTGTCCTGTCGTGTTGCGGTCGGGTTAGCCGACTCTATGGTGCCTGGAGTTTAGGTGCTTCCTATGTGTGCTGCGGGATATGCAAATAAAGGCTGTTTCCGTTGTGACAATAGGACAATCACCCACTGTAGTACTGTGGGATTCGGTAACTGCGGCCGGCTCGCGGTCTGTCAACTTAAATTTCCATGGGTACCTTCTGCTACCCGTCCGGGTTCCAGTACCGTCAGCTGGTTCTCCGCAGTGCCTTTGGCCTAGGTGCCTCCATCTCGGTATCCGAGTTACAGCAACGTCTGCTGGTCCTTGGTAGTGCTTTGGAGCACAGGTACCTCCTGCTTAGTAACCGTGTCCCAGTAACGTCAGCTGGTCCTCAGTTGTGCCATTGGCTCTTTTCCTTCTGCTGCCCCTCCGGGTTCCAGCACAGTCAGCTGGTCCTCATTACTTGCATTGGCTCTTGTACCTTCTGCTACCGTCCGGGTTCCAATACCGTCAACTGGTTCTCCGCAGTGCCTTTGGCCTAGGTGCCTCCATCTCGGTATCCGAGTTCCAGCAACGTCTGCTGGTCCTTGGTAGTGCTTTGGAGCACAGGTACCTCCTGCTTAGTAACCGTGTCCCAGTAACGTCAGCTGGTCCTCGTTGTGCCATTGGCTCTTTTCCTTCTGCTGCCCCTCCGGGTTCCAGCACAGTCAGCTGGTCCTCGTTACTTGCATTGGCTCTTGTACCTTCTGCTACCCGTCCGGGTTCCAGTACCGTCAACTGGTTCTCCGCAGTGCCTTTGGCCTAGGTGCCTCCATCTCGGTATCCGAGTTCCAGCAACGTCTGCTGGTCCTTGGTAGTGCTTTGGAGCACAGGTACCTCCTGCTTAGTAACCGTGTCCCAGTAACGTCAGCTGGTCCTCGGTTGTGCCATTGGCTCTTTTCCTTCTGCTGCCCCTCTGGGTTCCAGCACAGTCAGCTGGACCTTGTTACTTCCATTGTCTCTTGTACCATCTGATACCCGTCTGGGTTCCAGTAACGTCAGCTGGTTCTCGGAAGTTAGTCAGCCTTCTTGTACCTTCAGCTACATTTACAAATTGAAGATTTTTTTAAATGTTTTTTTTGGGTAATCACTCTGGATCTCCAACAATGAAGACGACGACCCTGATGACCACCCCGAAGAAGATGACGACACAAGGACGACGAGCATCAAGCCAACCAGCCTGAACACCATCACAATGAAGAAATAAAAGATTACCCAGAAGAACATCACCAACAGGAGCAAAGAAAGTTAAGACAAACTACAAGATACAGAAAAAGAGACAGAAGAACAATAAGCAGAAGATCAAAAAGCAGAAGAACATTAAGTATAAGACCAAAATGAAGAGCAAAATATATGCTCTAAATTATAAGCAGAAGAAGACTAAGCAGTGTTTGGGGGTGAGTCCGTTCCTCCTCGTGGTGCCCCTGGAAAATGCCTGCTGCTGCAGGCTAAACTGAACACGGACAAATACTGTTGTAATTTAAATCTTTTGTGACAGCAAGAACGGAAGGATGAAAAATTCATACTTTGACAGATTACAAGTACAGGAATCTCTGTCACAAATAAGAATATGATGAAGAAGATGAAGTACAATATGAAGAAGAATAATAGTTTAATAAGAAGAATATGAGTAATGTTAACAAAAAGATGAATAGCAAGAAGTTTAAGAAGAAGATAAAGAAGGTGAAGATGAAGAATAATTTGATGAAAAAGATGTTGCTGCTGAAGATTATGAAGGAGAAAGTGTGGCAAAAGTTAAAAAGGTGAAGAGCATGGAAGTTGTGAAATATACTTATTTGCCAAAATAGAAAAAACGTTAACAACATTGTCAATTTCTTCGTCAATCCGAACATCTTTAAAAAAAAAAATATTTATGCTATTCCATTTGATTGGGTTAAACATCTATGCCTTTAATGTCTCCTCAACCTTCCCCAATACATTGTGCATTACTCTTTGTTGTTTTCCTTCATGTACAATTAACCAACAAGTAGAGTTGAGCGATACTTTCCGATATCCAAAAGTATCGGAATCGGAATGGTATCGCCGATACACAAAAAATATCGGCGATACCCGATACCGATACCGGAAGTCCAATGTAAGTCTATGGGAACAAAATATCGAAATAAAAAAAACCCCATTCTTGCCTTGTAGGTTAATTGTACATGAAGGTAAACAACAAAGAGTAATGTAGAATGTATTGGGGGAGGTTGAGGAGACATTAAAGGCATAGATGTTTAACCCAATCCAATGGAATAGCATTAATTTTTTTTTTTTAGGAAATACGTTCGGATTGACGAAGAAATTCACAATGTTGTTAACCTTTTTTCTATTTTGTCAAATATGTCTGTTTCACAACTTCCATGGTCTTCACCTTTTTAACTTTTCACACACTTTCTCCTTCATAATCTTCAGCAGCATCATCTTTCTCATCAAATTATTCTTCATCTTCACCTTCTTAATCTTCTAAAACTTCTTGCTATTCATCTTTTTGTTAACATTACTTATATTGTTCTTATTAAACAGTTATTATTCTTCATATTCTACTTCTTCATCTTCTTCCTATTCATCCTTTTCATCATATTCTTATTTGTGACAGACATTCCTGTACTTGTAATCTGTAAAACTCTGAATTTTCATCCTTCCGTTCTTGCTGTCACGAAAGATTTTAATTACAACAGTATTTGTCCGCGTTCAGTTTAGCCTGCAGCAGCATCAGGCATTTTCCAGGGGCACCACGAGGAGGAACGGACTCACCCCCATACACTGCTTAGTCTTCTTCTGCTCAGAATTTAGAGCATATATTTTGCTCTTCATTTTGGTCTTATACTTAATGTTCTTCTGCTTTTTGATCTTCTGCTTATTGTTCTTCTGTCTCTTGTTCTGTATCTTGTAGTTTGTCTTAACCTTCTTTGTCCTGTTGGTGATGGTACAAAAGCCAATGGAAGTAACGAGGACCAGCTGACTGTGCTGGAACCCAGAGGGTCAGCAGAAGGAAAAGAGCCAATGGCACAACCGAGGACCAGCTGACGTTACTGGGACACGGTTACTAAGCAGGAGGTACCTGTGCTCCAAAGCACTACCAAGGACCAGCAGACGTTGCTGGAACTCGGATACCGAGATGGAGGCACCTAGGCCAAAGGCACTGCGGAGAACCAGCTGACGGTACTGGAACCCGGTTGGGGTAGCAGAAGGTACAAGAGCCAATGAAAGTAACGAGGACCAGCTGACTGTGCTGGAACCCGGAGGGTCAGCAGAAGGAAAAGAGCCAATGGCACAACCGAGGACCAGCTGACGTTACTGGGACACGGTTACTAAGCAGGAGGTACCTGTGCTCCAAAGCACTACCAAGGACCACACTGCGAATCGAAGACATTGGGCAACTAGCCAAAGGCATCTCGAGCATGAGACGGACCCTAGGTCACAAAGGACCAGGAAACCAGTGAGGCAGCTGGACTGGCCGTTACACAGCGGGGGAACAAGCCAATGAAAGTAACAGGGACAGTGTGACTGTGCACCCTTGGAACCCGGAGGGTATGAGAAGAGAACATGGAGAGGCAGCAGACTTTTGCCGTTACACAGCAGGGGTACCAGCTGACTTAGAACCCCAGTAACACAGGAGCAAGTGTAGACTGTGCTAACAGCACTCGGAGAAACCACTGCGGTTGAGACCCAGGATGAGAGAAGAGTAACATGGTGTGAGGCAGCAGGACTGTTTGCCGTTCACACAGCAGGGGAACAGCTGACATTACTGAACCCCAGTAACACAGGAGCAAGTGTAGACTGTGCTAACAGCACTTCCGAGAAACAACTGGCGGTGTTGTAACCCAGGGATGAGAAGAGAACATGGTGGAGGCAGCAGGACTGTTTGCCGTTCACACAGCAGGGGAACAGCTGACATTACTGAACCCCAGTAACACAGGAGCAAGTGTAGACTGTGCTAACAGCACTTCCGAGAAACAACTGGCGGTGTTGTAACCCAGGGATGAGAAGAGAACATGGTGGAGGCAGCAGGACTGTTTGCCGTTCACACAGCAGGGAACAGCTGACATTACTGAACCCCAGTAACACAGGAGCAAGTGTAGACTGTGCTAACAGCACTTCTGAGAAACAACTGGCGGTGTTGTAGCCCAGGGATGAGAAGAGAACATGGTGGAGGCAGCAGGACTTTTGCCGTTCACACAGCAGGGGAACAGCTGACATTACTGAACCCCAGTAACACAGGAGCAAGTGTAGACTGTGCTAACAGCACTTCCGAGAAACAACTGGCGGTGTTGTAACCCAGGGATGAGAAGAGAACATGGTGGAGGCAGCAGGACTGTTTGCCGTTCACACAGCAGGGGAACAGCTGACATTACTGAACCCCAGTAACACAGGAGCAAGTGTAGACTGTGCTAACAGCACTTCTGAGAAACAACTGGCGGTGTTGTAGCCCAGGGATGAGAAGAGAACATGGTGGAGGCAGCAGGACTTTTTGCCGTTCACACAGCAGGGGAACAGCTGACATTACTGAACCCCAGTAACACAGGAGCAAGTGTAGACTGTGCTAACAGCACTTCCGAGAAACAACTGGCGGTGTTGTAACCCAGGGATGAGAAGAGAACATGGTGGAGGCAGCAGGACTGTTTGCCGTTCACACAGCAGGGGAACAGCTGACATTACTGAACCCCAGTAACACAGGAGCAAGTGTAGACTGTGCTAACAGCACTTCTGAGAAACAACTGGCGGTGTTGTAGCCCAGGGATGAGAAGAGAACATGGTGGAGGCAGCAGGACTTTTTGCCGTTCACACAGCAGGGGAACAGCTGACATTACTGAACCCCAGTAACACAGGAGCAAGTGTAGACTGTGCTAACAGCACTTCCGAGAAACAACTGGCGGTGTTGTAACCCAGGGATGAGAAGAGAACATGGTGGAGGCAGCAGGACTGTTTGCCGTTCACACAGCAGGGGAACAGCTGACATTACTGAACCCCAGTAACACAGGAGCAAGTGTAGACTGTGCTAACAGCACTTCCGAGAAACAACTGGCGGTGTTGTAGCCCAGGGATGAGAAGAGAACATGGTGGAGGCAGCAGGACTGTTTGCCGTTCACACAGCAGGGGAACAGCTGACATTACTGAACCCCAGTAACACAGGAGCAAGTGTAGACTGTGCTAACAGCACTTCTGAGAAACAACTGGCGGTGTTGTAGCCCAGGGATGAGAAGAGAACATGGTGGAGGCAGCAGGACCTTTTGCCGTTCACACAGCAGGGGAACAGCTGACATTACTGAACCCCGGTAACACAGGAGCAAGTGTAGACTGTGCTAACAGCACTTCCGAGAAACAACTGGCGGTGTTGTAACCCAGGGATGAGAAGAGAACATGGTGGAGGCAGCAGGACTGTTTGCCGTTCACACAGCAGGGGAACAGCTGACATTACTGAACCCCAGTAACACAGGAGCAAGTGTAGACTGTGCTAACAGCACTTCCGAGAAACAACTGGCGGTGTTGTAGCCCAGGGATGAGAAGAGAACATGGTGGAGGCAGCAGGACTGTTTGCCGTTCACACAGCAGGGGAACAGCTGACATTACTGAACCCCAGTAACACGGGAGCAAGTGTAGACTGTGCTAACAGCACTTCCGAGAAACAACTGGCGGTGTTGTAACCCAGGGTCAAGGAGGGTGTAGGCATAAAATATTGAGTTATTGCCTTGTTACGTGGCCATTGCAAATGTATGTACTTCAAACAAGAATAAATGAAGTTTTACTACGACAATAAAATGATGAATTTCAATTACAAGAATAGAAAAATATTTATACTTGACAGTCCTCTGTGGTTGATAACGTTTAATGGCTAACTGAAAATATGGTAACAAATTCAAAGCTTTCGAGACTACTCAGGTGTCTTCATCAGGCTAAGAGTAAAGCCAAAAATGAAGAATCACATATTTCTACACACAACAGGACACAGGAATAGCTAAGACAAGTGAGGGAGGGACAAGTGAGGGGAGACCGGCAACAAAAAGGAGAACAAGGATGAATTATCAGCGCCACACAATCAGAGATAAATTAATGAATTTACCTGTGGCAAAAGACTTTTGTATGCCCGGTCATAGCATGATGGATATGGAATTACTGGTATTAAAATATAACTTCAAATATGAGAAACGTACAAAGGTTTCAGAATATAAGCTCATCATGACCTTTGACACTGTTAGTGATGGAATGAATAGATCACATGGATTTATGTCATTCTATATCAATTAAGGAATCTGCGTCTATGCCCTTCCAGGGTCATGAAAACCCAAAAAAAAAGCCAATGAGAGGGCAATCAAACTTTCTATCCTTATGTAGGAACTGTTCCAATATTTATGTTCATCCCTGTGAGATAATGACAGTTCTGATACACGTCACTTACTTGTCTTACCTATTGCACTATTCCTGTGTCCTGTTGTGTATAGAAATATGTGATGCTTAATTTTTTTTAGTCTTTCTATAAGACGTGATGAGAATGTAGCCTTGAAAGCTTGCAATTTCTTTCCATCTTTTCAGTTATCCATTAAAAGGTATCAACCACTGCTGACTCTGAAGTCTAAATATTTTTCTATCTACTGGCTAACACGGTACAAAGATACACATGTTTTCTAATTTCAAGAAGGAAAAATAAAGAAAATACAAATATAAACGCATATATGCACATGCCAAAAAAAAATGGACCAACACAACACCCAAAAAATTGGTAACAAAATATAGTGTTGGAAATGTAAGAATAAAAGTCCATTTTTTTTTTTATGAATAATGCTTAAGGAACGCTATGTTAAACCATAACATAGTGAAGACAATGGATTTTGTAATAGTCACTCATCATCATCATCGCAAATTTTATGTGACAGTCACAGACATTTCAATTATTTAAGTTCATAAAATCGTAACTTTCTATAGCATGTATGACATGTCCAGCATGGACTCATCAATGTGATGATTGATGACACAATAATGTACGATAAAAAATAACCATTTAAAAAAACATTAGGCATTGTTTGTCACAATTTAAGTGTGTGCCTGCAAGTGTAGGTGAAACAAAGGCTACGGATAGCAAAGGTATATTCTATGTCTGTATCAGACAGTGGACAGCCTCTGATGGGTAATGCCGATGTTATACTGTACGTCAATAAAGTCTGTGGCTGAAATCATGCATTTTTTGCTTGTAGAGTGTTGAAGAGGGTAAAAGAATGTCTGGTTGCGCAAAGCTTTATCCAACAACACTACCTTCCTACTGTCACGCGTAGGGTAGGGTAGCGTGTGGCAATTAGCTGACTATAAAATGTGAGGTTAGGCTGCGTTCTTGCGCACTAGGGACGCAAAAAAAAATACAGCAGTAATAATTTAATGTGTAATACTCCACCTATGACAAACAAAAAAATTACGTTCCCTCTTTAACAATGTACAAGACTAACAAGCCTAATGGTTCACGCTGACTTAATTGAGATACAGTATTACTCAACATTGTCCATGAGTAACTATGCACTGTGAATGTGATACCTATATACCAGTATTAATTTATATCTCTTGTGGTTGTTTCAACAGCACTTGCAGGTATAACAACCTATTGTCAGTATGCATGATGCACTTTCTAGATGTAATAATTTATTATTGGACATTATTACCATGTTTACATGCTGGCCATTTCATATATGGTGTTTGAAGTTACAGTTGGCATCAGTATGTGTATTTTATAATGTCTGTCATAAATAAAACTCGTGATGATGATGATGAGGATTTAATGATTCGTACATCCATTGACTGCATTATCTTACAGGTACAGATAAAGTTCCTTAAAAAGCATTAATTCATAAGTATGAAATGTACTTTTATGCATTAATTTCAAAATGTGAAGAGTAGACTATGTTTTATTTTTTGTTACCATTTCTAATAGACATGTGCAGATATGCGCTGTGATGACAAATTATTATTTGTCCATATTTGTCATTAAAATTTATCATTCTAGGCCTACAAAACTTCACAATTTCATGTTTTCAGCATAACAAGCAGGGTGACGGCTCTTCCCTATTTGGAGCATGTTGGTCATGTGTTTTTTCTGTCCATGTGTCGGGAACAGGAGACTTCTTGCCGTTGACACAGCAGGGAACAGCTGGCGTTACTGAACCCCACTAACAGTAGAGCTTGTGTTTTGTTCTGTGGACACGACACTTCTGAGCAGCAACTGGCAGTGTTGGAGCCCAGGGAGTAGAGTTCAGGTGGTAGAAAGATGAACATAACAGGAGACATGGATAACGTTGCGAACCAGTTATTTAATCTGAAAACGGACAGACAAATTCTGGCGAGATCCATGCCTTGTTCATTTTCAGAAAAGTAAGCCGGTCTACATTATCGGAGGATAGTCGCATGCGACGGTCTGTTAGTACACCACCTGCAGCACTAAAGACGCGCTCCGATAATACACTGGCAGCAGGGCAAGCCAGCACCTCCAATGCATACTGGCTAAGCTCTGGCCATGTATCCAGCTTAGAGACCCAAAACTTGAATGGGGAAGAGCCATCTGGGAGTACACTGAGAGGCAAAGCCAAGTAGTCTGTCACCATCTGACGGATACGTTGCCTCCCGCTGACTGGAGCCCTCTCGGATGGTGTAGACATTTGTGGCGCTGCACAAAACTTTGCCACATTTTTAACATACTGGTCTTTCCCTGTGCAGAGGCACTGCGTGTGCTCCCTCTTGTTGCAGAGCTCTCTACACTGCCTGACGCACAGAGCTGCTTTGTAAAGCAGTAGCAGCAGCAGTGCTCTCGGCAGTAAGGTAGAACATTAGGGATTGCACCAGTGTGTCTTGGTACTCCCGCATTTTACGCTCCCGGTTCAACGGTGTGATGAGGCTTTTGACGTTGTCCCGGTAGCGAGGGTCTAGGAGGGTGTACACCCAATAATCAGACGTCGTGAGAATGTGGGCGATGCGGCGGTCGTTTCTTAGGCACTGCAGCATGAAATCAACCATGTGCTGCAGACTCCAACTGGCAAAGAAACGCTGTCCTCTGCAAGAGGCGTCATCTCTGCCTGCTCTGCATCACCCCACCCTCGCTCTACATACTGACTAGAGCGTTGTGTACCTCCCTCTGGAGCGATGTCTTCCTCCTCCATTGACTCCTCCTCCTCATCCTCCTCACAAAGTGAGCCCTGCCCAGCCCTTTGTGAGGAACCACGTTGCGCTGACTTTCCAGAAGGTGATGGAATTTGTGACTCCTCATCCTCCACCTCTTCCAAAACCTCATCCCTTATTGCTTGCAGTGTTTTTTGAAGCAGGCAGATAAGGGGGACAGTCAGGCTGACTAGTGCATCATCTGCACTCGCCATCCGCGTTGACTCATCAAACGCACGCAAAACGTGGCACATGTCCTTCATAGTGGCCCACTCATTAATGGTGAAGTGTGGACGGCGCAAATTGCGTGTTGCTTGCGCCTGATGCAGCTGATACTCCATTACTGCTGGCTGCTGCTCACACAACCGCTCCAACATATGTAACGTGAATTCCACCTGGTGGATACGTCACATATGATGCGATGTTCAGGAAGGCGCAATCTGCGTTGCAGAGCTGCAATGCGCGATCTGGCCATGCTGGAACGTCGCAAGTGAGCGCACTCTAGGCGGACCTTGTGCAGCAGTGCATCAAGATCCGGATAGTCCCTCAAAAAACTCTGCACGACCAAGTTGAGCACATGTGCCAGACATGGTATGTGAGTGAGTTGCCAAGGCCCAGAGCTGCCACCAGATTTCGGCCATTGTCACACACTACCAAGCCTGGCTGGAGATTCGCTGGCAAAAACCACACGTCGCTCTCCTGCTTGATGGCATTCCAGACCTCCTGCGCTGTGTGGCTTCGATTCCCCATGTAAATTAATTTCAGAACGGCCTGTTGCCGTTTGGCCACGGCTGTGCTCATATCGGTCGCATCAGGTAAGCGTCCACGGGTCCATGTGGAGGTAGACCGTGACGGCTCCTGCAGCGATGATTCTGAGGAACTGGAGTAGGAGGAGGAGTCAATGTGGACAGACTTAATTCCGGCAATCCTTGGAGTTGGCAGAACACGTACAGCGCCACTCGCAAGATCTGTACCCGGCTCCACAACATTCACCCAATGGGCAGTGAGTGAAAGGTATCGTCCCTGGCCATGGGTACTGGTCCACGCATCGGTGGTCAGGTGGACCTTGCTACTGACGGCGTTTAGTAGCGCATGTTTAATTTTTGCCTCAACATGCTTTTGCAGACCAGGGACGGCTTGCCTGCTGAAATAAAATCGGCTGGGCACATTGTATTGTGGGACTGCCAATGCCATTAATTCACGGAAACTGTCAGTCTCCACCAGCCTGAATGACAGCATTTCAAGGGACAGGAGTTTTGCAATGCCAGCATTCAGAGCCTGTGCTCGTGGATGGTTTGCCGAGTATGGCCGTCTTTTATCCCATGCCTGTGCTACCGATGGCTGTTTTGTGGCCTGGGTGTGTGAGGATGACAGGGAACTTGCAGCTGTGCGTGGAATAACACTGTGTCTCTGGACAACAGTGACAGAGGTTCTTCCATGGCGATCCTGTGAGGAAGCCGAAACACCTGTGTGTGAACTGGAGGAAGAGGCTCCAACACGAGCTGAAGATGTAGGTGCTGCTGTAGGTTGGCCTACATCTCCAGTGTGTCTTTGTAACTCAACAAAGTGCTTTGACCGCACATGTTTCCACATATTTGTTGTATTAAGGTTACTGACACTTTTACCTCTTTTAATTTTTTGATTACACAGCTTGCATTTGACATAGCAAATATCATCTGCAACTGTATCAAAAAAGGACCACGCAGAGCAAGTCCTGGGAGCGCCCGGTTTGGCTGTTGTAAGAGAACTGCTCCGAACGGGTGCCAAACTGGAGGCTACAGGCAAGCGAGTCTGCAGCCTACCTCTCCCTACTGTTTGGACCGTTGGGGCAATCTCTTCCTCAGAGCTGCTCCCACCACCTTCCTGTTCCCACACCATGTTGGGTCTTGGACCTCATCATCTCCACCACTACCCTCTTCCAACACCTGCTGTTGTTGGGTGCTCTGGCCAGCACCATGCTCAACAGAAACTGGCAACTGAGTCTCATCATCATCAGATGCGTTCTGCGGTGTGCTGACCATCGGCACTGGCTCACCCGCCTCTTCAGATTCAGAGAGACACAGCTGTTGCGCATCACTGCATACTGCCTCTTCTTCACATTCCAGAATGCTGCTTAGCTGGGCCCCTGTTTGCAAGCCAACAGATTCTGAGAACAGAAGCAGAGACTCAGCTGGCTCCTGTACAGAGCTCTCTGACTGCCTGGGCAATTTGGCAGGCGGTGAAGAGACTGATGGTTGTTCAACAGTGCTGTGGTCCTGAGAGGAGGTGGAAGGTATTGAAGTCGATGCATTGGCTGCCATCCAACCAACAACGGCTTCAATTTGTTCTTGACGCAGCAGGGGGGTACGCTGAGCTCCTACAAAAGTGCGCATAAAGGAACGCTCACGGGGAAAACTGGTGGATGCTGTGTCACTGGGTGCGGCAGCAGCCACAGAATCCCCACGTCCTCTCCCTGCTGCAAATCCACGGCCACGACCACGACCACGTGCCTTACTCACTGACTTCTTCATCTTGGTAGATTGATAAAGAAAGTCAGAAAAGTTATAAGGCCTAAGTGTGGTTATTCCTCACAGACTACAGTGAACCCTGCAGACAACTGTTCAGTATCTGTTAAAGGCCCCTTTGTGTACTTCTATAGTGTTTGCAACCAATGTATTGTATACGGATGGAAGCGCGTCACACTAATAGATTAGATTTTTTTCCACTAAAATGGAGCAGCACCAATTAGAGAAAAATGTGAAGGATGAGGCAGTGACACACGCTCAGCAGACTACAACCGGCAGTGGTTGAAGAACAAACTGGAGCGTAATCTGCACTCACAAAATGAAAAGCTCACAGACTACAGTGAACACTGAAACACAACTGTTCAGTAGCTGTTAAAGGCCCTTTGTGTACTTCTATAGTGTTTGCAACCAATGTATTGTATACGGATGGAAGCGCGTCACACTAATAGATTAGATTTTTTTCCACTAAAATGGAGCAGCACCAATTAGAGAAAAATGTGAAGGATGAGGCAGTGACACACGCTCAGCAGACTACAACCGGCAGTGGTTGAAGAACAAACTGGAGCGTAATCTGCACTCACAAAATGAAAAGCTCACAGACTACAGTGAACACTGAAACACAACTGTTCAGTAGCTGTTAAAGGCCCCTTTGTGTACTTCTATAGTGTTTGCAACCAATGTATTGTATACGGATGGAAGCGCGTCACACTAATAGATTAGATTTTTTTCCACTAAAATGGAGCAGCACCAATTAGAGAAAAATGTGAAGGATGAGGCAGTGACACACGCTCAGCAGACTACAACCGGCAGTGGTTGAAGAACAAACTGGAGCGTAATCTGCACTCACAAAATGAAAAGCTCACAGACTACAGTGAACACTGAAACACAGCTGTTCAGTAGCTGTTAAAGGCCCCTTTGTGTACTTCTATAGTGTTTGCAACCAATGTATTGTATACGGATGGAAGCGCGTCACACTAATAGATTAGATTTTTTTCCACTAAAATGGAGCAGCACCAATTAGAGAAAAATGTGAAGGATGAGGCAGTGACACACGCTCAGCAGACTACAACCGGCAGTGGCTGAAGAACAAACTGGAGCGTAATCTGCACTCACAAAATGAAAAGCTCACAGACTACAGTGAACACTGAAACACAACTGTTCAGTAGCTGTTAAAGGCCCCTTTGTGTACTTCTATAGTGTTTGCAACCAATGTATTGTATACGGATGGAAGCGCGTCACACTAATAGATTAGATTTTTTTCCACTAAAATGGAGCAGCACCAATTAGAGAAAAATGTGAAGGATGAGGCAGTGACACACGCTCAGCAGACTACAACCGGCAGTGGTTGAAGAACAAACTGGAGCGTAATCTGCACTCACAAAATGAAAAGCTCACAGACTACAGTGAACACTGAAACACAACTGTTCAGTAGCTGTTAAAGGCCCCTTTGTGTACTTCTATAGTGTTTGCAACCAATGTATTGTATACGGATGGAAGCGCGTCACACTAATAGATTAGATTTTTTTCCACTAAAATGGAGCAGCACCAATTAGAGAAAAATGTGAAGGATGAGGCAGTGACACACGCTCAGCAGACTACAACCGGCAGTGGTTGAAGAACAAACTGGAGCGTAATCTGCACTCACAAAATGAAAAGCTCACAGACTACAGTGAACACTGAAACACAACTGTTCAGTAGCTGTTAAAGGCCCCTTTGTGTACTTCTATAGTGTTTGCAACCAATGTATTGTATACGGATGGAAGCGCGTCACACTAATAGATTAGATTTTTTTCCACTAAAATGGAGCAGCACCAATTAGAGAAAAATGTGAAGGATGAGGCAGTGACACACGCTCAGCAGACTACAACCGGCAGTGGTTGAAGAACAAACTGGAGCGTAATCTGCACTCACAAAATGAAAAGCTCACAGACTACAGTGAACACTGAAACACAACTGTTCAGTAGCTGTTAAAGGCCCCTTTGTGTACTTCTATAGTGTTTGCAACCAATGTATTGTATACGGATGGAAGCGCGTCACACTAATAGATTAGATTTTTTTCCACTAAAATGGAGCAGCACCAATTAGAGAAAAATGTGAAGGATGAGGCAGTGACACACGCTCAGCAGACTACAACCGGCAGTGGTTGAAGAACAAACTGGAGCGTAATCTGCACTCACAAAATGAAAAGCTCACAGACTACAGTGAACACTGAAACACAACTGTTCAGTAGTTGTTAAAGGCCCCTTTGTGTACTTCTATAGTGTTTGCAACCAATGTATTGTATACGGATGGAAGCGCGTCACACTAATAGATTAGATTTTTTTCCACTAAAATGGAGCAGCACCAATTAGAGAAAAATGTGAAGGATGAGGCAGTGACACACGCTCAGCAGACTACAACCGGCAGTGGTTGAAGAACAAACTGGAGCGTAATCTGCACTCACAAAATGAAAAGCTCACAGACTACAGTGAACACTGAAACACAACTGTTCAGTAGCTGTTAAAGGCCCCTTTGTGTACTTCTATAGTGTTTGCAACCAATGTATTGTATACGGATGGAAGCGCGTCACACTAATAGATTAGATTTTTTTCCACTAAAATGGAGCAGCACCAATTAGAGAAAAATGTGAAGGATGAGGCAGTGACACACGCTCAGCAGACTACAACCGGCAGTGGTTGAAGAACAAACTGGAGCGTAATCTGCACTCACAAAATGAAAAGCTCACAGACTACAGTGAACACTGAAACACAGCTGTTCAGTAGCTGTTAAAGGCCCCTTTGTGTACTTCTATAGTGTTTGCAACCAATGTATTGTATACGGATGGAAGCGCGTCACACTAATAGATTAGATTTTTTTCCACTAAAATGGAGCAGCACCAATTAGAGAAAAATGTGAAGGATGAGGCAGTGACACACGCTCAGCAGACTACAACCGGCAGTGGCTGAAGAACAAACTGGAGCGTAATCTGCACTCACAAAATGAAAAGCTCACAGACTACAGTGAACACTGAAACACAACTGTTCAGTAGCTGTTAAAGGCCCCTTTGTGTACTTCTATAGTGTTTGCAACCAATGTATTGTATACGGATGGAAGCGCGTCACACTAATAGATTAGATTTTTTTCCACTAAAATGGAGCAGCACCAATTAGAGAAAAATGTGAAGGATGAGGCAGTGACACACGCTCAGCAGACTACAACCGGCAGTGGTTGAAGAACAAACTGGAGCGTAATCTGCACTCACAAAATGAAAAGCTCACAGACTACAGTGAACACTGAAACACAACTGTTCTGTAGCTGTTAAAGGCCCCTTTGTGTACTTCTATAGTGTTTGCAACCAATGTATTGTATACGGATGGAAGCGCGTCACACTAATAGATTAGATTTTTTTCCACTAAAATGGAGCAGCACCAATTAGAGAAAAATGTGAAGGATGAGGCAGTGACACACACTCAGCAGACTACAACCGGCAGTGGTTGAAGAACTAACTGGAGCGTAATCTGCACTCACAAAATTAAAAGCTCACAGACTACAGTAAACCCTGCAGACAACTGTTCAGTAGCTGTGAAAGGCTCCTTTCTGTACTTCTATAGTGTTTGCAACCAATGTATTGTATACGGATGGAAGCACGTCACACTAATAGATTTGATTTTTTTCTAATATAATGGAGCTGCACCAATTCCACTAAATAAAATAAAAAAAAAAAGAGTCAGTGACACGTGCAGATGCCTACAAACAGCGGTGGATGCAGAGCAAACTGCAGCGTCACCTGCACTGTCACACACACACCTTGCACAGAGCTGTTAAAACAACACTGGCAAAATGAAGCTTTACACAGCGGTTGGTAAACTAGCCTGCCTCAAGCACAGTAGTACACAAAATCGCAATATCTAACTGTCCCTCAGAGTGAGCAGAGTAGCGTTCTGTCCCTTACTGAGTTCACAGCACAGTGACGCTAAAATGGCGGCGGCGCCTTTTATAGTGCATTCTGACATCATTTCAGCAGCCAATCACAGCCATGCCATTAGTTAAGATGACCGCAGCATTACAGGATGTGCCCACACTTCGTAGGATTCCTCATTGGCTGACTAAAATCACATTGCCTCTCAAAGAATTATGGGAACTTCCGATTCCGGTATACGATATTGAAAAAGTATCGGAATTAAGTATCGGAATTCCGATAACGCGAATATCGGCCGATACCCGATACTTGCGGTATCGGAATGCTCAACACTACCAACAAGGCAAGAATGGGTTTTTTTTAATTCCGATATTTTGTTCCCATAGACTTACATTGGATTTCCGGTATCGGTATCGGGTATCGCCGATATTTTTTGGGTATCGGCGATACCATTCCGATTCTGATACTTTTGGATATCGGAAAGTATCGCTCAACTCTAGTTGGTAGACAACTATCGTTTTTTCTCGACAGCATTGGTGGACAGTGGTTCATCTCTCAATCTAATCAGTTCCTGTGTCGTCTCCCAACATAAGATAGGGACAGTCAGGCTGGAGACACCCCTTAAAATTGTTGCTATCGACTCTTCCCCTCTTACCCGAACAGGGATTCTTTATGTTTCCAAAAGGTTTTCTTTGCAGGTCGGTTCCTCCCACAAGGAAGACATGGAATGTTTTGTCATGGACAAATTGCCCACAGGGCTAGTGCTGGGTATGCCATGGCTTCAACGCCACAACCCGCTGATTGACTGGGAATCAGGGGAGATTATTAAATGGGGATCCCAATGTGTCGACTGTTGCCATAAACCTGTTTATTGTATGAAACTTGCAAAACCTGTCTCAGTATCTTCTGTTGGTCTGGAGGGTATTCCGGAGTACCTGAAAGACTTTGAGGACGTGTTCTCTGAAAGTGAGGCTGAGGCTCTGCCCCCGCATAGATCATTTGACTGTGCTATTGATCTTGTCCCGGGAGCCAAATTGCCCAAGGCCCGCCTGTTTAATTTGTCAGGCCCGGAGCGCCTGGCTATGAAGCAATACATCGCTGAAAGTCTTCGCAAAGGGCATATAAGGCCCTCAGTGTCCCCAGTAGCTGCGGGGTTCTTCTTTGTTAAAAAGAAGGATGGCGGTCTACGTCCCTGCCTCGACTTTCGAGAACTTAATAAAATCACAGTCAGGAATACATACCCCCTGCCTCTGATTCCTGATCTCTGTAACCAGCTCTCTGGGGCCAAGTGGTTTTCAAAATTGGACCTCAGGGGGGCTTATAATTTGATAAGAGTACGGGAAGGTGATGAGTGGAAAACTGCTTTTCTTACTACTGAGGGGTTATTTGAGAATCTCGTCATGCCTTTTGGTCTCACCAATGCTCCAGCTGTGTTTCAAAATTTCATTAATGTAGTTTTTTCGGACCTCATTGGCCGTTTTGTTGTGATCTATTTGGATTATATACTGATATATTCCTCTGACAGACATTCACATTTATCACATGTTAAAACTGTGTTTCAAAGACTCAGGGAAAATCATTTATTTGTTAAGCTGGAGAAATGTTCTTTCTTTGTTCAGGAGCTATCATTTTTGGGTCTTATAATCTCTCCACAGGGGTTTCGTATGGATCCCAAGAAGGTGCAAGCCATTATGGAGTGGGTCCAGCCTCGGGACCTTAGAGGACTCCAGCGCTTCTTGGGATTCACAAATTACTATCGCAGGTTTATCAAGGGTTTTTCTCAGATTGTGAAACCCCTCACGGATCTCACACGTAAAGGGGCAGATGTTAGGAACTGGTCCCCGTCGGCCAAACAATCTTTTTTAACTTTGAAAAATTGTTTCACATCCGCTCCTGTTCTGGTTCAACCTGACTCAGCCAAGCCGTTTGTGGTTGAAGTTGATGCTTCGGAGGTTGGGGTGGGGGCAGTGTTGTCACAGGGACCTACTTCTCTGACTAACCTCAAACCTTGTGCCTATTTCTCGAAAAAAATTTCTCAGGCTGAGAGAAATTATGACGTTAGTAATAGAGAACTCTTAGCAATCAAATTGGCGTTCGAGGAATGGAGGCATTTTTTGGAGGGGGCGGCTCACCCCATCACAGTCATCACCGACCACAAAAACCTAGAGTATATCAAATCTGCTAAAAGACTGACTCCTAGGCAAGCCCGTTGGTCACTTTTTTTTCCAGATTTCAATTTTCTATAACTTTTCGCCCAGGGTCTAAAAACGTGAAAGCTGATGCTTTATCACGCAGTTTTGAGCCGCTTTCCGCCCCTGACCCGCCGTCCCCCATTCTTCAACCCAATGTTGTTATAGCTGAAGTGTCGTCGGAATTGGAGCGGGAGATTGTGGGGGCTCAATCTTTAGCTCCAAGGTCCAAACCCGAAAACAAATTGTTTGTTCCTCAGCAGTTACGCACCAGGCTCCTGCGGGAGTTCCATGATTCAAAACTGAGTGCTCACCCAGGCATTTCTGCCACACGAGAGGCAGTGGCTAGAGTTTTTTGGTGGCCTTTGATGGCTTCATATATTAAGAAGCATGTCGCTGCGTGTGGGGTATGCGCTCGTTCTAAGAACTCTCATTGCCGGCCGGCCGGGGAATTGGTGCCTTTGCCAATTCCAGGAAGGCCATGGACCCACTTGTCCATGGACTTCATTACCAACCTTCCTTCTTCTCGGGGTAACACGGTTATCTGGGTAGTTGTTGACAGGTTTTCTAAGTTAGCGCATTTTTTACCTATGGCAAGTCTACCTTCTGCAGAGACTCTCGCTAAGCATTTCCTCGCACAGATTGTGCGGTTACATGGGGTACCTATGAATATTGTATCTGACAGAGGGGCACAATTTGTGGCCAAGTTTTGGCAGGCTTTTTGCAAAAGGTTGGGGATATCTTTGTCCTTTTCCTCAGGCTACCACCCAGAGAGTAACGGGCAGATGGAGTGCACCAACCAGTCGCTTGAACAAATTCTTCGATGTTTGGTTTCTACTCTGCAAAGCGACTGGTGTGATGCCCTACCGTTAGCGGAGTTCGCCTTCAACGGATGTTCCCATCCTCTTAAGGTATTTAAACCAAGTCGGCGTTTGTCTCCACACTCTCCCTGAGGAAGCCGCACATGCTGCGGCGGAACGCGTGGGACCTGGGTGTCCTCTGGTCTTGATTGCCCGTTTGCTTTCTCATGCCTTTATCATGAGGTTTGTTCTGGGGTAAACATTATTTGCTAGTGGCTTTTTCCATTGTTGGTTCTTTTCATTTTATTGGCTTGCAGCTGTTTTTTCAGTTCACAGGCGGGGGACTATTTTACCCCTGACCTGGTATTGCTCATTTTTTTGATATATTTTTTACATCATCATTTTTTCTGTTATCCATACAGGTTCGCTTATTCAGGTTGATTATTATATATATCTCAATATATATTTAATTATATATTTCTGTTTGCTTATATCCATGTATTATTGGTTGTACTTATTTTGTTAATTATTCTTGATTATATGTTTCTCTAGCCACTTTTTTTGTTATTGTGATTTTTGAGACATTACATATCATATACCCCCATCATGTTTGCGGGCGGTCGTTTGGGACCAGAGTCACCTTGATTTTACTTATGTTTTATTTCACTCTTTGTGTAACCAATAAAATTAACTATTTTTCTACTTCACATTATTTGAGGAGTGTGCGTTACTGCGGTAGCAAAAGAAAACCTAGTCCCACCTGCCTGCTTTGCAGCTTTTGCGATCCACTTCGTGACGCTAAAAAACCTAGTCTCGCCTGCGCTGCTGTCATATGCGTCACAAACGAGGTCGCTCGTCGTTCGCAAAAGGTGTCAAACTTAGCGATATAGGCTCACCAGCGGGACGCCAACGATCAAAAAACGGTCCAGAACGTTAGTGAACGATCAGCGACATCACAGCAGGGGCCACATCGCTGCTACATGCCACACACAACAAAGTTGCTAACGAGATCGCTAAATAGTGAAGTAGTAGCAATGTCGTTAGCGATCTCGTTAGCGATCTCGCTTAGTGTGGCATACCCTTAAGGGGGAAATTTCTGTTAGTTACCGAGTGTTCAGTTTTTCCCACAATTGTATAGAGCTATATGCTCCTCACAGTACCGTGTACCGGCTGGTATCACGGACAAATACAGGCTGACTATCTGTGTGTGACTCCGGAAATATATACGGAGATTTACAATTCCCCCAACACTGTAAACAGTTGTACGCTACTGAGACAGTCCACTTTTCCTGAGTTAGCTATTCTGGTGTTAGGCAGACTGGGCCTGTGACCGTGTATCTTCCTGCTGAAATAAAAACGGAGATTTAAAATTCACACAACACTGTGTACAGCTGTACGCTACTGAGAAAGTCCACTTTTCCAGAGTTTGCTATTCTGATGTTAGGCAGACTGGGCCTGTGACAGTGTGTCTTCCTGATGAAATATAAACGGAGATTTCAAATTACCACAACACAATATATAGCTGTACGCTAATGAGACAGTACACTTTTCCTGAGTTTGCTATTCTGGTGTTAGGCAGACTGGGCCTGTGACTGTGTGTGTTCCTGCTGAAATATAAACGGAGATTTAAAATTCCAACAACACTGTATATAGCTGTATGCTACAGAGACAGTACACTTTTTCGGAGTTTGATATTCTGGTGTTAGGCCTCTTTCACATTTCCGGCAGGCGCCTGGCGGCGCCCCCGGCATTTTGCCGCAGCACCGCATCTGAAAACCTTTCACACTTCCGGCGGCCAAAATGCGTTTTTTTGCCGGATGGTTTCTGATGCTTGGAGAGATCAGAAACCATCCGGCAAAAACAAAAAACGTTACATGCAGCGTTTTTTCCGGACGCCTCAATGTACATTTGCACCGCATCCGGACAAAACCGCATGCAACGCATTGACATGCGTCGCCATCCGGCGCTAATGCATGTCAATGCGAAAAAAGCCGCATGCGACGCATCAGATTTTCAGATGCGGCGCTGCGGCAAAATGCCGGGGGCGCCGCAAGGCGCCCGCCGGATGTGTGAAACCAGCCTTAGCCAGAGTGGGCCTGTGACTGTGTCTTCCTGCTGAAATATAAACGGAGATTTCAAATTCCCACAATGCTGTTTACAGCTGTAGCAGGGCAGGCCTTGCAGTCAATGCATAAGAAAACAGAATGGGAGCACAAAATGAATAATGTGAAGTGGATTCTACTGTGGCCATCCAGTACGTGACTTGAAAAGCTTATTGGGGTGCATGTAACTTTGGGGCAGGGCAGGCCAAGCCTTGCATACAATGCAACATTTTTTCAGGAAGCCCTCCCGTACCTCTCAAGAAAGGGGTATTGGAGTGCGTCACAATTCTTGGCAGCCAATCCACTCACTGCATAGGCAATAACAGCATAGGAGACCCACTGTTTAATAATGGTCCTTTAAAATATTAATGCTGCCTGATGCCCCTGTAAAAATAGGCTCTGTGACTTTGATCCCTCATTCTAAATTAAACAAGATATGTCTGCTTATGTGTCACACACCACATGGCCAGCTAGGGTTGTTAAATGTTACAATGATATTTCCCAGTGAATGCATTTGTATTGGTTGAAAGCAATGCTAAAGTTGCAAAACGTCTCAAAAACGCTGTGTGTAAACATAGCCCAAGTGGTGGAGGAAATTTTTGTTTGGGGTTAATTATTTTGGCTGAGATAAAAGTCATTAACCTGGAAAGGATGTTCCTTAACATATTTCCCAGCAAAATCCATTTTGGTTTCGTTTTTGTAGTTTTTTTGGTGAGCCTGTAAAAAGGGCGCGAAACTCTGACAACATTGTTTAGAGCTATGACCTAGGAGTCAGAAATGCATCCATGGGCAGTTACCATGATTTTCCCCTGTCATTTGAGCAGTGTTTCCATCATTTTCAGACATTTTTAAACCTTAACCCCTATCTGACCTTGGACGTATAGTACGTCCAAGGTCAGATCCACTGCTTTGATGAGGGCTCCAGCGGTGAGCCCACATTAAAGCCGGGACATGTCAGCTGTTTTCAACAACTGACATGTGCCCGCACTAGGCGCAGGTGGAATCTTGATCCATCTGCACCTCTTAAGTATTTAAATCCCGCTGTCAAACGCTGACAGCGGGTTTTAACCAGTGCTTCCGGCTGCCGGGCTGTAAATACGTGCATCGCCGACCCCCTTCACGTGATCTGGGGTCAGCGATGCGTTGCCATAACAATAGAGACCTCTTTGGTTGTTGATGAGGCATTGCTATGAGCGCCATCCGGTGGTCGGCACTCATAGCAATACTGTAATTCTGCTACATATAGGCAATCTGCTCATTGCCTATATGTAGCAGAGGCGATCAAGTAGTGGATGCTTCTAGCCTCCCATGGAGGCTATTGAAACATGCCAAAATTTAAAAAAAGTTTTAAAAAAGCTGAAAAAATAAAATATAAAAGTTTAAATTTCGCCTTTAAATTTCGCCTTATTCAAAATAAAACAATAAAAATAAAAAAAAATCACACATACACATATAAGGTATCGCTGCGTTCAGAATCGCCAATGTATCAATAAAAAAAAGGATTAACCATATTGCTAAACGATGTAGCAGGAAAAAAATCGAAACGCCAGAATTACGTTTTTTTGGTTGCCGTGACATTGCATAAAAAATGCAATAACGGGCGATCAAAAGATCATATCTGCACATAAATGGTATCCTTTAAAAACTTGAGCTTGGTATGCAAAAAATAAGCCCCCACCCGACACCAGATCATGAAAAATGGAGACGCTCCGGGTATCGGAAAATGGCGCAAAATTTTTTTAATTTTTTTTTAACAAACTTTGGAATTTTTTTCACCACTTAGATAAAAAAGAACCTAGTCTTGTTTGGTGTCTATGAACTCATAATGACCTGCAGAATCATAATAGTAGATCAGTTTTTGCATTCAGTGAACCTAGCAAAAAAGCCAAACAAAAACATGTGTGGGATTGCACTTTTTTGCAATGTCATGGCACTTGGAATTTTTTTCCCGTTTTCTAGTACACGACATGGTACAACCAATGATTTATTGAAAAGTACAACTCGTCCCGCAAAAAATAAGCCCTCACATGGCCATATTGATGGAAAATTAAAAAAGTTATGGCTCTGAGAAGAAGAGCGAAAAACTAAAACGCCAAACCGAAAAAAGCTGTGGTCATTAAGAAGTTAAAAGGACCCGTGGGGGGATCGCAGTAAAAATGCTCGGGTCTCCCATAGACTTACATTGGGCTCGTTGTTCTGTCTGAGTACCCGAGTATTCCAATTTGCTCGACCTGAGCAACAAGCACCCGAGCATTTTAGTCCTCGCCCATCACTAATTTTTAACCTTTTCTATACCATAAAAAACAAAATCCGAAATATCACTTTTGTGAAATTTGACAAAATGCTTTGAGCCCCTGAATATGAAGCATTTTTATTATTAATGTTGGAAATGGCTTCTTCCTGATCATCCCATCGTTGCCATTTTCCAGTCTGCCAAAAACACACAAATGCTTTTTTCCTCCCCCTCTCCATCCAATAATTTCCAGTATAGTATCCCTTAATGAGAATTTGAGTTTATGGGTTAATGAACATCTTCACGCTCTCATTACCAGAATTCCCGGTTACCTAAAAGATGCTTCCACCGTTCTGCATGCTTTTGACATTTTTTGGGGGGAAGAATGTTTTAGGTTTATTACTTGTGAGGTTGTTAATTTATAATCTCCTATAACTCATTAACTCATGATTTAGCGATGCAAGCTATCCGTCATCATTTGAACAAATATAGCAATTATTCCTCACAATTAATCAACTTCATTATGAAATCCCTTGCCTATCTTCTACTTCATAATTTTTTATGTTTGATTCCCATTTTTACTTCCAGATATTTGGTGCTTCGATGGGTTCAAGATTCTCCTCATCCCTCGCAATTTTGAACATGGCGTGTTGGTAAGAATTTTTTATTTTTACTGAATGCAATCCTTTTTATAATTCCATTTTTTGGTTTGGTAGATACATGGACGACCTGCTGCTTGTATGGCAGGGTGAATCTTCAGATGTGGAAAAATTCTTAATCTATTTCAATTCCAATAAGTTAAATCTAAATTTCACTATTAGTGCTCCTGATACTCACACTCCATTTTTGGACATGCAATTTGTCTTATCATCTGAAAAATACGGAGATATATATATATATATATATACACACACACACATATGTGTTTTGAAGAATATTTCCTTTGAAAACGATGTGTAGATGTCAGAGAACTCTCTATGTAAAAGCTCATGTTAACATCGCATTGCTGTCGGATAGCAATCACACTGCATTTGGATGTAAATCGGATGCTAGGTGTGAAAAATCGGACTGTACTCGCATGAAAAATGAATGACTCTCGCTTGACACTTTCATGACACTCGTCCGACTTTGCAGGAACAAAATCGGACCGATTAAAAAATCGCTAGTGTGACTTCAGCCTAACTTCTTCTTTCTATCTCAAAAAAATGCATGTCTCTGTTTTTATGTTCAAGGAAAGAATCTCAGGCAATATTTAAACAGAGTCCTTTTAGTAGATTTTTGTAGCTGATCCCTCCTAAATCCTCCTTGAAAACCACTTCAAAAACATTTGTAAAACTCTTCCTATTCATTTCTTTTGGAAATCCACTTTGCTGTTCATATAAGGGGTTTCATGAGCAATTTTTTTTTTCCTCAGGAGATATCGAATATCACCTGCCAAGAAAAAAGTGATTATCGCTTCTTCAAAGTGAATTCAGTTGGAATCCCTTCCAAACTAGCCACTGTCAAATGAGAAGGCTTCAGGAAAAAGAAACTTCCTAAAATCTTCAAAAACTGCATCAGATAGCACTTCAGGAAAAAGACACTCCTTAAAAAATCCCCCAAAAAGGAACTTTTATTGAAGAAATTTCCACTTAAGCTTAAATATTTTGTTTATCTTTTAGGACTTTTTTTTTTTATTTAAATGCATGTAGTTTGGCTAAAAAATTATTTTTGCAATTGGTTTTCGTTAAAAATTGTGCACTATTTTCTTTCTTAGACCTGTATTAGACTCAGGGCTGCCACTAGGAATTTCGGGGCCCCATACTGGCAAAATTTATGGGGCCCCCCTTGAGACTCCGCCCAGACTCCACCCCCCAGTTCCGCATCCACCCTAGCTCCTCCTCCACCATGCAAACCTTCTAAAATCCTTCCGCCCTTTCATGGAAAAACTTCAGTTCTGCACCATGCCCTCACCAATGACACATTCAGGCTATGTGCACACATTCAGGATTATTTGCGTTTTTTTCGCGTTTTTTCGTTAGAAAAAACGCGTCAAAAACGCATGATTTAAGCATCCTATCATTTAGAATGAATTCCGCAATTTTTGTGCACATGGTGCGTTTCTTTCCGCGAAAAAAACGCATCTCGGAAAAAGAACCAACATGTTCATTAATTTTGCGGAATTCTAGCATTTTTCCTGCTATATTATTGACCTAGAAAGTTCAGGAAAAAATCTTGGTAAAAATGCGCAAAATCCGCGCAAAAACGTGAAAAAAAACGCATGTTTTTACCGCGGAAAAAGTCCGTTTTTGCTTAGGAAAATTCTGCAAACATTCCTGAATGTCTGCACTTAGCCTAACACCAATCACTCGATGAATATGCAGCATTTTGCTTGTTTAGTATAATACACCCCATAGTCCTCCATATATTATAATGTGCACCACAGTCCTCCATATTGTAAAGTGCACACCACATAGTCCTCCATATAATATAATGTATCCATAGTCCTCCATATAGTATAATACACTCCTAATAGCCCTCAATATATTAAAATACACTCAGTCATCCATATAGTATAATACACTCCTCATATTGCTCCATATAGTACAATGCACCGCCATAGTCATCCATGAAGTACAATTCACTTCCCATAGTATAATGCACCCCATAGTTCTTCATATGGTATAATGTATTCCCCATAGTCCTCGATACAGTATAATGCAGCCCACATATAGTATAATGCAGTCACCCTATAGAGCATAATGCAGCCACCCCACAGAGCATAATGCAGCCACCCCACAGAGTATAATGCAACCACCCCACAGAGTATAATCTAAACCCCCATAGAATATAATTGAGCCCCCTTATATAGTATAATGTAGCCCCTCCATAAAATACAATGTAGCCCTACTCATATAGTATAATGCAGCCCACATAGAATATAATGTAGCCCCCTCATAAAGTATAATGAAGCCCCCATACAATATGATCTAGCCCCCATAGAATACAATGTAGCCACCTCATAGAGTATGATGCAATCACCCCTCATAGAATATAATAAATATAATACAGCCCCCCATAGAATATAATGTATCCCCGAATAGAATATCATACAGCCTGCCTCCCCAAAAGAATATAACGTAGCCCCCCATAGTATATAACACAGCCACAAAGTATATAACACAGCCACATATCATATAACACAGCCACCCTATAAAATATAATATATCCCCCCATAGTATATAACACAGCCCACATAGTGTACAGTGTGGCCCACATAGTATACAACAGGGCCCACTTAGTATAGAGTGCTGCCCACATAGTATATAGCAGGGCCCACATTGTACAACAGGGCCCACATAGTATACAGCAGGGCCCACATAGTATACAGCAGGGCCCACATTGTATACAGCAGGGCTCACATTGTATACAGCAGGGCCCCCATAGTATACAGCAGGGCCCACATAGTATATAGCAGGGCCCACATAGTATACAGCAGGGCCCCCATAGTATACAGCAGGGCCCACATAGTATATAGCAGGGCCCACATTGTATATAGCAGGGCCCCCATAGTATACAGCAGGGCCCACATAGTATATAGCAGGGACCACATTGTATACAGCAGGGCCCCCATAGTATACAGCAGGGCCCACATAGTATATAGCAGGGCCCACATTGTATATAACGGGGCCCCCATAGTATACAGCAGGGCCCCCATTGTATATAGCAGGGCCCACATAGTATACAGCAGGGCCCACATAGTGTACAGCGGCCCACATAGTGTACAGCAGGGCCCACATAGTAGATAGCAGGGCCCACATAGTATATAGCAGAGCCCACATAGTGTATAGAAGGGCCCACATAGTATATAGCAGTGCCCACATAGTATACAACAGGGCCCACATAGTATAAAGTGCTGCCCACATAGTATATAGCAGGGCCCACATTGTACAACAGGGCCCACATAGTATACAGCAGGGCCCACATAGTATACAGCAGGGCCCACATAGTATACAGCAAGGCCCACATAGTATACAGCAGGGCCCACATAGTATACAGCAGGGACCATATAGTATACAGCAGGGCCCCCATAGTATACAGCAGGGCCCCCATAGTATACAGCAGGGCCCACATAGTATATAGCAGGGCCCACATTGTATATCGCAGGGCCCCCATAGTATACAGCAGGGCCCCCATTGTATATAGCAGGGCCCCCATAGTATACAGCTGGGCCCACATAGTATATAGCAGGGCCCCCATTGTATATAGCAGGGCCCCCATAGTATACAGCAGGGCCCCCATAGTATACAGCAGGGCCCACATTGTATATAGCAGGGCCCCCATAGAATCATAGAATCATAGAATGGTAGAGTTGGAAGGGACCTCCTGAGCCATCTGGTCCAACCCCCTGCTCAAAGCAGGATTCTCTAAATCATCCCAGACAGATGTCTGTCCAGCCTCTGTTTGAAGACTTCCATTGAAGGAGAACTTGCCACCTCTCATGGCAGCCTGTTCCACTCCTTGATCACCCTAACTGTCAAAAAGTTTTTTCTAATATCTAATCTGTGTCTCCTCCCATTCAGTTTCATCCCATTGCTTCTAGTCTTTCCTTGTGCAAATGAGAATAAAGATGATCCTTCTACAATGTGACAGCCCTTGAGATATTTGTAGACAGCTATTAAGTCTCCTCTCAGTCTTCTTTTTTGCAAGCTAAACATTCCAAATCCTGCAACCGTTCCTCATAGGACATGGTTTGCAGACCGGTCACCATTCTGGTGGCTCTCCTTTGAACTTGCTCCAGTTTGTTGATGTCTTTTTTAAAATGTGGTGCCCAAAACTGGACACAGTATTCCAGATGAGGTCTGACCAAAGAGGAGTAGAGGGCAATAATGACCTCACGTGATCTAGACTGTATGCTTCTGTTGATACATCCTAGAATTGTATTTGCCTTTTTTGCTGCTGCATCATAGTATACAGCAGGGCCCACATAGTATATATCAGGGCCCACATTGTATACAGCAGGGCCCCCATAGTATACAGCAGGGCCCAATAGTATATAGCAGGGCCCATATTGTATATAGCAGGGCCCCCATAGTATACAGCAGGGCCCACATAGTATATAGCAGGGCCCACATAGTATAAAGCAGGGCCCACATAGTATATAGCAGGGCCCACATAGTATATAGCAGCGGGCCCCCCTAATCACCGGGCCCCATACATCGGTAAGGGTTGTCGTGCCCTGATGGCGGCCCTGATTAGACTGACCTTAAAAATTATTTTTGAAGAATAGTTCAAGTGTAAGAACTACGATTAATGTCTTATTATACGATAATGTGTGCAAACTGTAAAGCGCTGCGCAATATGTTAGCACTATATAAAAATAAAGATTATTTTTATTATTATCATACAGGGTGGGCCATTTATATGGATACACCTTAAATAAAATGGTAATTGTTGGTGATATCAACTTCCTGTTTGTGGCACATTAGTATATGGGAGGGGAAAAACTTATCAAGATGAGCGGTGACCATGTCAGCCATTTTGAATTCGGCCATTTTGGATCCAACTTTATTTTTTTAAATAGGAAGAGGGTCATGTGACACATTAAAATTACTGAGAATTTCACAAGAAAAACAATGGTGTGCTTGGTTTTAAAGTAAATTTATTCTTTCATGAGTTATTTACAAGTTTCTCTTTGTTTACAGCCATTGACATGTCGCAGAGTTTAACACGTGAGGAGTGGATAGAAATTGTGTTGATGTCTGGTGAACACAGTATCCAGGTCATTGCTGCAAATTTCAATGCAAGACACCCTACGAGACCACCCATCTCGCATGCTACAGTTAGCAAACTGCTTGCCAAATTACGTGACACAGGTTCAGTGTTGGATTTGCCAAAATGTGGATGCAAGAAAACTGTCACTAAAGAAGAAACATCAGTGGCTGTTCTAGCTTCATTCAGCAAGATCCCACAGTGTAGCACTCGCCATATGTCACTGGACAGTGGCATGAGTCGAACATCCATTCGGCAGATATTAGCTACTCACAAATGGCACCCTTACAAAATCCAGCTGCTGCAGCATCTCAACGAGGATGACCCAGATCGGCATGCCGGTGAATGGCCACCAAGGTCTCCCGATCTGACCACATTAGACTTGTATCTTCCCAGCATAGATTATTGCCTTCAGATAACCCCAAAGAAAGGGGTGTGCAGCATTTGAAACAACAGATACTGGAAGCTTGTGCTAGCATTTCTTCTGCGGTGTTGCCATCAGTGTGTCAAGAGTGGGAGAAGAGAGTTGCATTGACAATCTAACACAATGGGCAGCACTTTGAACACATTTTATAAGTGGGCATAAACTTGTAAATAACTCATGGAATAATAAATTTATGTTAAAACCAAGCACACCATTGTTTTTCTTGTGAAATTCTCAATAAGTTTGATGTGTCACATGACCCTCATCCCATTGAAAAAATAAAGTTGGATCTAAAACGGCCGACTTCAAAATGTCCGCCATGGTCACCACCCATCTTGAAAAGTTTTCCCCCTCCCATATACTAATGTACCACAAACAGGAAGTTGATATCACTAAACATTACAGTTTTATTTAGGTGTATCCATATAAATGGCCCACCCTGTAGTTTTTAAATGTTTTAATAACCAACACAGGTTAAAGAAAAAAAACAGTGAGGGCAAATGTACAATCAGGGCTTACAATGCTTGGACGACACAAAGAGGATAATTAATTGATTAGCTACAAAAAATCCACTAAAATACAAATTGTATTATAATGTTTATTAAAATCCACAAAAAAAATCTATATTCAACAGTAACACAAAAATCACTCAAGCAGCACGATAAGTCAAATAAATAATTAACTTTCGACAATAAGGGCACAGGACAGGATGTGGTTGATAATATACCCAATTAGGGCTCGCTCCCAATAGCAATTAAATAGGACAAATGCAATCCAATTAAAAATCAGCAGAAATTAATTTACTCATCTCCTCCACAGTTGTTCTGCAACTCCCGCAATGCTCTCATGCGGGAGAATTACTGCACTGATAGTCGGCTCACACTCTCACATCGGATGTGATAAGATAATGGGACCCCGGCCTTAGGCCAAGCTCACACTTGCAAGTGTGATGCAAGAAACTCACGCATCAATACCCGGCACTGCTGCTGGCTCTTGGGACCAGAGTGTGCGGCTGCATATATTTCTATGCAGCCGCACACACCGGTCTGAGTGTCGATGGGAGTGCCGGGTATTGATACGAGAGACTCGCATGAGTTTCTCTCATCACACTGTGTGACCCCGGCCTAACTCTTAAAAACATGGTACTATTTAGCCATGGAGGTTGTCATCCTAATTCAAGGGTAAATGGCCGCCCCACTTCTTCATCAATTGACCGTATGATGCCCAACAATGTATTATACATTGATCCCAGAAAATTACATGCAATGCATTATCTACATCCCTGTAGTATCAGTATTGGATACTCAGGAAAATAAAGAAAACAGTTTTTCGCAGATAGTTTGTCTAGTCTCCACCATATATCATAGTAATTCCTTCAGGGATACACACAAGTAATTCTAATATGTGACCTATTCTCATCTGAGCACACTCTGAGCCTTTTTATTGTTTTTGGTTTTGCATTTTATTTGCGATTTTATCATGAAAGGAAATCTAATTCATAGATCATTTTTTTCTGAGATACGTTTCATAAAATCTAGAGGTAGGACCACCATCAGCTTTTGGAAAGTTTTTGACGCTGTGTATTTTCGCTGTGTCAAAAACGCAGTGACTAACAGTTGTGACAAAGCGAATGGAATTTATAGCAATCTCATGCCCACTGATCTTTTTAATGCAGCAGGTTTCAAATCTGCAACATATCAATTACTTTTGAAGATACAAGTCTATGAGAAAACGTAGTATATTAGATGAGGACAAATCCGCAGTTAAAGAAAAAGCACGTGTTTTTAATGCATTTACGCAGTGGAAACACATCAAAAACACATGTAATTCACACATGACTGTATAAGTAACATTTTTTTCAAGCCAAATATCAGGAAGTATCAAAAAACAAAGCAGTTTTGCTTAAAACAGTGCACACCAGCAAGAGACAAAAAACGCAGAGTCAAAAACATGATAAATATGCATGTAAAAAAAAAAGAAAGTTACCTAAATTACATAATAGATTCAGAGATGGTGCAAAAAATCTGAAATGTCACAACCTCACCAAAGGTTCATCGTAGGATAGCCGAAAATCAGCAGAGCATCAAAATAAATTGTAGCCTACACTAAACTGAATTTGTAAGATAATTATAACCTAATCAACACAATGATTTTTCAAGAATATTTTTTTTTTAGTTTTTAGTAGTGGTATTGTAAGTTAATAAGTTTAAAAACAAAAACACAAGGTCAAAAACGTAATCTCTACATTTTAGAATATGTTGTCATACCTTGTCTTCTGTACATATCATTTGACGGACAGAACTGCCAAAGTGAGGTTATAATTATATTTCACGGTTGACTTACATTTAGCTGATTCAGGATCCACCCGCTTGCTTCAGTCGGGCTTTAATTCTGTATAGTTTGTATATCCCAGAACAGAAAACCTTGGTTGTAAACAGATTAAAAAAAAGACCTTCAAAGTAACAATAAATTCATTGTGACTAATATAGGGCAGGTAGTTACATTTCTTGGCTTCCAGTTTTTCTATTGGGTTTAAACAGGATTAGCAAACATAAGACGATAACTAAAGTCCAAGTCAAGCAATACGTAAATGAATCAATCTAAAATGGAGTGAGTGTGACAGTGGTATCTTGTAAATAGGAAAAAAGAACACATTGCACAATAGTAGAATTATTCACGTACAAATGACATACACTTAGTAATGTTACAATGCAATAATCTTGCAGGAACAGTAATCTGAAGTAAATATGAGGTTATTGATGTTGTTTGCTAAGTACAGAATGGTATCAGAAAAAGCTAAAGGAAATGTCTGCAGAAAATTGCATATTCGTTAAAACCTTTTGCTGAATACATTTTTGCACTTTTTAAATTACACACATACTGACATTCCTGTGTATTATTCATAATGAAAATTTAAAATGTTCAGGTTATTTCAGGCAACTTTGAAGAAAAACTGTAATGTGTTTGTACATGAAGAATTACACTACTTCTGACCATCACATGACTTGCTTCCCTTATTTTTCACCTATTTTCCTCTTAAAAAAAGACCTACTTCCATATTAAAAAATTCTTGTTTGGCTAGTGGGTGGAGACCATGATATTATGAGGATTCACATACACAGTACATTAAGCAGGGATTCCTGCTCTTATTTCTCCGTTTAGCACATAAACAAAAGCAGTACCAGCATACATGGAATTATACAGTAGTACTGAACATTGTAACTGTGAACCCAGACAAATGACATGAGTTGCTTGCTAGAAGAAAAGTTTATTGGATCAATCAGTGGAGAATTAACTTCATTTTTTTAAATCCACAAGGGGGGATATTTACAAATATTTAAATATACAGTGACAAGCAAAGGGGTGACAATGCTTTGACATTTTGAATTTCAGGCTCCATATCTCACCACACACTACTGCTTTGAATGTGAGTCAATCATCATTTTATAGACAATCATATTGGCCATCTCATGCATAATTTTAACTTGAAATTATTTAGCATATGATTCTTGTATAGATTATTGTCATGTCACTGCATTGTTACTGTTTTGCTTCTAAATATATGAATTAAAATTTGTATTATTTGTCAGTATTTTGTAAATCCATCTTTGACATTCAACACTGCCTGAATCCAACTAGGCATGCTCTCGATCAGATTCAAACAGGTCTTGACCAAAATTTTATTCCAGGTCTCTTCTACATGTTCCCAAAGTTGGTGCATACTTATCATGTAGTGACAAGGAACTGTGGGCACCTTCCCGATCCCTCGAACTAGGGTACCTAGGCTATCCCTGTCCACTAGATTGCCTCATAAGGTGGTCTCGTACCTTTCTATGCCCCTATCTTAACCCTTATCTGTTCCCTCCGCCAACCAGGTGTGACCCCAAAGTATATTGGAAAACACTTAATCAGACAGACAGGGGTAAACAGACAGGGATAAAATAAAACCACAATCATACAAATACACTCACAAAACAACAGAGCAGGAAACAGGGGAACAATAGGTGGAACAAACCAAATGGGACAGAGTAAGGATAAACACGTAAACCAACTCCATCAGAAATCTCCAGAAAAGCTCTCCAACCGTCTGCTCCAAACATTGAACTTCACCTTCAACTTCAAACCAGGAAGTAGAACAGCTATCTGTGGCAACTCCCAAGTTCTCAAGTGCCAGTGGCAGGCATATATGCCAGAGGGGAGTGGCTAACACAGAACAGCTGAGACAATTCAGGATGGAGAGCTCCATGATATCAACTAAACTGATTAAACCTTGCAAAGACAGAGCAATCAACACCTGCATTGTTTAGAGCTGCTTCATTATCCCATTATTCAGTGCAGGGGTTCATGTAACCAGGTACCACGATCTTCTGGCCCATCTCTGCAACGATAAGGTAAAATATCATGTATGATTGGCCCTATTATCACACTTTCTAGAACATTCCAGAATTTTCTATTCACATACTGAGCTCTGCTATGCCAGTAGGTGAGGAGGTGACCCCCCTGTTCTGTTCCCTTTTTGCCTGTCATGCCTGCAAATTTCTGCTCACTCACAGACTGCAGCACACACTCCTTGTAACTTGAGATGCCGGTGAGTGATTTCCCTCTTCACAGCAGAGAGGCTCCTTTGTCTGCCCATGTACTCGGATGTTCCATAGACAATAATGAGAAATCTAATCATTTGGCCATAAAGCGATGTGAGGTTGTGATAGAAAAATAAAAACTACATGTCCGGGATGTTCTTCAACGGGACTATCTAGCCTGTGATTTTCCCGGTTCCAGCGCCAACAGAACCAGAGAAATGAATTTCTCCTGAACTGCATTGAATAGCTAGTCCGAGTTTGAACTCATTAGGAAACTAATTTCAAAGTAAGATGAATGATGGTTCTGCCCATATTCTGCTAGGTTCTCAAGCCAAGTTATGATCGTTATAAGTTTTCAAACCAAATCTAACTTTGAGCTAGGGGAAGGGGCCAGTAAATAGCCCCTTTAGCCCTTTAGTGATGTCACAAGCCCAGAGGTATAAGTGACGTTCTCTCAGCCCAGCCTCTCTCTCTCTTTGCCTGGGAATCTGCTGCAATAAGCAGACCTTCCAATGCATTGTGACGTCTGGCTCCTCCCCATCATGGTTTTGCCTAAGATGATCTAAGCAATACGTGAGTTTATTTTCTTCTCTTATTCCCCTTATATTTGTAACTGCATTGTACATATTTTAATTGTCTCACTTTCGAAAATATTTTTTATACCTTCTGTAAACACTGCCTACCTTTTTGGAGTAAAATATAAAATCACTAGTTCATCTCTATGCTCTATAACGAATTTGCACGTGCCTGAAGTGAACTACGCTACTAAATTGGGGTGGCCTCTGCCCTACATTCTAGAACCAGAGGCTGGTGGCAGCAGAGTGTGTGCTGGGTGTGGGGTATAGCTGGCAGTGACAGAGCGAGTTTTATAAGTGTATTGCCTAGCTGCAGCTAGGAGTAGCTTTAATCCCCTCACTGCAGCGTGCCTAATAGCCAGTACACGTCCAAGTGGCCCATCCGGTGACTAACTATCCTAGGTGTAGTTCCCTGACTGACCTGAGGGTAAGGGGGGCGCCGGAGAGCTGAGAGTTCCAAAGCGGGACTGCAAAGTGGGATATACATAAATCCCTACAGTTCGTGACATATTTTTGGCAGCTGTGGGATCAATCCTTTTCTCCTGTGCCATTGTTCATTACATTGGTGGCAACGGTGGGATCATAATCTCATAATCCATGTCCCCCGGGCCTCTGTCCATGCCATTCCTCACATTCTCTAAGACGGTATCCCCTTAACAAAACTGGCCGACTCACTTGGGCATGTGTACAGTTTTTTCTTCAACTCTACCATTTTTAATGTAACCATTTCTTCACCAATCTAAATGTATGCTACATGTCATTGTCCTGCTGGAACACTGTGTTGTTCTTTTCATACCCATAGTACTCGAGTGTACGAAGCAAGTTGTCTTTTAGTATACCCACATATATCTTAGCATTGAGCCCAGTTTCAATCCTGGTCAAGTATCCAATGCCTTTGGTGGTGAAAGAATACCATATCAGGAGGCTTCTTCAACTGAACTTCACAGTTCTTTAAATTTTTCAATTTTGCAATCTGTAAGCCTCTTTTTCCCGTTGTATCTTCTGTTATGTTTCGGTAGCTGAGGAGAAACTGCAAAAAATAGCCAAAGTAGCAAAACACCAGAGAGGCTGGAAACTATTGGATTGCAGTAACCTAAACTAACCGCCACACTAGAAGTAGCCGTGGAGCGTACCTACGGTGATCCTAGACGCCTCGTCACAGCCAGAAAGATAACTACACCTAAAGGCAGAAAGATGAAAGCTATCTGCCCCGGAGCAGAATCTCCAAAGAAATAGGAAGCCCCTGAACATGTAATGGCGGTTAGACAAGAAGAAAACACGGACACAGACAGAAAATAGAATGAGCAAATGCTGGGGCCCAATCTGTCTAGAAAGAAAAGAATAGGAAAGAATTCTGACTGCAACCCAAAAAAACCCTGACAAAAATACCAACACTTCTGATTAACAAAAAAACCTGAGATCACATGATCTCTACCACCTAAATCAGATCTCTGGTGTAACACACAGCAACACAGCAAATAAAAAGTGACAAAGGAACAGAGGAAAACTGCAAACACAAAATGAGCACAATTTCAGCGCAAGACCCCAAAAAGGGGACCAGGCTGCAGTCCACTGCAAGCAGCAAACCAGCAGTGAAAATCCAACAGAGGGAAAAAAAAAAGCAAAACACTTATCTGAATGAGAGCAGGGAAGCAAGCTGTGCTCCAAGCAAGAGCAGGAGGAACAATTGATTACCGGCAAGGCTGCTGGGAACTCAGGTCACTTATATCATACCATTCAGAGCCAGCTGAAGGCCATTCAGTAATTAGTTCATTACCCTCAGCAACCACCGGAGGGAGCCCCAGCTCAGAAGTCGCCTCCAAGGTATTCACAACAATCTTCCAGACAATTTTCCCCATCAGAGCCTAGTCTATTGACTTTTCTCTCTTCTCTTCAAAACACCTGTTTCTAATCTTCTATTGTCTACTTTTTTCATACTTTTTTGCAAACTTGAGCTGATGCTTGTTATGATGATATTGAATTCAAGGCTTCTTCACCTTTTTTGAGCCACTATTCTAGACTTGTATAATGTGCGTTGCACAGTGTTTGCATGTATGTTTCTAATCTCACTATTACAAAGCATATGAACCATCTCCACAGCCATGTTTATCGTGACAGAAATTATTGATCATGTGTTGAGCCAAATTTTTGACTCGTTATTTTGCCTGGACATCCACCTTTTGGGTTTTTGAATTGATGGACAGACTTTAGTTTGTATTCTTACAACTGCCATGACACTCCATAATCCAGTTTGCCAATTTTTTTGCCGGGAGACTGCTATTGATGAGATGTATGATGCTGTATCATTTTTCTTGGGAAATAATCTTCATGGCTGCTTCTTGGTTCGAACCAGTATCCTTTTGCTTAGGAATAGAGATGAGCGACTTTCCCTTTTTTCGCAAAAATCGGGTCAAGCAAATTCGGCCGACGATCGGGAAAAGTCGGTGGTTCGTCCAAAACACAATGCAAGTCAATGGGGAAGCAATGTCGGCAGGGAGTGGAGGACAGTAAACACATCTACAGTGCCCGTTTTCTGAGCCGACCGGCGGCTCAGCCAAAGAGTGGTGCCCGAGCGGCTTTGAGCAGTGCGGGATTCAAATCCCCCGCCAAAGCCGCGCCGACACCGCTCATTGGCTGAGCGGCACGGGATTTAAATCCCCTGCCATTAGCAGAGCGGTGCTGCCCAGCTTTGTCATGTGTGTGTGTGTGTGTGTGTATGCAGGCATCGTCCGATAGGACTACAAGTCCCATCCGGCTATGCTTGCTACACTGTCAGTGAGTGACACATTAGCCAATGATGAGACACTAGTAGTCCCATCATCCATTATACATTACATACACAACATACAGAACATACAACATATAACACATAACATACCTATAACACAGAACATACATATAACACAGAATATACAGAACATACATATAACATACAACACATAACATACAGTACATGCTCACCAATCACCTATTCCCTGATGCCATCGTCTCCTGTAATAAAAATAAAATAATAAAGCAACCTATACATCACCTGTCCGCCGTAGTCCAGATAATGACGAGTGTCCCACAACGATCTCCGGTATAGAACACTGACATCGGGTGATGTCAGCACTCTACACTGCCCCTGCAATGCACTGACAGCGGAGGCAGACGCCGGGAGAGAATGACGTCACTTATGTTCATTCTCTCACTGGCAATGCTGGGTGAGAAAATTCCCATGCAGCATTGCCATAAAGTGAGAGAATGAACTCAGTGATGCACTGCAGGAGCCATTGTCTCCTGTCAGTGCATCACTGGGAGGCCCTACAGAGCAGTGGCATCACCTGATGTCACTGTTCTATAGGGGAGACCATCGTCGGACATTCGTTATTAATTGGACTGTGGCCGGACAGAGAGTATACTGTTGTTTTATTTTTTACTTTTTATTACAGGAGAACGAGGGCGTCGCTTGGAGCTGAGCGTGTTATGTTTTGGTAGCTGCGGAGGACAGGAACAACAGCAGGGCAGCCGAACACCTGAGATGTTGGTAACTGATGGGTTGCAGATTCCTAAACTAACGACACAACTAGAGGTTGCCGTGGAGCGTTCCTATGTTGATCCTAGACGCCTCGTCACAGCCTGAGAGATAACTACACCTAAAGGCAGAAAGATGAAAGCTATCTGCCCCGGAGCAGATCCCCAAAGGAAATAGGAAGCCCCAAACATATAATGGCGGTTAGAGAAGATGAAAATACAAACATAGGCAGAAAATAGACTGAGCAAACGCTGGGGCCACAAGCTGACTAAATAGGATAGGACAGGAGAGATTACTTTCTGCAACCCAGAAAACCCTACAAAAATCCAACAATTCTGATTACAAAAATACCGAGATCACACGATCTCGCCACCCACTAAATCAGATCAGTGTGAACAAAAACCAAGCCGCAGCCGCTGAAAAAACAGGAAAAAGCAAATGAGCAAATAACAGTGGCTGCAGATAAACTGTGAGGAGCTCAGGCCCCAGGAGGGGACCTGGCTGACCTCCACAAAAGTGCAGAAAACAATGCAAAAAGCAAGCAAAAAAAGAAAGCAAAAAATATCTTATCTGAAAGCAGGAGATGCAGGCAAGGCTCCAGCAAACTTCCAAATGAACCAGGAACCACAATTGAGACAAGAACAATTGATCACCGGCAGACCAATCCGTGATCCCAGATTGCCACTCCTCGCTGAAAGGTTCAGTACTGTCTGTAACCACCAGAGGGAGCCTCTGCTCACAAACCATCTACAGCACATTTTCAACATGAGCGTATAATAAAGATATGAAAACCGTGTTGTGTTTTATTTCATTAAAATACTTTATTCTTAAGCATGTGTTGGTTTTTTAACTCTTTATTAATATAAGAATGGATAGGTGTCTTATTGACGCATCTATTATTAACCGGGCTTAAAGTCACCTTACAAAAGCAAGGTGATATTAACCCCTTATTACCCCATATCCCACCGCTACAGGGGAGTGGGAAGAGAGGGGCTAAGTGCCGGAATTGGCGCATCGTACAGATGCGCCAATTCTGGGGTGGCTGGGTGCTGGTATTTTTAGCCAGGGGGGTGCGCCAATATCCATGGCCCCTTCCTAGGCTAAGAGTATCAGCCCTCAGTTGTCTGCGTAGCCTTTCTAGCTATAAATTACTGCGAGGACCCCTCGTCATTTTTTTTGGGGTCCCCCTATTTTAATAGCCAGTAAGGGCTAGCTGCGGGCTGATATTCATAGCCTGGGAAGCTTCCCAGGCTAGAAATATTGGCCCAAGCCGTCGGCTTTCCCCCTCAATTTTGTGGGAGCCCACGACATTTTTTCCCCATTTTTTTTAAATTAACTCTATTGCGTGAAGATTTTGTGTGTGTGTGTGCACGTGGGTCTTTAACTATTTATGTACCATTCTATCTATTATCTATGTAATATCTATCTGTCTTTTATAATATCTATTTCCTATCTATCTATCATCCATCTATGGCCGGAGTCACACACACCGTATAATAATCGGACAGTATTATACTGCCGTAATATGCAGAAAAGTCCCCTGAACAGTGATCCGTATGTCATCCGTGTGCAATGCGAGGATGCGATTTCCTCGCATCAAAATATCCGTGTGTCATCCGTATGGCATCCATATGGCATCCGTATAGCGAGATTTTCTCACCGGCTTGCAAAACCAACATATAATGGATCCAAATGACAGTTTTAAAATCACAAAGAAAGGATATATACACATAGAATACATAGAATACATATACATACATATATATATATATATACACACACACATATATATATATACATACTTATAAACATATATATATACACAAACACATACACATACATACATATATATATATACACACACACACGCATATACACTACCGGTCAAAAGTTTAGGGTCACTTAGAAATTTCCTTATTTTTGAAAAAAAAGCAGTTTTTTTCCAATGAAGCTAACATTAAATGATTCAGAAATACACTCTATACAGTGTTAATGTGGTAAATGACTATTCTAGCGGCAAACGTCTAGTTTGTAATGCAATATCTTCATAGGTGTACAGAGGCCCATTTCCAACAACCATCACTCCAGTGTACTTATGGTATTTTGTGTTCGCTAACTGTGTAAGAAGGCTAATAGATGGTTAAAATACCATTTAAAACCCTTGTGCAAGTAAATTAAAACAGCTGAAAACCGTTTGGTTGATTAGAGAAGCTATAAACCTGACCTTCCTTTGAGCTTGTTGAGAATCTGGAGCATTACATTTGTTGGTTCCATTAAACTCTCAAAATGGCCAAAAAAAAGAACTTTCTTGTGAAACTCGACAGTCTATTCTTTTTGTTAGAAATGAAGGCTATTCCATGCGAAAAATTACCAAGAAACTGAAGAATTCATACAATGGTGTGTAGTACTCCCTTTAGAGGAGTGCACAAACAAGCTCTAACCAGAGAAGAAAGACAAGTGGGAGGCCCCGCTGTACAACTGAGCAACAAGACAAGTACATTAGAGTCTTTAGTTTGAAAAATTTACGCCTCACAGGTCCTCAACTGGCAGCTTCATTAAACAGTACACATTAAACGCCAGTGTCAACATCTACAGTGAAGAGGCGATTTGGGGATGCTGGCCTTCAGGGCAGATTGGCAAAACAAAAGCCATATTTAAGACTGGCTTAAATGAAAGGAAAAGATTAATATGGGCAAAAGAACACAGACATTGGACAGAGAAATATTGGCTTTTGTTTTGCCAATCTGCCCTGAAGGCCAGCATCCCCAAATCGCCTCTTCACTGTAGATGTTGACACTGGCGTTTAATGTGTACTGTTTAATGAAGCTGCCAGTTGAGGACCTGTGAGGCGTCAATTTTTCAAACTAAAGACTCTAATGTACTTGTCTTGTTGCTCAGTTGTGCAGCGGGGCCTCCCACTTGTCTTTCTTCTCTGGTTAGAGCTTGTTTGTGCACTCCTCTAAAGGGAGTACTACACACCATTGTATGAATTCTTCAGTTTCTTGGTAATTTTTCGCATGGAATAGCCTTCATTTCTAAGAACAAGAATAGACTGTCAAGTTTCACAAGAAAGTTCTTTTTTTTGGCCATTTTGAGAGTTTAATGGAACCAACAAATGTAATGCTCCAGATTCTCAACAAGCTCAAAGGAAGGTCAGGTTTATAGCTTCTCTAATCAACCAAACGGTTTTCAGCTGTGTTAACATACTTGCACAAGGGTTTTAAATGGTATTTTAACCATCTATTAGCCTTCTTACACAGTTAGCGAACACAAAATACCATAAGTACACTGGAGTGATGGTTGTTGGAAATGGGCCTCTGTACACCTATGAAGATATTGCATTACAAACTAGACGTTTGCCGCTAGAATAGTCATTTACCACATTAACACTGTATAGAGTGTATTTCTGAATCATTTAATGTTAGTTTCATTGGAAAAAAACTGCTTTTCTTTCAAAAATAAGGAAATTTCTAAGTGACCCTAAACTTTTGACCGATAGTGTATATATATATATATACATATACACACACACATGTCATTGTGACACATATATAGGGTACATGCCCGTTTGCCAGAAAAAAAACGGTCCGTTTTCTGGATGGAAAAAACGGTCCGATTCTATGCAATTGGCATGCGACTTTTAATCGCACTATCAGTTTTCCATCCGTATGCAATGCGATTTTAATTCGAGGTTTTACATAGAGAAGTTCTCTATATAAAAATTCATGTTAAAATAACATTGTAAAAACAAAACTATACACAAAAAACAAATAAATATACATATATATATATATATGTATATATTTAGATATATATATATACCATTTCATTTCATGTAGTTTGATATATGGTTTTAATTAACAATTACATGAGTGCATGTGTGCAACATTTCATACATGTAGGTGGTAATTAAATGTGTAAATTCGTTGAAAAAAAAAATGAGTGGGCTGCCGCGGTATTTTCGCCACCAGACAGGGAAAGCCAGTGAGTAAGGGCAGTTAATAATAGCCTAGGTAGGGTGCATTTTTTTGTGCCCCCCCAGGCTGCTAACATCTGCCCCCAGCCACCCCAGAAAAGGCACATCTATTATCAGATGCGCCTTTTCTGGCACTTAGCCTGTCTATTCCCATTGCCCTGTAGCGGTGGCTAATGGGTTAATAATGGTTTAATGCCACCTTGCTATTGAAAGGTGACAATAAGCCAGGTTAATAATGTAGAGTTGTCAATTAGACAACTATGCATTATTAATCCTATAGTATTAAAGGGTTAAAAAACACACACAATTAAAAATGAAAATTAATGAAATAAATACACAGTTTTTGACCATATTTTATTTTACTTGTAATCCTTCCGAATCCCTTGTTCTCCTGTAATAAAAATAACATAATAAAGCAACCATATTCTTACCTCTCCGGTGTTCAGTCAGGTCCTACGCTACAATCTATCTGAAAGGGTTAACAGGTTTACAGCGAGGACCGCAGCTAATGCGGTCAATAAGACGCCTATCCATTAGTAATCTTATATTAATAAAGGGTTAAAAAAACAACACACGCATAAGAATAAAGTATTGTAATGAAATAAAACACGGTTTTCATATCTTGATTATACGCTCAGATCCAAGTGACGCCCTCGCGGGACGCCAAAATGGACAGATGCCGGTCACTCATAGGGCCTCTGTCCTGATTCCTGCCTGTTCATTCGCCCCTTTATTATGAGGGTTTTCTTTGGGTAACTATCTTATACTATGCTTGAGCTAGGACGATATGCTGTGACTCATTGTTAGTCCTGCTTGCACACTTGTTCCTGGCTCTTTCCCTATGCTTTGATTTTTCATCTCTCCATTTTGGCATCCCGCTTATATATATTGTCATTTTATGTCCATACATGGTCTCCAATTGTATATGTTTATGGATTGAGTGTTGAATATATATTTGTCTGTATTATGTTCATTGTATTAGGCATATCAGATTATATGTAGTACCAATGAGCGGTGCCGGCGCGGCTTTGGCGGGGGATTTGAATCCCGCGTCGCTCAAAGCCACGCGGCACACGTCATCTCGTTGCCCACAGTGTTCGCCCTTGCTCATTGGTGAAATAAAGGCACCTGCAAGCGGCAAAACCCGACTTTGGTGTTCGGATCGCCGAACGCTCAGCCGACTGCACGCTGTGGTCGGGTTTTGCTCGGCAAAACCTGACTTCGGCGAAAGTTGGTGTTTTTTTAAATTGACCGACCTGTTTTGCTCAGCCCTACATAGGAATCAACATAACACATTGAGCTATTGGGGAAAGTGAGAACAGGACGTATTTTGTAGTAAATAGAAAAAAAGATTTTTTTCACCAGCAGGAGCAAAACCGTAACAATGCCGTAACATCTTTTAAAAAAGACTAACCAACGAAAAAACGTGACAAACCATGTGCAAATTGAAAGAAAAAACAAAAAAAAACCCACATATACAAACAGACAGTATAAAATTGCCCTTAGGTTAGGCCCAACCAAAAGGACAAAAAACTAAAATTGCCTCTATAGGGACAATAAGTAGTAGGTAGTCAGTCAGTTGTAAATTGCAAATTGAAAACTATGTAAATATCAACATTGCAAATTATCAATATGCTGGCAATTGTAATTAATCATAGACAACCTGAATCTATCCTGCAAAACCAATATGTTACATATGTTCTTGGACACAGATAATTATATGTGGAGGCAATGTGTATATTTGCCCAACATGCAAACCACTTGAACCTGCAAAAAAACACACTGAATAATAACTTTTATCACTGTGATGTACGTTACTCAATAAACAGTGAATACTGAGGCATTAAATTCGTGCCACTAATACTGAAATCATGCAGGTTCTATTGAATGAATATAACAGACATATGTACATACTCAGAGGCTAATGAACACTATAACAGCAAAAGGGCAACCTGAAAAGCTCATCTACTGTTTGCTTCCACCAAAAGGAACCCAGTCGCCTCATCTAAATGATGAGCATTCCAGGTGGTGACAGAACAGCAAGAAACCTATTTGCAAAAAAAACTCATATTGAGAAAAGTCCATAAACGGGAACAATCTCACCCATGACCTATGGAAAGGACTGCAAACTTCAGCGCACTGTCTCAGATCCCAGGTGTGGTATAATATGGTTGCCGCTGGCGGTGCATGTGTCTTCCGACGCGTTTCATTTAAGAATCATCAGGGAAGTAATTCCATGCAACAGAGCTAATTTGCTGCGATCTTACCGCCAATGTCAGTACCGAGGTTTTAAAAGCACAAACTGGCACGCGTCGCGGTAGGCACCACCCGCCGGCGTGTGACACGCTTCCTGTTTCTGAAAGGCATTGCATTACAAAGGGACGCAAGATGAATACAGGGAAACACCCCCAACACGCCCACAAATGACAAATCATTCCAAATGGTTCAGAAAACAGGCTAATTGTATTTTAGAATGCCTCTATGACCAAACTTTAATCTTAATAGTACTGAGGCATTAAACAGAAACGGAACCAATTGTTTAACCAAGGGTCCGGTCTGTATTCCTGAGAGCATGATTCAGAGAAATCGCTAGCCGATATGACAACCTTCCAGGATAACTAAAAAGCTAAAAAGGATTGTGTGTATCAAAAATCAATCAAAAAGGGAACACCAAAAAACTAAATGATGATTAAAAGATCAAAATTAAAGATAGGAAAGAATGTGAAATGAATGAATCAAAATTGGTAAGGACTTCATAATATTTCACCAATAAGGGAGAAATTAGATCTCAACAATATCCTTAATAGGTAATGGAGATATAGGGAGGCCAATCTATGGACATGTCCATATCAATCAAATACCCAAAGAAGGACAAAGCACAGGTTTCAAGTCTCTATACATACATGTAAATCAACGATTGATTCATGAGTGGCTCTCTGAGGGTCATGGTTTATGAGTAACTCAAGAGCGGGCCTAATGAAAACCACCCCCTATACAGGGAGCGTCAGGTGCAGGCGGGGTTCTCAACCGACCTGTGACACAGCGTATGTGTCATGGAAGGATCGCGTTCCTGCGGGTCGGGTGACCGGGGTCACTGAAAGGTCACCCGACCAGCAGGCACAAGACCCTTTGTGCTTCACCTCAGGGGGGGTTGGCTTAACCCCCACATGGCTACAATCGCTCTGATTGGCTGTTAAAAGTGAAACAGTGCTCCCTTTATTCCGAGCCCCGACGTGGGCCCAAACAGTGGTTTATCCCCACATATGAGGTACCAGCATACTCAGGAAAAATTGCACAACAACTTTGGGGGTCTAATTTCTCCTGTTACCCTTGGGAAAAAAAATTGGTGACTAAAAATATTATTTTTGTGGAAAAAAATGATTTTTTATTTTCACAGCTCTGCATTATAAACTTCTGTGAAGAATTTGGAGATTCAAAGTGCTCACCACACATCTAGAGGAGTTCCTTGGGGATCTAGTTTACAAAATGGGGTCACTTGGGGGGGTTTCTACTGTTTAGACACATCATGGGCTCTGCAAACGTTACATCATGCCCGTAGACCATTCCATCAAGTCGGCATTTCAAAACGTCACTACTTCCCTTCCGAGCCCCGACGTGTGCCCATACAGTAGTTTTCTCCCACATATGGGATATCAGCGTACTCAGGACAAATTGGATAACAACTTTTGGGGTTTAATTTCTCCTGTTACCCTTGGGAAAATAAAAAAATTGGGGACTAAAAGATAATGTTTGTGCAAAAAATATGATTTTTTTTTTCATGCCCGGGCGTTATATACTTCTGTGTAGTGCTTGGGGGTTCAATGTGCTCACCGCACATCTAGATAAGTTCCGTGCGGTGTCTAGTTTCCAAAATAGGTTCACTTGTGGGGAGTTTCTACTGTTTAGGCACATCAGGGGCTCTGCAAACGTAATATGATGCCCGCAGACCATTCCATCAAAGTCAGCATTTCAAAACGTCACTACTTCCCTTCCGAGCCCCAACGTGTGCCCGAACAGTGGTTCCCCCCCACATATGGGGTACCAGTGTACTCAGGTCAAACTGTACAACAACTTTTGGGGTCCAATTTCTCCTGTTAGCCTTGTGAAAATAAAAAATTGCGGGTTAAAAAATTCAGTTTTTGAGGAAAAAAATTATTTTTTATTTTTACGGCTCTGCATTATAAACTTCTGTGAAGCAAGTGGGGTTCAAAGTGCTCACCACACATCTGGATAAGCTCCTTGTGGGGTCTAGTTTACAAAATGGGGTCATTGTGGGGGGTTTCTACTGTTTAGGCACATCAGGGGCTCTGCAAACGTAACAAGATGCCCGCAGACCATTCCATCAAGTCGGCATTTCAAAGCGTCACTACATCCCTTCCGAGCACTGACGTGTGCCCAAACAGTTGTTACCCCCCACATATGGGGTACCAGCGTACTCAGGACAAACTGGACAACAACTTTTGGGGTCCAATTTCTCCTGTAACCATTGTGAAAATAAAAAATAGGGGGCTAAAAAATCAAATCATTTTTTGAGAAAAAAAAAATCATTTTTTATTTTCAGGGCTCTGCGTTATAAACTTCTGTATAGCACCTGGGGGTTCAAAGTGCTCACTGTGCATCTAGATAAGTTCCTTAGGGGGTATTGTTTCCAAAATGGGGTCATTTGTGGGGGAGCTCCAAAGTTTAGGTACACAGGGGCTCTCCAAACACAACATGGTGTCCGCTAACGATTCAAGCTAATTTTCCATTAAAGTCAATTGGCGCTCCTTCCCTTCTGAGCCCTGCCGTGCGCCCAGTGGTTTATGACCACATATGAGGTATCTGTGTACTCAGGAGAAATTGCCCAACAAATTTTAGGATCCATTTTATCCTGTTGCCTATGCAAAAATGAAAAAATTGATGCTAAAATAAAATTTTTGTTGGAAAAATTAAAATGTCCATTTTTTCCTTCCACGTTGCTTTAGTTCCTGTGAAGCACCTGAAGGGTTAATAATCTTCTTGAATGTAGTTTTGAGTAGCTTGAGGGGTGCAATTTTTATAATGGTGTCACTTTTGGGTATTTTCTACTATATAGACCCCTCAAAGTGACTTCAAATGTGAGGTGGTCCCAAAAAAAAAATGGTTTTGTAAATTTTGCTGTAAAAATGAGAAATCGCTGGTCAACTTTTAACCCTTATAACTTCCTAACAAAAACAATTTTTGTTTCCAAAATTGTACTGATGTAAAGTAGACATGTGGGAAATGTTATTTATTAACTATTTTGTGTCATATAACTTTCTGCTTTAACAGAATAAAAGTTCAAAATTTGAAAATTGAAAAATTTTCTAAATTTTCGCCAAATTTCCATTTTTTTCACAAATAAAAGCAAAAGTTATCGACCTAAATTTACCACTAACATGAAGCCCAATATGTCACGAAAAAAAATCTCAGAATTGCTAGGATCCGTTGAAGCGTTCCTGAGTTATTACCTCATAAAGGGACACTGGTCAGAATTGCAAAAAATGGCAAGGTCATGAAGGGGGTCGCTTCTACCTTGTACTCCTGTTTTGCTCCCACACAGTTGTATAGTATTAATAAATTTTCACTTTTTGCATCCAAACCTGAGCTAGTGTGCGGTGAATTTCATGTAACTAGTATTTGGACCAATAGGTCCTTTCCACCAGCACCTTAATTGATCTAGACACGAGTGCATGCCAACACTCTTTATATTTCAGGAGTAAGGCCGGAGTCACACACAACCACAAAAAATCGGTCCGTTTTAGACGGTCGACAATCGGATCAAAATAAAAACATCACACATCCTTCTGGCATCCGATTTTCCTTCAAAGATGCGATTTAATCGCATGTGTGTGTACCTTGTAACATCCGATTTTCATCCGACTTGCCAGATTCTCTCGCAGGCTTGCAAAACTGACATATAATGGATCCAAAAGAATAGTATTTAAATGCCAAAAGAAAGAATAGATATATACACATAGAGCACATATATATATATATATATATATATGTCATTGTGACATATATATATACATATATTTATAATTCTTACACTTCTACATAGCCGCTAATTCAATTGCCGGCTTCAGTGAAATCACAGAAGCCGACATGAAATGATACATTGTTTCCACACATTTAACCATGTAATTTCATGTATTTTTATATATGTTTGAAACATACAATTACATGAGTATATGTGTGCTAAATTTCAGACATGTAGGGGTTAATTAAAGGTGTAAATTCGTTGAAAAAAAATGCGTGGGCTCCCGCTGTATTTTCTCCACCAGACAGACAAAGCAAAGCGAGTGGGGGCAGATAATAATAGCCTAGGGAGGGTACATTTTTTTTGTGCCCCCCCTGGCTACTAACATCTGCCCCAGACACCCCAGAAAGGGCAAATCTATAATTAGATTCGCCCTTTCTGGCACTTTGCCCGTCTATTCCCATTGCCCTGTAGCGGTGGCGAATGGGTTAATCTCACCTTACTGTCACCTTAGTATTGAAAGGTGACCTTAAGGCAGGTTAATAATTGATAGCTGTCAATTAGACAACTATCAATTATTAATCCTATTGTATGAAAGAAAAATCAAACACACACAGTTTAATAAAAAATAAGTTTAATTAAATAATCACACAGTTTTTGACCATATTTTATTTTCCTGCTAAAACCATTTCCTGTAATAAAAATAAAATAAAAAAGCAAAATTATACTTACCAATCCAATGTACAGTCAGGTCCCACGGTGTAATCCATCAGAAAGGGTTAACAGGTTACAGGTCGCAGAGAGCTAATAATGCTGTCTCAGACCTGTATTCCCTGAATGAATAAGTTCCTCTCCCAGCGAAAGTAGAGGAATAGATTCATGAATGGAGCTTAATTGATTTATTGCCAATTTAACTGTAGTGACCTGACCTAAAGGGAAAGTGGACACAATCAATTAAGCTTCATTCATGAAACACATCCTCTCCTGTCGCCAGGAGAGGAACTTATTCATTCATGAGCTTTGAGCTGAGCATGCAGGATTACTTGCACTGCTTGGCTCAAAGCTAGTTAACCCTTTGTGAAGGATTACAGCGTGGGACGTGACAGATCGGCGGAATAGGTAAGAATAATGTTGTTTTATTTTTTTTTCTTTATTTTAGGAGATCAATGGCTTCGCACGGATTAAGTGTAAAATAAAATATGGTCAAAAAATGTGTTTTTATTTCATTAAAATTATTTATTCTTAAAGTGTGTGTGTTTTTTTATTTACTTCAATAGGATTAATAATTGATAGTTGTCTAATTGACAGCTATCAATTATTAACCTGCCTTAAGGTCACCTTTCAATACTAAGGTGACAGTAAGGTGAGATTAACCCATTCGCCACCGCTACAGGGCAATGGGAATAGACGGGCAAAGTGCCAGAAAGGGCGAATCTAATTATAGATTTGCCCTTTCTGGGGTGTCTGGGGGCAGATGTTAGTAGCCAGGGGGGGCACAAAAAAAATGTACCCTCCCTAGGCTATTATTATCTGCCCCCACTCGCTTTGCTTTGTCTGTCTGGTGGAGAAAATACAGCGGGAGCCCACGCATTTTTTTTCAACGAAATTACACCTTTAATTAACCCCTACATGTCTGAAATTTTGCACAAATACACTCATGTAATTGTATGTTTCAAACATATATAAAAATACATGAAATTACATGGTTAAATGTGTGGAAACAATGTATCATTTCATGTCGGCTTCTGTGATTTCACAAAACCCGGCAATTGAATTAGCGGCTATTACAGTATGTAGAAGTCTAGGAACTATAAATATATGTATATATACATGTCACAATGACATGTGTATATATATTATATATATATATATATATATATATATGTTCTATGTGTATATATCTATTCTTTCTAGTCTTTATTAAAGCTGTCAGTGTGATTTTACAGTATAGCCGGGGATGAATTGCCGGCTTTTCTAAAGGACACCGATGCGATTTCATCGCAAGTCACACAGTGTGGTCCGTTTGTAATCCGATTTTTCATCGCTCCCATAGACTTGCATTGGCGATTGTCGACCGACAATCGGTGACAATCGCAGCATGCTGCGATTGTACACGGACGTTTAAAACGGACCACAAAAAATCTGATACTGGGAGCTGCTCCATAGATTAACATAGGTCCGACTGCAATGCGATATTTCATCGCATTGCAGTCGTCCGATTTTGTCGCCAGTGTGACTCCGGCCTAACACACACAGTCAGAGGCCCAGTCTGGATAACACCAGAATTTGAAAATCAGAAAAGTGTATTCTATCAGTAGCGTACAGCTGTATACAGTGTTGGGGAAAATTGAAATCTGCGTATATATTTCCGGAGTCACACACAGATAGTCAGCATGTATTTGTCCGTGATACCAGCCGGTCCACGGTAGTGTGAGGAGCGTACAGCTCTATACGGTGTGGGAAAAAATGAATGCTCTGTAACTGTGCAGAAAAAAATTCAACTATTAGTGCTGTGTTAAAAAGTAGTCTGCACATCAGGGTACACACAGCAATAGATAGCAGGCAGACTAATAATCAGCTCTGCTGCTGCACACAAGAAATTTCTCCCCTGCCACTGGCAGGCAGCCTAATAATCAGCTCTGCTGCTCCACACATGCAATTCCGCCCGTGTGTGGAAGCATTATGGGAAAACCGACTTTGGCGCCAAACGCAAGGCCGACCTCACACTACGGTCGAAAGTCGGTGTTATTTGAATCTGACCGACCTGTTTCGCTCAACTCTACTCAACATAAACATATTAACATACAGGGAGAAAAGTTTTATAACCAACAGAAGTTCCTGCACAAACTCTACAATGTCCTGGCTACACATCTATACATTTCTTGTCAATGAAACAAGAATCTGTATTCATGTTACATTGTTTTCAGTGAAACTCTAATGTATTTGTAATAAATTTTTTCATATAGAGGCGTACTGCACTATGTATACAAACTACAAGTGTGATATCACTGTTATTCATACTACATGTAAAAAAACATCATGTAATAATTCTGTAGAAATAAATGGTACTGTTAGAAAAATATAATTCTGAATGTGGTATGGTACATTATCAAATTAATCTGAAAATAAAGTTAGCTAAAATATAATCAAGACATAAAATATTCTGGGGCTCAATAATTACAAATTAAATTATATAATAACTATAATCTACTAACCAGTGGTCTGTTCCTTCACAGTTTTATTGCGTTCTTATTTTTTCTCTTTTCTCTTTCTTTTCTTGCTGTCTCAACTTTTCAAAAATAAGTCACCAAACCACCAGTAAAAGTTGTGAAATGAGTTTAGGGGATGTGCTTGTGGGAACAGGTTTCGCAAGTGCTATTTATGCACTGTGAGACAGTGAAGGAATGTGTGTTGAATGGGGTGTGCATTTCGCCTAGGTATAAGGGAAATGTGTGGCTTTGTAAACCTAGTGGTAGAGAAAGGTCACTACACCTCACATTCAGCACACACTTGCAGCACAGGCCTGAAACTACTCAGGTCTTGATTAGGAGACCAGAAGTAGGTGTCTGCAAACACAGTCTGAGAGCTCATTCAGTCTGGACAAGGGGTCCAGACACAGAAGGTGTCTCCAAGAGTGTGGGAGCTGTCTTTAGCCCGGACACAGGGAGGTGTCCTGGCACAAGGAAGCAGTCTCTAAGAGTGTGAGCTATCTCAGTCTGGGTGCTGGACGTACCCGGACACAGGAGTAGTCGCAGTGAGAATCCGTGCGAATAGCGACTGAATAGGAGGTGACCTCTCTCAAGTCTGGACATTGGAGTTGCCTTCGGACATAAAGAGGAGTGTCTGTGAAACTCCATACTGGTAACATATATCATATGTGTTGTTTTGGGCACAGACTGGTAGAGTCTGGGTCCCGGATAGAGAGGGCCATCTATCTAAGTGTAATTAGAGGCTAGACAAGCCCAGGTTTTCTGTTTATGATTTGTTTTTATCTGTGTGCTGTGGACTTTAATAAAACTGGTTGCGGCCAGTTTTCACCAAACTGCTGTCTGAATGAACTGTTTCCGTGCCATTCTGTCTACCCAGACAGCGATCCTAGAGCTAAACCCCCCCGGAAAGGCTACAATTGGTGGAGAATGCGGGCAGCGCAGGGCCTGGTACAGTTAGTGCTGGAGTGTGCATGCAGCACAGTGGCGAGAGACAGCATTAAAGGTGAAGTCTATTGAAATAGCAACAGAAAAAAAAAAAAAAAGTGTGTGGTCAGCAGAAACGTCTGTTTGGAGCAGTCTTGGAGAGACAGTGGCCCTGATAGGGTCTGCAGAGAGAAAATGTATGCACAGCAAAGCTGAACTTGTTGTGAAAATGACTGTGGAATGTGCAGCAGCAAAAGAAAAGTTTGTGGAGCAGTCTTAAAGAGACAGTAGCCCTAATAGACTTTGCAAAGGAAAAAAAAAAAAAAAGTGGTTGCACAGCAAGGCTGAATTTTCTGTGGAAAAAAAGCTGTGTAGTGTGTATGTCTTGAGTGAAGACTGCCGTTGTTAAGACAGAGAAGTCTGACAGCATGGATGACAGCATGGAGGCGCTGTTTGAACAAATGGCGCAAGTTAATGTGCAACATAAGACTGCTGTGATTGAGACAGATGAGTCCGGCAGTATGGAGGAGCTCATTGAGTACCTGGTGCAGGCCCAGCGAAGCATGGAGCAGCAGCGCCTGCAGCACCAGCAGCACATGCAGCAGGCCCAGCAGCAATTCCTGCAGCAGCAGGAGAATAACCGGTTATTTGTTGAGCAGATGACAGCACCAAAAAAGGATTTCGGTGCCGCGTCCCGAAGTAATGTTGTGAAGGCACCGGCGTTGTCCGCTATAAAGAAGGCGGTAAGACGGTCCTTGAGAAAAATGACACCTCGTGATGATGTGGAGGTATATCTTACTAGGTTTGAGAGACTGGCAGAGAAGGAGAATCTGCCACTATCTGAATGGGCCATGGCGGTCGTACCCTATCTGATTGGGGAACCCCAAAAAGTCTGGGCTGACCTGAGCAAGCAGGACAGCGAAGACTATGCCAAGTTGAAAGCGGCGATTCTTACCCGGCTGGGTGTTACGGTTGCAGCCCGTGCCAGGAGAGTCCATGACTGGAGATACAGTTGGGAGTCTGCAGTCAGCAGGCCTGATTATGGAGTTGAAAAGGTGGTAGTGAACCGCTACACCCGAGCATGTCCTACAGTGAACCGCTACACCCGAGCATGTTCTCCTGAGGTACAGCCGTCTGAGAGGACGTCACTTCAGAGTTCCCGGACGTCGAACTCTCCCGGTAAGAGCGTTCCAGCTGTTGGGGACATGGGGTATGCTGATAAGCGGGTTCAGGCCCGAGGGGACATGTGGGTGGGAGAGTGTGATGGACAGTGTTGGAGCTGGCGTGAAATTGCAGCCAACTGTCCAATAGAGGGGGAGCCTATGTGCTGTGATGTTGGCAGATCCCTCTCTCTCTGCGCAGAACCTGTGTGTGTGTCCACCTCAGCCGAAGAGACTGGACCACAGGGGTCCCCGGTGGTTGTAAATGACTGCCCAGCACAGGCCCTCTTGGACTCAGAGAGTCCAGTGACTTCCGTATGTGACAGCCTGATTGATAGGGACTTCATCCTGATAAGCACCTGAGTATGGTGTGCATCCATGGAGACACCAAAGTCTACCAGAGACTGCCGTGGACTTGGTCCCCAAACTCGGGGAGATTTCATGTGAAGTGGGGGTAGTGAAGACCCTGGTGCAACCCGTTATATTGGGTAATGACTTTCCCCGGTCTAAGGATCTCTGGGGGAAGGGTGATTCTGATGGACAGTGTGATGAAGCCCCTACTGAGGGTACGCAGTCCCGAGGGGCGGAACACGATGCTAGTGGGATGTTAAAATTATGTGATAATGATGATGATAATGCTAATGATGATGATGAACCTGATAATGATGATGACCATGAAAATGGTGCTGATGTTGGTAATGATAGTGATGATAATACTGATCATAGTCATGATAATGATGTTGATAATAATGATGACTGTGATAGTGATGAAATTCCTTTGCAGGTGATGTTGGGAGACGAGGATGGTGGTTCTCGGAAACCGAGTGTCCCTGACTTGCCTGTGTCCTGTGACGGTTTTGAGAGTGAGCAGTGGCGAGAACCCTCTCTTAAAACAGCACAGGAAAATATGATTGTTCTAAATGAGGTTTCCCAGGAGCCTGACTCTGAGGAGAGGTTCTCTCATGTTGTCATAAACACTGAAGTCCAGGGAGAGGTTGTGAGTCAGCTCCTAGTACCTGAACTATATAGAAGTGTAGTGCTGGGGTTGTCACATAGTCACATACTTGAGGGACCAGATGATGAAGTTAATGTTGTGGATGACATGTTAACTAAGGTTCCAGATCAGGATGTGAATGAGAATGAATTCTATACTCCTGAAAGTGAGCAGGATATGAATGAGAATGAATTCTATACTCCTGAAAGTGAGCAGGATATGAATGAAAATGAAGGGTATAGCCCTGACAGTGAGCCAGAGGTGACTGAGGAAGTAGAGTGTGGGACGGACGGTGGGGCTTCTGGGCATGTCTTGCCAGAAGAGCCTGAAAGTGGGGAACTGGAGAAAAGTGAAAAACCCCCTATACCTTCTGTGATAGTTGGTGACACAGGGTCAGTGCACCAGGGACAGGAGGTACGTGAGTTTCTGAGGAAGAGTCAGCAGAAGTGTTCTGATGTGTCGGGTCGTACTTCTCTGGCCAGGCACTATATCGAAAATGAGCCCGGCCCTAAGGTCAAGATGAAACCGTGCAGGATACCCGAGGCCCGCAGAGAGCATAGGCCTGGGAGGGTACAGGGTAGTGCGGATGCTTCAGATGAAGAGAAAGCTGATGTTGGCTATGACAGTGGTGAGGATGAAGTTGATGAGGGCCATGACTGGTCCAGAGGTCACTGTCTCTGTTGGATTGTTGACCAGCCCTCCGGTCTGGATGACCAGCCCTCCGGTCTGGAGAAGAGGGAGGGGATATGTGAGACAGTGAAGGAATGTGTGTTGAATGGGGTGTGCATTTCGCCTAGGTATAAGGGAAATGTGTGGCTTTGTAAACCTAGTGGTAGAGAAAGGTCACTACACCTCACATTCAGCACACACTTGCAGCACAGGCCTGAAACTACTCAGGTCTTGATTAGGAGACCAGAAGTAGGTGTCTGCAAACACAGTCTGAGAGCTCATTCAGTCTGGACAAGGGGTCCAGACACAGAAGGTGTCTCCAAGAGTGTGGGAGCTGTCTTTAGCCCGGACACAGGGAGGGTGTCCTGGCACAAGGAAGCAGTCTCTAAGAGTGTGAGCTATCTCAGTCTGGGTGCTGGACGTACCCCGGACACAGGAGTAGTCGCAGTGAGAATCCGTGCGAATAGCGACTGAATAGGAGGTGACCTCTCTCAAGTCTGGACATTGGAGTTGCCTTCGGACATAAAGAGGAGTGTCTGTGAAACTCCATACTGGTAACATATATCATATGTGTTGTTTTGGGCACAGACTGGTAGAGTCTGGGTCCCGGATAGAGAGGGCCATCTATCTAAGTGTAATTAGAGGCTAGACAAGCCCAGGTTTTCTGTTTATGATTTGTTTTTATCTGTGTGCTGTGGACTTTAATAAAACTGGTTGCGGCCAGTTTTCACCAAACTGCTGTCTGAATGAACTGTTTCCGTGCCATTCTGTCTACCCAGACAGCGATCCTAGAGCTAAACCCCCCCGGAAAGGCTACAGTACTAACTGCATTCTTTTCTACATCCTATGAACTAGAAGAACATACAAGTGTATGCACCCAATATGATAAAGAAATGCCCACAATTACAGTATTTCTTGATATAATCATTTATCATAATATTCACACCCAGGGGCGCCGCTATAATGAGGCGACTTGAGCCTCTGTCTCAGGCGGCGGCAGCTAGGGGGCGGCAAAGCAGGAGCGCACACTGTGCTTGATCCGGCCCGTCGGCCCCACCAACACTGAACTGACAGTTCAGTGCCGGCGGGCCCTTTAATCGCGGGCGGAATGAGTGAGGAAAACCTTGCTGCCTTCCATATGCAGCACAGGCGACGTGATCGTCATCACGCCGCCTGCGCGCCGTGATGACGTCACGCCGCCTGTGCCAGGAGAAGACGGAGACTAGCGCGCTTCTTCAGAGCTGCGGGGGAGATAGGTGAGTACTGGCTTTTTTTTTTTTTAATGCCGGGCCCAGCCTATGGCTATGGGGATTCTGCTGCTTATGGGGGACTATGCTGGCTATGGGGGATTCTGCTGCTTATGGGGGATTATTCTGGCTATTGGGGGATTATGCTGGCTATGGGGGATTATGCTGGCTATTGGGGGATTATGCTGGCTATTGGGGGATTATGCTGGCTATGGAGGGATTATGCTGGCTATGGGGGGATTATGCTGGCTATTGGGGGATTATGCTGGCTATGGGGGGATTATGCTGACTATTGGGGGATTATTCTGGCTATTGGGGGATTATGCTGGCTATGGGGGATTATGCTGGCTATTGGGGGATTATGCTGGCTATTGGGGGATTATGCTGACTATTGGGTATTATGCTGACTATGGGGGATTATGCTGGCTGTGGGGGGATTATGCTGCTATGGGGGGATTATGCTGGCTATTGGGGGATTATGCTGGCTATGGGGGATTATGCTGGCTATGGGGGGATTATGCTGGCTATTGGGGGATTATGCTGGCTATTGGGGGATTATGTTGGCTATGGGGGATTATGCTGGCTATGGGGGACTATGCTGGCTATGGGTTATTATGCTGGCTATGAGGTATTATGCTGGCTATGAGGTATTATGCTGGCTATGGGGTATTATTGCTATGGCTATTGGGGGATTATGCTGCCTATTGGGGATTATGCTGCGTATTGGGGACCTATGCTGCGTATTGGGGACCTATGTTGCCTATTGGGACCTATGCTGCCTATTGGGACCTATGCTGCCTATTGGGGACCTATGCTGCGTATTGGGGACCTATGCTGCGTATTGGGGACCTATTCTGCCTATTGGGGACCTATGCTGCCTATTGAGGTCCTATGCTGCCTATTGGGGACCTATGCTGCCTATTGGGGACCTATGCTGCCTATTGGGGACCTATGCTGTCTATTGAGGACATATGCTGTCTCTTGAGGACATATGCTGTCTATTGAGGACATATGCTGCCTATTGGGGACTATGCTGCCTATTGGGAACATATGCTGCCTATTGGGGACCAATGCTGCCTATTGGGGACATTTACCTGCCTATTAGGGACTCTCGCACCACACCAGTCTGAGCCTGAGCTAAAAGTGGAGTTGCGCCAATATGTGCACTGATGAGGATGAAATGATATGGATTGGCAAGGCTGCATTGATGGGCAGCGCAGGCTGTATGTCTCTGTGTGGGCTGTTTTATTGCTGGTATATTGTTTTTGTAGCGCTGTATATATATTGGTATTTTACTAATAGCAATTTGGAATCCCTAGGAAATAATGATATCAAGAAAGAGAAAAATTGCTTCACTTGTGACAAATATGGAACCGAACATTGACCATCTCATTAGCCAAAACCAGGCCCATAGTTCCCACTGAAATACCAGTAAGTTTGTTGATTTTTAACTTTACTTGTTCTTTATTTTAAGTATTGTATTTGTTCCTGTTTATATTTTTTTTTTACTTCAAAATAAGATTGTAGTATATGGTGTATACAGGGTCAACTCGGTGCATATAATATACGTAAGTGCAGTATATAGAGTGTATATACACTGCTGTATTATACTTTTCATATACAGGTTATAATGTCTCTTATTCTTTGTATAGAGGTGAATGTGCCATGTATAATATATGGTATATACAGCGTAGTGTCGCATACACTGCTGTATTATACAATATACAACAGTTCTAATGCTCCATACCTAATATGCAGGATAATGTACAGTGTATATGATGTAACCTGTATAAGATATGACATTGGCTTGCCCCCCCTAGTTTTGATCCTGGGTACGCCCATGCTCCTGCTGCTGCGCACGGTGCTGCTTCCTTGATATCCTTGTGACTCCCTCCCCTCATGTCCAGAGTTAGGAGAAGTCAGGTCGGTGACTAGTTATTAATGCAACTACTTAAGTTACTATATGGGACTTGAAAATATGATCTCCCAACAAGGGAAATACACAGGCCTGTGTAGCGCTGCGGTGATTCCGGATGTGTTCAATGAGCACATCCGGATTCACCGCGCGTTCAGAAGGGGGCGGCGTTTTGTACTGATTTTACAATGGGGGGGGCGCCGTTTTGCAGTTCGCCTCAGACAGCAGAGAGGCTAGGTTCACCCCTGTTCACACCTTTATATTTATGTATTATCTAAGAATTTTTTTATCCTTAGTATCCATCATTAACAAATCAATACCTGAAACCAGTATTTCCTGACAAACATTACACCTGGAGCAAACGCTAAAATGCCTAGGTGTGGTGGATATCCAAGAACCAAACCAGTATCATTCAGATGAAGTTACTAGGTGATGTCATTAATTTTCTTTACTATAAAAAAAAATCTATCGGTTAGGGCACAGAAAGACGGCCATATAATTCATGCAAGGATTGCATTGAAATCCTTGGACTGGCTGTCGGCTCTCCTGACCTGATCTTGACTGCTGCATAGAAATACATCACGCTGTCATGCTTGGGTCAGGAGAGGTGCCGGGCTAGTCTGTGCACTGCAATGTGATCCTTACATTAGAAATACATCCTTTAGTCTGCGCTCTTAAGATGAGTTTGCACTCTTATTTCACTTGCCAAATATGTGAATGTTTTCAATTGATAATTCACTTTTATGAAGGATTTACTTAAAAAGCATTTCTTTAGAAAAAAATTTAGTCTTTTTAGGGTTTATCATTCACGCCTTCTGGCCTATTTAGATGAGCGAATAATTGTGGAACGTTCATTCATAGGAGTAGTATGGGGGTGGGATGTCTCATCAAAAAGAAATCTGACAGGTGCCCTTCCCACTATCAATTTGATATCAAACTGATATCAAAGTACATCAAATTGATATTGAAGTGAATTAAATAGATATTCATGCGAATATCGTAGTGAATTAAAGTGTATTAAATTGTTTCCCACAAATTGATAACAAAGTGATATTAAAGTGTATTAACCCCTTAAAGACCGCCGATACGCCTTTTAACGGCGGTCATTAAGGGTACTTAAACCACAGTTTAACGGCGCTGTGGAAAAAGTGAATAGCGCCCCCCGCAGTCGCATTTTCTCCGTGGTCTCAGCTGCCGGGGGTAGCCGAGACCCCAGAGAACATGAATTGGGTCGGTTTTCACCGACCCCGGTGTTTTGCAATCGCCATTATTAACCCCATAACGGCGATCGCAGCAAAAACAAAAAAAATAATGTGCCATTTAATTTCTCTCTCCTCTGATGTGATCGGACATCAGAGGAGAGAGAAAAAGGATCCCCGATACCCCCTTGTGGCCCCCAATCCCCTCCATGTGGCCTCCGGTGTCCCCCGGTGGGCGCCGCCATCTTTGAGGCCTAGAAAATGGTGGGCGCATGCTCAATGCACCCGCCACGATGTGCTGGGGGGGGTTGGGCAATTTTCTCCAGGGTCTCGGCTGCCGGGGGTAGCCGAGACCCCAGAGAACATGATCCGGGTCGGTATTTACCGACCCTGGTGTTGCAATCCTAACCCTACAACGACGACCGCAAAAAAAAAAAAAAGAAAGATTTCTCTCCCCTCTGATGTGATCGCACATCAGAGGGGTGAGAAATAGTGTCCCGGGACCCCCGATTTCCCCCCCGTACCTGTAGTTGTTCCCCATGTCCCCGTGTCCTCTGATCCTCCCGGGTCTTCTTCCTGTAAAAAAACAAATGGCGGGCGCATGCGCAGTGCCCCCGCTGAATCTGCCTGGCGGCAGATTCAAAAAATATTTCATTCATTCTCCAAAAGTAGATTTTGATCACTGTGATAAACTATCACAGTGATCAAAATAAAAAAAAACAGTACATAACCCCCCTCCTTTATCACCCCCTTAGTTAGGGACATACAATAAAATGTAGAAATTGTATTTATTTTCATTTTTCCATTAGGGTTAGGGCTAGAGTTAGGGTTAGGGCTACAATTAGGGTTAGGGTTAGCATTAGGGTTAGGGTTAGGCTGGGTTCATATATATGTACGCGGTGTAACGCAGTCCGTTAATGCTGCCATTCACCCCCATTTGAGGGCGCATTGCGACTCATGCCATAAAGCAGCATGCGTTAGCGATGTGCCGTCATTCAGTGACGGAGCCTTGGACGCAGGCTGCAGCGTCTGGTCTCCATCACCGCTAGCACAGATGAATCATCTGCTGATTTCTCTGCTCTAGCGGGTATAGCATAGCGCTATGTGTTGAACGGGCTGGTAAAACGCAAAATGAACCTAGCCTTAGGGTTAGGGTTACAATTATGGTTAGGGTTACAATTAGGGTTAGGGTTATAATTAGGGTTAGGGTTACAATTAGGGTTGGAATTAGGGTTGGGATTAGGGTTAGGGTTAGGTGATTAGGGTTAGGGGTGTGTTGGGGTTAGGGTTAGAGCTAGTATTGAGGGGTTTCCACTATTTAGGTACATCAGGGGGTCTCCAAACACGACGTGGCGTTCAAAAAGTCAAATGGCGCTCCCTCCCTTCCGAGCCTTGCCGTGCGCTCAAACAGTGGTTTACCCCAACAAATGGGTATCAGCGTACTCATGACAAATTGCACACCAATTTTGGGGTTCTAATTTCTCTTGTTACCCTTGGTAAAATAAAAAATAGCTGGCTAAAAAAATCATTTTTGAGGAAAAAAATAATTTTTTATTTTCACGGCTCTGCCTTTTGTAAATTCTAGATAAGTTCCTTAGGGGGTCTAGTTTCCAAAGTGGAGTTACTTGTGGGGGTTTTCCACTGTTTAGGAACATCTCGGGCACTGCAAACGGAACATGACCCCCATCAACGTCTGCATTCCAAAACGTTATTACTTCCTTTCCAAGCCCTGCCGTGCGCCCAAACAGTTAACCCCCCACATATTTGGTATCAGCGTACTCAGGACAAATTGGGCAACAACTTTTGGGGTCCAATTTCTTTGTGAAAAATCAAAAATTTGGGACTAAAAAATCATTTTTGTGGAAAATGTTTTTTTTTTTTTTCACACCCAGGCAATATAAACTTTTGTGAAACACTTGGGGGTTCAAAGTGTTCACAACAGATCTAGATAAGTTCCTTAGGGTGTCTAGTTTCCAAAATGGGGTCACTTATGGGGGGTTTCCACTGTTTAGGCATATCAGGGCCTCTACAAACGCGACATGGCATCCAGCCAATTCTGCTTTGAAAAAGTCAAACGGCGCTCCTTCCCTTCCAAGCTCTGCCATGCACCCAAACAGTGGTTTACCCCCACATATGGGGTATCAGCATGTTCAGGACAAATTGCACAAAATCTTTTGGGGTCTTGTTACCTTTGGGAAAATAAAAATTGGGGTAGAAAAGATCATTTTTGTGGAAAAAATATGATTTTATATTTTCACGGCTCTACATTATAAACTTGTGTGAAGCACTTGGAGGTTCAAAGTGCTCACCACACATCTAGATAAGTTCCTTAAGGGGTCTAGTTTCCAAAATGGGGTCACTTGTTGGGAGTTTCCACTGTTTAGGCACATCAGGGGCTCTCTAAACGCGACATGGCATCCAGCCAATTCTGTGTTGAAAAAGTCAAACGGCGCTCCTTCCCTTGCAACCTCTGCCGTGCGCCCAAAAAGTGGTTTACCCCCACATATGGGGTATCGACGTATTCAGGAGAAATTGCTCAACAAGATTTGTGGTTCATTTTTTCTTTTAACACTTGTGAAAATAAAAAAAATTGGCTCCGAAGTAAAGCTTTTGCAAAAAACGTTAAATGTAAATTTTTTCCTTCCACATTGCTTCAGCTCCTGTGAAGCACCTGAAGGGTTAATAAACTTCTTGAATGTGGTTTTGAGCACCTTGAGAGGTGCAGTTTTTAGAATGGTGTCACTTTTGGGTATTTTCTATCATATAGACCCCTCAAAGTGACTTCAAATGTGATGTGGTCCCTAAAAAAAATGGTGTTGTAAAAGTGAGAAATCGCTGGTCAACTTTTAACCCTTATAACTTCAAAACAAAAGAAAATTTTGTTCCCAAATTTGTGCTGATGTAAAGTAGTCATGTGGGAAATGTTATTTATTAAGAAATTTGTGTGACATATCTCTCTGATTTAAGGGCATAAAAAATTTCAATTTTGAAAATTGCGAAATTTTCTAAATTTTCGCCATATTTCCGTTTTTTTCATAAATAAAAGCAAGTCATATTAAAAAAATTTTTTACCACTAAGGTGAAGTACAATATGTCACAAAAAAACAATTTCAGAATCAGTGGTCAGAATTGTGAAAAATTGGCCCGGTCATTAAGCTCCAAAATGGCTCTGTCACGAATGGGTTAAATAGACATCATACAACTATAGTAGTGTATTAAATTGGCAACTGACACGAATTCCAGTAATCAAAGTGAAACAAAGTGCGATTGATACATTAATCAGAATTGTTTCATTGTGCCTATTATTTTATAGGGACAATAATTATATAGGCTTTTGATACAGCTATTATTTCTATAGGCTCTTTTATGTATAGTGCCGATATTATGTATTCTCTTTTATTGACAATTTGATACGATAAACAGTACTGAGTAAAATAAAGAACGAGAGATGCCTTTTTCAGATAAAAGTTATAATGTTTATTGAACAAAATCAATGACATTTTATAAAGACGTATGAATAAATTTCATTGTTCAATTAGATTCAATCAGTTACATCACATTTCTTGAAATCCACAATACACCGCAATTAAACAAATCAAATCAATTATCACTGAACACTTGCTATTACAATCATATAGATGACACAGAATTTGATAATGTATATACATAATATTTCCTACATAATAATTTATAGCAATACAATTGATAACTGCTACATAGTAAGCCACGTGGATTGTAGTATCGGCGATACTCCTTTTTTTAAGCCACAATGGGCCTTGAGCAATACCTAGTGGGAAGGAGTGTAAAGGACGGATCGCACGGTGTGGTGTAAATAGAGTTCGTGGCTTAGATGTTCCATCAGTTTCACTCATAGTAATGTTTAATCGATCTAATTGTTCTCTAGTAGTGGAATTACCCACAACAGTGGAGGGCACATTTAACGCTGCCATAGCTTGCATAAATGTATCCCAACCCCTGGGTAAATTCCTTCTGGACATGGCATGACTGTGTTGTGTTACGTACCAAATCCAGCATGTTAGAGCCGGGAATTACAGTTCCTTTGACTATAAATTCACTTTTGTCATTCCACAAAGTAATATTTTGGTTCTGTAACAGTCTGCTTAGTAAAAATTCTGCTTTCTTTTTAAATCGCGGATTTACATGACTTACAATTTCAATAACATCTGTATTTTTATCAGGTAATGAATTCAACAATTGTTGGTGATCAGATTCAGGAGTGCTAATGATCTTTAAAGTTGATAGTTCCTCAGCATCATGTTTAACATGAGTCAAGTATCTCTGTAGTACATCACTATATTTTTTAATTTTCACATCGTCTGGTATATCACGACGTTGTAAAATCTCAGCAATTTCTATAGCAAGACGTTGGATAACACTCCGGCGTATGTTGCTTGTAATAGAGGGTCTTAGTTAAATTAATGTTTTGGAACAAGATACATTTTCTCTGTATGTTCCATTAATTACCGCTGAGTAGACTTGTTGTTAATATCTGAATCGCAAAACCTAAAAGAGGACCTATAAATCCTCCGGTCTGCTTTAGTAGACTCTTCTTTTTCTTTATGCTGTGAGATTTATTACTCATGGTTCTTATAGCCTTACTCCACTTTTTTATTATTTTTTTTGTTGCTCTTTCAGAAGAATTTGTCCTTTTTAATATATGTATGGGGTATCGGCATACTCAGAACAAATTGTGCAACAACTTTTGGGCTCCAATTTCCTCCTTTTACCCTAGGTAAAATAAAACAAATTGGATTTGATGCAATTTTTTTGTGAAAAAAAACTTAAATGTTATTTTTTTAAACTCCAATAATTCCTGTGAAGCACCTGAAGGGTTAATAAACTTTGAGAAGGTTTTGAGCACCTTCAGGGGTGCAGTTTTTAGAATTGTCTCACTTTAGGGAATTTTCTATCATATAGACCCCTCAAAGTGACTTAATATGTGATGTAGTCCCTAAAAAAAAATGGTGTTGTAAAAATGAGAAATCGCTGTTTAATTTTTAACCCTTATAACTTCCTAACAAAAATAAATTTTGGTTCCGAAATTGTGCTGATGTAAAGTAAACATGTGGGAAATGTTACTTATTAAGTATTTTATGTGACATATCTCTTTGATATAAGGGTATGAAAATTGCTAAATTTTCAAAATTTTCGCCAATTTCCATTTTTTCACAATTAAACACAAATCATATCAAAGAAGTTTTACCACTATCATGAAGTACAATATGTCACGAGAAAACAATGTCAGAAGCACCAGGATCAATGGAAGCGTTCCAGAGTTATTACCTCATAAATGGACAGTGGTCAGTATTGTAAAAATTGGCCTGGTCATTAACATGCAAACCACCCTTGCAGGTAAAGGGGCTATTCACATTGTATGATTTTTAACCCCTTTCTGACATCTGATGTACTATCCCATTCAGGTGACGCAAGCCCATATGACCGTGGATGGGATAGTACGTCATATGCGATCAGTTGTGCTCACGGGGGAGCGCAGCTGATCACGGCCGGGTATCAGCTGATTATCACACCTCTCCCGACACATTAACCCCCAGCATACTGAGATCAAACATGATTGCAGTGTTCCAGCGGCATAGGAAACATCGCGCAGGGAGGGGGCTCCCTGCGTGCTTCCCTGAGACCCTCAGAGCAATTCGATGTGATCGCATTGCTCCGAGGGCCTCCTCCCTGCAGGGAGGTGGCTTCTCAGTGCCTGCTGAGAGCAGGCGCCAGAAAGCCTCCTGCACTGCCTATCAGATCATAGATCTGATAGAGTGCTCTGCAAACTGTCAGATCAGCGATCTGACACTATACAGTGATGTCTGTTGTGAATATGCTGGAGGCGGCTTCTGAGCTGGGGCTCCCTCGGTGGTTGCTGAGGGTAATGAACTGATTAATGAATGGCCTTCAGCTGGCGCTGAATGGTAGGATATAAGTGGCCTGATTTCCCAGCGGCCTTGCCAGTTATCAATTGTTCTTCTGGTCTTGCTTGAAGCACTGCTAGTTTCCTGCTCTCCTTCAGATAAGTGTTTGCTGTTTTTTTTCTCTGTTTGATTTTCTCTGCTGGTTGCTGCCTGCAGTGGACTGCAGCCTGTCCCCTTTTGGGGGTCTGGTGCTGCAATTGTGCTCTGTTTGTGTCTGCACTTTTGCTTCGCTCTTTTGTTACTTTTATTTGCTGAATAGCGTTTTGTTACACCAGAGATCTGATTTAGGTGGAAGAGGTCGTGTGATCTCAGTTTTTTTGGCAATCAGAAGTGTTGGTATTTTTGTTAGAGTTTTTGTTGGATTGCAGTCAGAATTCTTTCCTGTACTTTTTTGGCTAGACAGAATGGGTCCCAGCGTTTGCTCATTCTATTTTCTGTCTGTGTCCGTGCTTTCTTCTTGTCTAACCTGCCATTACATGTTTGGGGGCTTCCTATTTTCTTTGAGGATCTGCTCCGGGGCAGATAGCTTTCATCTTTCTGCCTTTAGGTGTAGTTATCTCTCAGGCTGTGACGAGGCGTCTAGGATCAATGTAGGAACGCTCCACGGCTACCTCTAGTTGTGTGGTTAGTTCAGGTTACTGCAATCCAATAGGTTCCAGCCTCTCTGATGTATTACCACTTTTGCTATTTTTTGCCATTTCTCCTCTGTTACCGAAACATAACAAAAGGTATATGCTATCTATGTATCAGAGGGCATAGCCACTGATGGCGAATGGCGTTATAATAATCTACCTCAATAAAGGCTGCGGCACCATTCACACGCGTTTCGCTTGTAGCTTGTTGAAGAGGGGAAGTGCATGTATGCTTGCGCGTCGCTTTTGCCGCCCAGACTGCCTTACTGCTCTGACGCGTCGGGTAGGGGAGCGGCTGTGCGTCATATGACGCTGACTTGCAGTGACGTTGCGCAGCGTTCGTCAGCGTTAGCGTAACGCTGCTACAAAGCCTGCATCATGACTGATTTCCTCTATAAACATGCACCATACATGCACGTCCCCTCTTGAAGAAGATACAAGCGAAACGCGCGTGAGGGGTGCCGCAGCCTTTATTGAGGTACAGTATTATATCGCTATTCGCCATCAGTCGCTATGCACTCTGATACCTAGATAGCATAAAACTTTTCTATCCGTTGGCGTTTTTACCTGCACTTGCAGGTATACATTGCTATTTTCACTATGCACATGCACTTTTTATAGGTTATGCATGATTATTGCGCCTTATTATCAGGATTAGATGCTGGACCTTTCATATATGGGGTGTGAACTAACAGTTGTCGTCAATCAGTGTATTTTTTACTGTCACATATATAAGTAATGATGATGATGACTAGTCCTACATCCATTATATGCACTATATTACAGGTGTACATACCGTTCCTTAGGCAGCATGAATGTATTATGAAATGTATTTGTATGCATTAATTTGAACCCCTATACCCTATGTAGGCTTTTTGGGTTGCATTTGTAGTCGCCAAATGTCTATTTTTACCTATTTGGGACTACAATTCATCATTTTATGGTTGGAAAGCTTCCGTTTTTCTTGTTTGGAGCATATCAATCAGGGTGTAGGCTCAGCCCTATGTGGAGCAAGTTTGGAATCTGATGTTGTGTGCATGTGGAGGGAGCAGGAGACTTATTGCTGGACACACACCAGGGGAACAGCTGGCATTACTGAACCCCACTAACACAGGAGCTTGTGTTTTTCTCTGTGCAGACGGCACTTCTGAGCAGCAACTGGCAGTGTTGGAGCCCAGGGAGTACAGTTCAGGTGGTAGAAACATTAACAGAACAGGAGACATGGATACTGTTGCCAACCAATTATTTAATCTGAAACCGGACAGGCAAATTCAGGCGAGATCCATGCCTTGTTCATTTTCAGTCAACGTTATCGGAGGATAGTAGCATGCGACGGTCTGTTAGTACACCACCTGTGGCACTAAAGACGCGCTCCGATAATACACTAGCAGCAGGGCAAGCCAGCACCTCCAATGCATACTGGCTAAGCTCTGGCCATGTATCCAGCTTAGAGACCCAAAACTTGAAGGGGGAAGAGCCGTCTGGGAGTACATTAAGAGGGCAAGACATGTAGTCTGTCACCATCTGACGGAAATGTTGCCTCCTGCTGACTGGAGCCGTCTGTGATGGTGTAGACATTTGTGGTGGGGACACAAAACTTTGCCACATTTGGGCTATACTGGTCTTGCCCTGTGCAGAGGCGCTGCTTCTGCTCCCTCTTGGTGCAGAGCTTCCTCCACTGCCTTGACGCACAGAGCTGCTTTGTAAAGCACTAGCAGCAGTGCTCTCGGCTGGAATGGAGAACATGATGGAATGCACCAGTGTGTCTTGGTACTCCCACATTTTACGCTCCCGGTTCAACGGTGTTATGAGGCTTTGTAAGTTGTCCCGGTAGCGAGGGTCTAGGAGGGTGTACACCCAATAATCAGACGTAGTGAGAATGTGGGCGATGCGGCGGTCGTTTCTCAGGGACTGCAGCATGAAATCAACCATGTGCTGCAGACTCCCAACTAGCCAAAAAACGCTGTCCCCTGCAAGAGGCGTCATCTCTGCCTGCTCTGCATCACCCCACCCTCGCTCTACATACTGACTACTAGAGCATTGTGTACCTCCCTCCTCTGGAGCGATGTCTTCCTCCTCCATTGACTCCTCCTCATCCTCCTCACAAAGTGTCACCTGCCTAGGCCTTTGTGAGGAACCACGTTGCGCAGACTGTCCAGAAGCTGATGGAATTTGTGACTCCTCATCCTCCACCTCTTCCAAAACCTCATCCCTTAGTGCTTGCAGTGTTTTTTCAAGCAGGCAGATAAGGGGGACAGTCATGCTGACTAGTGCATCATCTGCATTCGCCATCCGCGTGGAATCATCGAGCGCACGCAAAACATGGCAGATGTCCTTCATAGAGGCCCACTTAGTGGTGGTGAAGTGTGAACGGCGCGAAGTGCGACTTGTTTGCGCCTGATGCAGCTGGTACTCCATTATTGCTGCCTGCTGCTCACACAACCGCTCCAACATATGTAACGTGGAATTCCACCTGGTGGGTAGGTCACATATGATGCGATGTTCCGGAAGGCGGAATCGGCGTTGCAGAGCTGCAATGCGCGATCTGGCCATGCTGGAATGCCACAAGTGAGTGCACTCTATGCGGACCTTGTGCAGCAGTGTATCAAGATCCGGATAGTCCCTCAAAAAGCTCTGCACGACCAAGTTGAGCACATGTGCCAGACATGGTATGTGAGTGAGGTTGCCTAGGCCCAGAGCTGCCACCAGATTTCAGCCATTGTCACACACTACCAAGCCTGGCTGGAGATTCGCTGGCACAAACCACACGTCGCTCTCCTGCTTGATGGCATTCCAGAGCTCCTGCGCTGTGTGGCTTCGATTCCGCATAGAAATTAATTTCAGGACTGCCTGTTGAATTTTGGCCATGGTTGTGCTCATATCGGTCGTAACAGGTAAGCGTTCATGGGTCCATGTGGAGGTAGACCGTGACGGCTCCTGCAGCGATGATTCTGAGGAACTGGAGTAGGAGGAGGAGTCAATGTGTACAGACTGGATTCCTGCAATCCTTGGAGTTGGCAGAACATGTACAGCGCCACTCTCAAGATCTGTACCCGGCTCCACAACATTAATCCAATGGGCAGTGAGGGAAAGGTTTCGTCCCTGTCCATGGTTACTGGTCCACGCATCAGTGGTCAGGTGGACCTTTGCTACTGACGGCGTTTAGTAGCGCATGTTTAATTTTTCCCTCCACATGCTTTTGCAGGGCAGGGACGGCTTGCCTGCTGAAATAAAAGCGGCTGGGCACGTTGTATTGTGGGACTGCCAATGCCATGAAGTTACGGAAGGTGTCAGTCTCCACCAGCCTGAATTGACAGCATTTCAAGGGACAGGAGTTTTGCAATGCCAGCATTCAGAGCCTGTGCTCGGGGATGGTTTGCCGAGTATGGCTGCCTTTTCTCCCATGCCTGTGCTACCGATGGCTGTAGAGTGGCCTGGGAGTGTGAGGATGACAAGGAACATGGTGCTGTGGGTGGAATTACACTGGGTCTCTGTACACCAGTGCCAGAGGTTCTTCCAGGGCGATCCTGTGAGGAAGCCGAACCAGCTGTGTGTGAGCTGGAGGAAGAAGCTACAACACGAGCTGAAGAGGTAGGTGGTGCTGTAGGTTGGCCTACGTCTTCAGTGTGTCTTTGTAACTCCATCACGTGCTTGGTCCCCACATGTTTCCACATATTTGTGGTATTGAGGTTGCTGACACTTTTACCTCTTTTTACTTTTTGATTACACCGTTTGCATTTGACAAAGCAAATGTCATCTGCAACTGTGTCAAAAAAGGACCACGCACTGCAAGTCCTGGGAGCGCCCGTTTTGGGTTTTGGAAGAGAACTGCTCTGAACGGGTGCCAGAGTGGAGGCTACAGGCAACCGAGTCTGACCCCTACCTCTCCCTCCTGTTTGAGCCGTTGGGGGAATCTCTTCCTCAGAGCTGCTCCCACCACCTTCCTGTTCCTCACGCCATGATGGGTCAAGGACCTCATCATCTACACTACCCTCTTCAAACACCTGCTTCTCCTGGGTCGTCTGGCCAGTACCATGAGCAAAAGAAAATGGCACCTGAGTCTCATCATCAGATGCGTTCTGAGGTGTGCTGACCATAGGCACTGGCCCACCCGCCTCTTCAGATTCAGAGAGACAAAGCAGTTGCGCATCACTGCATACTCCCTCTTCTTCACTGTTGTGAATGTGTTAGAAATGAGTTCTGAGCAGAAGCTCCCTCTGGTGGTTGCAGACAGTGCTGAACCATTTAGTGAAGATTGGCAATCAGGAGTTACAGACTGGTCCTATATAAGGGAGGTTCCCTCCCATCAGGGTTGCCGGTGATCAATTTTTCTTGTCTCTACTGTGGTTCCTGGTTCACTTGGAAGTTTGCTGAGTCTTGCCTCTTCTTCTGCTCTCAGATAACACATTTTCTGTTTTTATTTTTATGCTTGCTTTTTGCATTGTTTCCTGCACTTTTGTGGAGGTCAGCCAGGTCCCCTCCGGGGGCTTGTGCTCCTCTCAGTTTGTCTGAGCCACTGTTGTTTGTTCTTTTGCCTTTTCCAGTTTTTCTTCAGTGGCTGTGGCTTAGTTTTGTTACACCAGAGAACTAATTTAGGTGGTAGAGGTCGTGTGATCTCAGGTGTTTTTGCAATTAGTAGAGTTGGTACTTTTTAGGGTTTTTTGGGATTGCAGTAAGTGTCCTTCCTATCCTTTTCTGTCTAGGAAGATTGGGCCCCAACCTTTGCTCATACTATTTTCTGTCTGTGTCTGTATTTCCTCTTGTCTAACCGCCATTACATGTTTGGGGGCTTCCTATGTTCTTTGGGGATCTGCTCCGGGGCAGATAGCTTCTCCTCTTACTATCTTTAGGTGTAGTTAACCTCTTAGGCTGTGACGAGGCGTCTAAGACCAACATAGGTACGCTCCACGGCTGCCTTTAGTTGTGGTGGTTAGTCAGGGTACTGCAATCCAGTAGATTCCAACCTCTCTGGTGTATTGCCGTTTTTGCTTGCTCTCATCAGCTACCAAATCATAACAGTATCACCGGCCAGTATCACCGGCCTAACTGAAAATTATATGGTACTCAACAGAAGGGAAAAATAGTAAAAGGAAAAAGAAAGAAGGAAGTTGTCAGAATTTTTTTTTTCTCTGTTTGTTGCATTTCCCTCTTTTTCTCTGGGTGCTGAGGAGGATTTTTTTTTTTCTCTCAATGGAGTTTGCACAGTTGTCTGGCCGTGTGGATCAGCTTGCCACTGAAGTTCGGAGTATTGCTAACTATCTTGCTAGGTTGCCGGTTGTGGAACCTAGGATCCCCATGCCAGATTTATTTTTGGGGGATCGAGCTAAATTTCTGAATTTCAAAAATAACTGTAAGTTGTTTTTTGCCTTAAAACCTAAGTCCTCAGGGAACGCAGCACAGCAGGTTCAAATTGTCATCTCTCTCCTGCACGGCGATCCTCAGGATTGTGCTTTTTCCCTGAAACCTGGGGACCCTGTTTTGAGTAATGTTGATGCATTTTTTCTGGCTCTGGGGTTATTGTACGATGAACCTAATGTCACTGATCAAGCTGAAAAAACCTTGTTGGCATTAAATCAGGGGCTTGAGGACGCTGAGTTGTACTGTCAGAATTTCCGAAAGTGGGCACTCCTGACCAAATGGAATGATGATGCTTTGGCAGCCCTTTTTCGGAAGGGTCTGTCAGAGAATGTAAAAGATGTTATGGTGGGTTTCCCTGCTCCCTCTGGTCTCAATGATACTATGTCATTAGCGATTCAAATTGACAGACGTTTGCGTGAGCGTAGAGGTATGCGTGGAATAGTGTTGCCTTGTGAACCAGCTTCTGAGTCCATGCAGTGTGATAGAGTGGCTTCTGGGGCACAGCGTCATGAGTTTCGAAAACGCAATGGGTTATGTTTCTACTGTGGTGACGCCTCTCATGCTATTTCAGTCTGCCCTAAGCGGGGAAGACGTTTTGCACGCTCAGTTGTCTTGGGTAGTGTTCAGACTAAATTTCTGTTGACTGTTACCCTGATTTGCTCCCTGTCCACATTTTCTGCTCAGGCTTTTGTTGATTCGGGAGCAGCTATTAACCTGATGGATTTTGATTTTGCTAAACGTTGTGGGTTTCCCTTGATACCCCTATGGAAGTCTATTCCCCTACTGGGGATTGATTCTACCCCTTTGGCTGAGAATAAACCCCAGTTCTCTACTCAGGTGATAATGAGGGTTGAACCTGATCATCAGGAGAGTTGCACATTTTTGGTGCTGTATAATCTGCATGACATTATTGTACTGGGTTTCCCTTGGTTACAGTCTCATAATCCTGTTTTGGATTGGAAATCTGTGTCTGTGACCAGTTGGGGCTGCCAATGTGTTAATGCCAACACTCCTGTTTTTTCTGCCTCTCCCCAGGCTCAGGATGTTCCTGACTTTTTGACTGATTTTTCTGATGTGTTTAGCGAAAGTAAATCTGCATCCTTGCCTCCCCATAGGAGCTATGACTGCGCTATTGAATTAGTGCCTGGTAGTAAATTCCCTAAAGGTCGCCTTTTTAACTTGTCTGTACCTGAACATGACGCTATGCGGTCTTATATCAAGGAGTCATTGGAGAAGGGTCATATCAAACCATCCTCTTCACCCTTGGGTGCCGGTTATTTCTTTGTGGCCAAAAAGGATGGTTCATTAAGGCCGTGTATTGATTATCGTCTCTTGAACAATATCACTGTGAAATATCAATATCCATTACCCTTGATTTCTGACCTGTTTTCCAGGATGAAAAGTGCTACTTGGTTTACCAAGCTTGACCTCAGGGGGGCGTATAACCTTATTCGCATTAAGCACGGGGATGAATGGAAGACAGTGTTTAACACCCCAGAGGGGCATTTTGAGTACCTAGTGATGCCCTTTGGGCTCACTAATGCTCCTTCCTTCTTCCAGTCCTTCATGAATGACATTTTCAGGGATTTTGTGGATAAATTTCTGATTGTTTATTTGGATGATATCTTGATTTTTTCCAATGACTGGGACTCTCATGTGAAACATGTTCGGACTGTGTTCCAGATTTTGAGAGAGAATGCTCTGTATGTGAAGGGATCAAAGTGTCTTTTTGGCGTACAGAGGATCTCATTTCTGGGATTCATTTTGTCCCCATCTGTTATTGAAATGGACCCGGTCAAGGTTCAGGCCATCTGTGATTGGGTCCAACTTACTTCATTAAAGGCTCTTCAGAGATTCTTGGGTTTTGCCAATTTTTATCGTAAATTTATTGGTAATTTCTCTGTTATTGTTAAACCATTGACTGATTTGACCAAAAAGGGTTCTGATGTGGTGAATTGGCCTCCTGAGGCAGTCTCTGCATTTCAGGAACTTAAGCAGAGATTCACTTCTGCTCCTGTTCTGCGGCAGCCTGATGTTTCTCTGCCATTTCAGGTGGAGGTTGATGCCTCTGAAATTGGGGTAGGTGCCGTTTTGTCCCAAAGAGATCCGGAGACTAGTGTTGAGCGATACGATACCGCAAGTATCGGGTATCGGCCGATATTAGCTCTATCGGCCTTTCGATACTTTGTTTCGATATTTTCCATATATCGTATACCGGAATCGGAAGTTCCCATAATTCTTTGAGAGGCAATGTGATTTTAGTCAGCCAATGAGGAATCCTAAGAAGTGTGGGCACATCCTGTACTGCTGCGGTCATGTTAACTAATGGCATGGCTGTGATTGGATGCTGAAATGATGTCAGAATGCACTATAAAAGGCGCCGCCGCCATTTTAGCGTCATTGTGCTGTGAATTCAGTTAGGGACAGAACGCTGCTGTGCTGACTCTGAGGGACAGTTAGAGATTGCGATTTAGTGTAGTGTGCTTTAGGCAGGCTAGCACCAACCGCTGTGTAAAGCTTCCTTTTGCCTGCAGTGTTGTTTTAACAGCTCTGCAAGGTGTGTGTGAGTGCAGGTGACGCTGCAGTTTGCTCTGCATGCAACGCTGTCTGTAGGCATCTGCACGTGTCACTCACAGACTCTTTTTTTTTTCTCAGTGTAATTCTTGCTGCTCCATGCAATTAAATTTTAGTGTGACGCGCTTCCATCCGTATCCAATACATTGGTTGCAAACACTATAGAAGTAGACAAAGGAGTAGCCTTTCACAGATTGTGAACAGTTGTGTTTCAGTGTTCACTTCAGTCTGTGTTTTTTATTTTTTGAGTGCACATCACGCTCCAGTTACTTGTTCAAGCACTGCTGCTTGTACTCTGCTGAGCATGTCTCAGTGCTCATCCTTTTCATTTCTCTCCAATTGGTTCTGCTCCATTCCATTTAAAATAAATATAATCTATTAGTGTGACGCGCTTCCATCCGTATCCAATACATTGGTTGCAAACACTATAGAAGTAGACAAAGGAGTAGCCTTTCACAGATTGTGAACAGTTGTGTTTCAGTGTTCACTTCAGTCTGTGTTTTTTATTTTTTGAGTGCACATCACGCTCCGGTTACTTGTTCAAGCACTGCTGCTTGTACTCTGCTGAGCGTGTCTCAGTGCCTCATCCTTTTCATTTCTCTCCAATTGGTTCTGCTCCATTCCATTTAAAATAAATATAATCTATTAGTGTGACGCGCTTCCATCCGTATCCAATACATTGGTTGCAAACACTATAGAAGTAGACAAAGGAGTAGCCTTTCACAGAATGTGAACAGTTGTGTTTCAGTGTTCACTTCAGTCTCTGCGTAATAACCACACTTAGGCCTTATAACTTTTCTGACTTTCTTTATCAATCTACCAAGATGAAGAAGTCAGTGAGTAAGGCACGTGGTCGTGGCCGTGGAGTTTCAGCAGGGAGAGGACGTGGGGATTCTGTGGCTGCTGCCGCCCTCAGTGACACAGCATCCACCATTTATCCCCGTGAGTGTTCCTTTATGCGCACTTTGGTAGGAGCTCGGCGTGCCCCCCTGCTGCGGGAAGAACAAATTGAAGCCGTTGTTGGTTGGATGGCAGCCAATGCATCGACTTCAATTCCTTCCACCTCCTCTCAGGAACACAACACTGTTGAGCAACCATCTGTCTGTTCACCGCCTGTCAAATTGGCCAGGCAGTCAGAAAGTTCTGTACAGGAGCCAGCTGAGTCTCTGCTTCTGTTCTCAGAATCTGTTGGCTCGCAAACACGGGCACAGGCAAGCAGCATTCTGCAATTTGAAGAAGAGGGAGTATGCAGTGATGCGCAACAGCTGTGTCTCTCTCAATCTGAAGAGGCGGGTGAGCCAGTGCCGATGGACAGCACACCGCAGATTGCATCTCATGATGATGATGAGACTCAGGTGCCAGGTTTTGTGGAGCATGGTGCTGCTCAGACCATCCAACAGCAGCAGTGTTGGAAGAGGGTAGTGGAGATGATGAAGTCCGAGACCCAACATGGCGTGAGCAACAGGAAGGTGGTGGGAGCAGCTCTGAGGAAGAGATTGGCCCAACGGTACAAAGAGGAGGGAGAGGTAGGCTGCAGACTCGCTTGCCTGTAGCCTCCAGTTTGGCACGTTTTGGGAGCAGTTCTCTTACAAATGTCAAAATTGGCGCTCCCATGACTTGCACTGCGTGGTCCTTTTTTGACAGACTTGTAGATGATATTTGCTATGTTCAATGCAAGCTGTGTAAGCAAAAAGTTAAAAGAGGTAAAAATATCAGTAACCTGAATACCACAAATATGTGGAAACATGTACGGACAAAGCACGTAGCTGAGTTACAAAGACACACTGGAGATGTAGGCCAACCTACAGCAGCACCTACATCTTCAGGTCGTGTTGGAGCCTCTACCTCCAGCTCACACACACCTGGTTCGGCTTCCTCACAGGATCTCCATGGAAGAACCTCGGTCACTGTTGTCCATAGACAAACTGTTATTCCACCCACAGCAGCAAGTTCACAGTCATCGTCACACTCCCAGACCACAAAACAGCCATCGGTACCACAGGCATGGGATAAAAGACGGCCATACTCGGCAAACCATCCACGAGCACAGGCTCTGAATGCTGGCATTGCAAAACTCCTGTCCCTTGAAATGCTGTCATTCAGGCTGGTGGAGACTGACAGTTTCAGGAACTTAATGGCATTGGCAGTCCCACAAATAATGTGCCAAGCCGATTTTATTTCAGCAGGCAAGCCGTCCCTGCTCTGCAAAAACATGTCGAGGGAAACATTAAACATGCGCTACTTAACGCTTTCAGTAGCAGGGTCCACCTGACCACCGATGCGTGGACCAGTACCCATGGCCAGGGACGATACCTTTCCCTCACTGCCCATTGGGTCAATGTTGTGGAGCCGGGTACAGATCTTGCCAGTGGCGCTGTACGTGTTCTGCCAACTCCAAGAATTGCAGGAATCCAGTCTGTACACATTGATTCCTCCTCCTACTCCAGTTCCTCAGAATCATCGCTGCACGAGCCGTCACGGTATACCTCCACATGGACCCGTGAACGCTTACCTGTTGCGACCGATATGAGCACAGCCGTGGCCAAACGTCAACAGGCCGTCCTGAAATTAATTTCCATGGGGAATAGAAGCCACACAGCGCAGGAGCTCTGGAATGCCATCAAGCAGGAGAGCGACGTGTGGTTTTTGTCAGCTAATCTCCAGCCAGGCTTGGTAGTGTGGGACAATGGCCGAAATCTGTTGGCAGCTCTGGGCCTTGGCAACCTCACTCACATACCATGTCTGGCACATGTGCTCAACTTGGTCGTGCAGAGTTTTTTGAGGGACTATCCGGATCTTGATGCACTGCTGCACAAGGTCCGCCTAGAGTGCGCTCACTTGCGACGTTCCAGCATGGCCAGATCGCGCATTGCAGCTCTGCAAGTCAGATTTCGCCTTCCTGAACATCGCATCATATGTGACGTACCCACCAGGTGGAATTCCACGTTACATATGTTGGAGCGGTTGTGTGAGCAGCAGCCAGCAGTAATGGAGTATCAGCTGCAACAGGCGCAATCAACTCGCAATTTGCGCCGTTCACACTTCACCACTACTGAGTGGGCCTCTATGAAGGACATCTGCGACGTTTTGCGTGCGTTTGATGTCTCAACGCGGATGGCGAGTGCAGATGATGCACTAGTCAGCATGACTGTCCCCCTTATCTGCCTGCTTCAGAAATCACTGAAAGCACTAAAGGAAGAGGTTTTGGAAGAGGTGGAGGATGAGGAGTCACAAATTCAATTACCTTCAGGACAGTCAGCGCAACGTGGTTCCTCACAAAGGGCTTGGCAGGGCTCACTTTGTGAGGAGGATGAGGAGGAGGAGGAGTCAATGGAGGAGGAAGAAATCCCTACAGAGGGAGGTACACAACGCTCTAGTCAGTATGTAGAGCGAGGGTGGGGTGATGCAGAGGAGGCAGAGATGACGCCTCTTCCAGAGGACAGCCTTTGTTGGCCAGTTGGGAGTCTGCAGCACATGGTTGATTTCATGCTTCAGTGCCTGAGAAACGACCTCCGCATCGCCCACATTCTCACCACGTCAGATTATTGGATGTACACCCTCCTAGACCCTCGCTACCGCGACAACTTACAAACCCTCATCACACCGGTGAACCGGGAACGTAAAATGCAGGAGTACCAAGACACACTGATGCAATCCATACTGTTGTACATTCCAGCCGAGAGAGCTGCTGCTGCTACTGCTTTACAAAGCAGCTCTGTGCGTTGAGGCAGTGTAGACACCTCTACAACAAGAGGGAGCACAAGCAGCGCCTCTGCACAGGGCAAGAGCTGTATGTTACAAATGTGGCGAAGTTTTGTGACAGCGCCAGCAAGGTCTACACCATCCGAGACGGCTCCAGTCACCAGGAAGAAACGTTTCCGTAAGATGGTGACAGACCACTTGGCTTTCCCTCTAAGTGTACTCCCAGATGCCTCTTCCCCTTTCAAATTTTGGGTCTCTAAGTTGGATACATGGCCAGAGCTTAGCCAGTATGCATTGGAGGTGCTGGCTTGCCCTGCTGCCAGTGTATTATCTGAGCGCGTCTTTAGTGCTGCAGGTGGTGTAGTAACAGACCGTCGCATGCGACTATCCTCAGAGAATGTAGACCGGCTTACTTTTCTGAAAATGAACAAGGCATGGATCTCACCTGAATTTGCCTGTCCGTTTTCAGATTAAATAACTGTTTGGCAACGTTTTCCATGTCTCCTGTTATGTTCATCTTTCTACCACCTGAACTCTACTCCCTGGGCTACAACACTGCCATTTGTTGCTCGTAAGTAATTGGCAGGGGTACTGACTCCTGGCCAGCCTGGTTACAGCACGACAGCTGTTTCCTGGCAGTGTGAACGTCAATTATCCTCCAATAAGTTGTGCTGTCGTGTTGCATTCGGGTTAGCCGACTCTATGGTGCCTGCAGTTTAGGTGATTCCTATGTGTGCTGTGGGATATGTAAATAAAGGCTGTTTCCATTGTGACAATAGGACAAGCACCCACTGTAGGACTGTGTGATTCGGTAACTGCGGACGGCTTGCGTCCTGTCAACTTACATTTTCATGGGTGCGTTCTGCTACCCGTCCGGGGTTCCAGTACCGTCAACTGGTTCTCCCCAGTGCCTTTGGCCTAGGTGCCTCCATCTCCGTATCCGAGTTCCACCAACGTCTGCTGGTCCTTGGTAGTGCTTTGGAGCACAGGTACCTCCTGCTTAGTAACCGTGTCACAGTAACGTCAGCTGGTACTCGGTTGTGACATTGCCTCTTTTCCTTCTGCTACCCGTCCGGGTCCAGTACCGTCAACTGGTTCTCCCCAGTGCCTTTGGCCTAGGTGCCTCCATCTCCGTATCCGAGTTCCATCAACGTCTGCTGGTCCTTGGTAGTGCTTTGGAGCACAGGTACCTCCTGCTTAGTAACCGTGTCACAGTAACGTCAGCTGGTACTCGGTTGTGACATTGCCTCTTTTCCTTCTGCTACCCGTCCGGGGTCCAGTACCGTCAACTGGTTCTCCCCAGTGCCTTTGGCCTAGGTGCCTCCATCTCCGTATCCGAGTTCCACCAACGTCTGCTGGTCCTTGGTAGTGCTTTGGAGCACAGGTACCTCCTGCTTAGTAACCGTGTCACAGTAACGTCAGCTGGTACTCGGTTGTGACATTGCCTCTTTTCCTTCTGCTACCCGTCCGGGGTCCAGTACCGTCAATTGGTTCTCCCCAGTGCCTTTGGCCTAGGTGCCTCCATCTCCGTATCCGAGTTCCACCAACGTCTGCTGGTCCTTGGTAGTGCTTTGGAGCACAGGTACCTCCTGCTTAGTAACCGTGTCACAGTAACGTCAGCTGGTACTCGGTTGTGACATTGCCTCTTTTCCTTCTGCTGCCCCTCCGGGTTCCAGCACAGTCAGCTGGTCCTCGTTACTTCCATTGTCTCTTGCTCCATCTGATACCCGTCCGGGTTCCAGTAACGTCAGCTGGTTCTCGGAAATTAGACGACCTTAAAGACCACCCAGAAGAAGATGACGACAACAAGGACGACGAGCATGAAGCCAACCAGCCTGAACACCATCACAAAGAAAAAATAAAAGATTACCCAGAAGAAGATCACCAACAGGACAAAGAAGGTTAAGACAAACTACAAGATACAGAACAAGAGACAGAAGAACAATAAGCAGAAGATCAAAAAGCAGAAGAACATGAAGTATAAGACCAAAATGAAGAGCAAAATATATGCTCTAAATTCTAAGCAGAAGAAGACTAAGCAGTGTATGTGGGTGAGTCCGTTCCTCCTCGTGGTGCCCCTAGAAAATGCCTGCTGCTGCAGGCTAAACTGAACACGGACAAATACTGTTGTAATTTAAATCTTTTGTGACAGCAAGAACGGAAGAATGAAAAATTCATACTTTTACAGATTACAAGTACAGGAATCTCTGTCACAAATAAGAATATGATGAAGAAGATGAAGAGGAAGAAGATGAAGAATTTGAATATGAAGAAGATTAATAGTTTAATAATAACAATATGAGTAATGTAAACAAAAACATGAATAGCAAGAAGTTTAAGAAGAAGATTAAGAAGGTGAAGATGAAGAATAATTTGATGAGAAAGATGATGCTGCTGAAGATTATGAAGGAGAAATGTGTCAAAAGTTAAAAAGGTGAAGAGCATGGAAGTTGTGAAACATACATATTTGCCAAAATAGAAAAAAGGTTAACAATATTGTCAATTTGTTCGTCAATCCAAACGTATTTCCAAAAAAATATATATTAATGCTATTCCAATGCATTAGGTTAAACATGTATGCCTTTATTGTCTCCTCAACCTCCCCCAATACATTCTACATTACTCTTTGTTGTTTTCCTTCATGTACAATTAACCAACAAGGCAAGAATGGTTTTTTTTTAATGTCGATATTTGGTTCCCATAGACTTACATGGGACTTCCGGTATCGGTATCGGGTATCGCCGATATTTTAGTGATATCGGCTATACCATTCCGATCCGATATTTTTAGATATCGAGCAGTATCACTCAACACTACCGGAGACCTCTAAAAGAAACCCTTGTGCCTTTTTCTCTCGAAAATTTTCTCCAACTGAACGTAATTATGACGTGGGTAATCGGGAGTTATTGGCCATGAAGTGGGCTTTTGAAGAATGGAGACATTGGCTGGAGGGAGCCAAACATCAGGTGGTGGTCCTCACGGACCATAAGAATCTGGTTTATCTGGAGTCAGCCAAGCGACTTAATCCTAGACAGGCCAGGTGGGCCTTGTTTTTCACACGTTTTAATTTTGTGGTTTCCTTTCTTCCTGGCACTAAGAATGTTAAGGCGGATGCCCTCTCGAGGAGTTTCCTTGCGGACTCTCCTGAGTTATCTGATCCTGCTGTTATTTTGAAAGAGGGTGTAGTTCTTTCCGCCATCTCGCCCAATTTGAGACTGGCTCTGGAAGGGTGTCAGGAGGATAAACCCGAGCGCTGCCCTATTGGGAAATTGTTTGTCCCAGACCGGTGAAAAAAGAGTGTGATGTCTGAGATTCATTGTTCCGCGTTGGCCGGTCATCCCGGAATTTTTTGTACCAGAGACTTGGTTAGTCGGTCCTTTTGGTGGCCTACCTTGTCTCGTGACGTCAAGGAATTTGTGCAGTCCTGCGGGACTTGCTCTCGCTCCAAGCCTTGCTCTCGCTCTAGTGGTTTGTTGATGACATTGCCTGTGCCCAAGAGACCATGGACCCATATCTCTATGGATTTCATTTCCGACCTCCCTGTTTCTCAGAGAATGACCGTTATCTGGGTGATTTGTGATAGGTTTTCCAAAATGATACATCTTGTGCCATTACCTAAGTTGCCTTCCTCCTCCGAATTGGTGCCTTTGTTCCTTCAGCACGTGGTTCGGTTACACGGCATTCCTGAGAACATTGTGTCTGACAGAGGAGTCCAGTTTGTGTCCAGATTTTGGAGGACTTTTTGTTCTAAACTTGGTGTTCAATTGTCTTTCTCCTCGGCTTTTCATCCTCAGACCAATGGACAAACTGAGAGAACAAACCAGACATTGGAGACTTATCTGAGATGCTTTGTGTCTGCTGATCAAGATGACTGGGTCTCTCTTTTGCCTTTGGCTGAGTTTGCTCTTAATAATAGGGCTAGCTCTGCCACTTTGATGTCTCCATTTTTCTGCAATTTTGGGTTTCACCCTCGATTTTCTTCGGGACAGACGGAGGCTTCTGTCTATCCAGGTGTTGACTCTGTTGTGGAACGTATGCAGCAGATTTGGGACCAGGTAGTGGAAAGGTTGTCCCTCTCTCAGGAGAGGGCCCAGCGGTTTGCCAACCGGCATAGGACTGATGGTCCTCGGTTTGAAGTGGGGGACTTGGTCTGGTTGTCCTCAAGAAATATCCCTATGAGAGTTGCATCTCCTAAGTTTAAGCCTAGATTCATTGGACCTTATAAGATCATGGAGATTCTTAATCCTGTTTCCTTTCGTTTACTTCTTCCAGGGACATTTAAGATCCATAACGTGTTCCACAAGTCCTTATTGAAGAGGTTTGTCGAGCCAGTGGTTCCTATGGCCGCGCCTCCTGACCCTGTTTTGGTTGAGGGCAATCTGGAGTATGTGGTTGAGAAAATATTGGATTCTCGTTTTTCTAGACGGAAACTCCAGTATTTGGTTAAGTGGAGAGGTTATGGTCAGGAGGACAATTCTTGGGTGTTTGCTTTGGACATCCATGCTAGGAGACTGATCCGTGCGTATCACAGAGCTCAACCTGACCGACCTGGTTGCCCAAGTGAGGGTTCGGTGACCCCTCCTCAAGGGGGGGGTACTGTTGTGAATGTGTTAGAAATGAGTTCTGAGCAGAAGCTCCATCTGGTGGTTGCAGACAGTGCTGAACCATTTAGTGAAGATTGGCAATCAGGAGTTACAGACTGGTCCTATATAAGGGAGATTCCCTCCCATCAGGGTTGCCGGTGATCAATTGTTCTTGTCTCTACTGTGGTTCCTGGTTCACTTGGAAGTTTGCTGAGTCTTGCCTCTTCTCCTGCTCTCAGATAAGACATTTTCTGTTTTTATTTTTATGCTTGCTTTTTGCATTGTTTCCTGCACTTTTGTGGAGGACAGCCAGGTCCCCTCCGGGGGCTTGTGCTCCTCGCAGTTTGTCTGAGCCACTGTTGTTTGTTCATTTGCCTTTTCCAGTTTTTCTTCAGTGGCTGCGGCTTAGTTTTGTTACACCAGAGAACTAATTTAGGTGGTAGAGGTTGTGTGATCTCAGGTGTTTTTGCAATTAGTAGAGTTGGTACTTTTTAGGGTTTTTTGGGATTGCAGTAAGTGTCCTTCCTATCCTTTTCTGTCTAGGAAGATTGGGCCCCAACGTTTGCTTATACTATTTTCTGTCTGTGTCTGTATTTCCTCTTGTCTAACCGCCATTACATGTTTGGGGGCTTCCTATGTTCTTTGGGGATCTGCTCCGGGGCAGATAGCTTTCTTCTTTCTATCTTTAGGTGTAGTTAACCTCTTAGGCTGTGACGAGGCGTCTAGGACCAACGTAGGTACGCTCCACGGCTGCCTTTAGTTGTGGTGGTTAGTCAGGGTACTGCAATCCAGTAGATTCCATCCTCTCTGGTGTATTGCCGTTTTTGCTTGCTCTCCTCAGCTACCAAATCATAAGACTTCACATTCTAGAATGCTGCTTGGCTGGCCCCCTCTTTCCAAGCCATCAGATTCAGAGAACAGAAGTAGACACGGAGCTGGCTCCTGTACAGAGCTCTATGACTGCCTAGGCAATTTGGCAGGTGGTGAAGAAACAGATGGTAGCTCTTCAGTGCTCTGGTAGTGAGAGGATGTGGAAGTAATTGAAGTCGATGCGTTAGCTGGCATTCATCTGACAACGGCTTCAATTTGTTCTTCCCGCAGCAGGGGGGTACGGCGAGCTCCTATAAAGCTGCGCATAAAGGTCCGCTCCCGGGGAAAACTGGGGGATGCTGTGTCACTGATGCCAGCAGCAGGCACAGAATCTCCACATCCTCTCCCTGCTGAAACTCCACACCCACGACCACGTGCCTTACTCCCTGCCTTCTTCATCTTGGTAGATTGATAAAGATAGGCAGAAAAGTACTAAGGCCTTAGTGTGCTTATTCTTGAACAGCTGCTAACAGGTATAAGAAACACTAAGTTTATTAAGTGTGGACTACACTTTAATATGAGCTAATGTGGCCTAACAATTATCAAGTGTAGTGTTTGGTGAACGTTATTCACTTTTTGTGTTTTTCACAAAAAAAACAAAGGTTGTGATTGAGACAAAAAATGTTCAATCGATAGTATCACAAACTTTTTGTAACTATTACAATGCAGGAACCTACAATGCAATAGATGAGGCTACAAATAATAGGGTAATACTAATCTGGCTGTCCTGAGGCCGCAAACCAGCCGAAAGGCTCCTCTATCTACTCCTATCTAGTGTTTGCAACCAATGTATTGGATACGGATGGAAGCGCGCACACTAATAGGAGAGAGTTAATTTAAATTGAATTGAGCAGCACCAATTACAAAAAAAAAAAAAAAGGATGAGGCAGTGACACACGCTTAGCAGACTACAACCAGCAATTAGTGTTGAGCGATACGATACCGCAAGTATCGGGTATCGGCCGATATTAGCTCTATCGGCCTTTCGATACTTAGTTCCGATATTTTCGTCTTATCGGATACCGGAATCGGGATTGTCACTGTCACTGTCAGTGTCCGTTCGGTGGGTCTGTCAGGAGTCAGCGGCACTTACCTGGCAGAAGATCTCCGGCGGTCACGGGCTGGACTGCTTCATGGCCGCCATCATCTTTCCCCGGCGGTCACATGCAGTTTCTCGCGATAACTGCAGTGACTGCTGGATAATCCCGGCCGTAAAGCAGTCAGTCCGATGACGTCACCGCCGGGAAGCAGGTAATCAGCTGTGCTGCATCGCGATGACAGGCTCTGCCTGTCATTGCGATGTAGCAGAGCTGGATCGTCGTGGGACTGTCGTTACTATGGACTGCGTCGGACAGGTGGTATACTGTTGGTTTGTTTTTTTTCTTTTTTTACAGGAGATCGATGGCGTCGCAGGAATGAGTGTATAATAAAATTAATGAAAACTGTGTTGTCTCTTTTATTTCATTAAAAGACTTTTTTCTTGCTTTGTCTTTTTTTTATACATTTAATAACTTTGGGATTAATAATGGATCGGTGTCTTATTGACACCTCTCCATTATTAACCGGGCTTATTGTCACCGTGCAATCAACGGTGACATTAACCCCTTATTACCCCACTTGCCACCGCTACAGGGCAGTGGGAAGAGCCGGGTAAAGTGCCACAATTGGCACATCTTTTGATGCGCCAAATGTGGGGCTGCTGTAGCCTGGTATTATCAGGCTGTTGAGGGCCAAAATCCATGGGCCTTGAAGTCTTTTAATACCAGGCCGCAGCAGTCTGCATTTTACTTGGCTGGTTAACAAAAATAGGGGGACCCCTACGCCGTTTTTTTTTCGAGGGGATCCCCTATTTTTGTTAACCAGCCAAGCTAAGCAGACTGCTGTGGCCTGGTATTATCAGGCTTGCAAGGTCCATGGATATTGGATCCTTACCAGACTGAAAAACCAGGCCTCAGTGGTCTGCTTCATCTGGCTGGTTAACAAAAATAGGGGGGACCCCACGCCAATTTTTTTCGAGGGGATCCCCTATTTTTGTTAATCAGCCAAGATATGCAGACTGCTGTGGCCTGGTATTATCAGGCTGGCAAGGTCCATGGATCTTGGCTCCTTAACAGCCTGAAAATCCAGGCCTCAGCGGTCTGCTTCATCTGGCTGGTTAACAAAAATAGGGGGGACCCCACGCCAATTTTTTTCGAGGGGATCCCCTATTTTTGTTAATCAGCCAAGATATGCAGACTGCTGTGGCCTGGTATTATCAGGCTGGCAAGGTCCATGGATCTTGGCTCCTTAACAGCCTGAAAATCCAGGCCTCAGCGGTCTGCTTCATCTGGCTGGTTAACAAAAATAGGGAGACCCCACGCCAATTTTTTTCGAGGGGATCCCCTATTTTTGTTAACCAGCAAAGATAAGCAGACTGCTGTGGCCTGGTATTATCAGGCTGGCAAGCAGGGTCGAACTGAGCCACCGGGACAACGGAGAAACCTCCGGTGGGCCCCAGCTCCTGCGTGGTGGGCCCTGATTTGAAAGGATAGGTCGCGGGGCAGAGGGGGCGGTGGCCCCGGACCCCGCGCTCTGAGGGGGCCTACCCGGAGCTACGCTACAGTAACTGTATCGGCGTGCACAGCACGCCGATACAGTTACATTCTGCGGCAAAGCAGGGAGAATCGATCTTCCTGCTCTGCCGCCCAGAAGCTATGGGGCCTGAACAGGCGTTGGGGGGGCCCGGTGCCAGCAGTGGGCCCCCCAACCGTCATCGGAGGGTCAGCTGTATCGGCATGGGTACGGTTGGGGCGAGGATATGGGTGTGATTAGCTGTGAAATGGGTGTGGTCGGGGCGTGGCTTAAAATTTGCAGCGGCGCGCGACGCCTTTAACCCTCTTTCCTGTCTTCAAAATTTGGGAGGTATGCTGTATGACCTCCCTACAACTTCTGGGCATGCTCCTGATGAGCGCGACGGATGGTCTCCTGAGGGATCTCCTCCCACACCTGGACTAAAGCATCCACCAACTCCTGGACAGTCTGTGGTGCAACGTGGCATGGCCTAAAATTTGCTGCAGCAGGCACAGCGTGCCACAGCCTTTGTCCCTCTTTCCCTTCTTCAAAGGTTGGGAAGTATGATGGTGGGCCCCAAGAATATATTTTCTCTGGTGGGCCCAAGGTACTCCAGTCCGACGCTGCTGGCAAGGTCCATGTATGTTGGCTCCTTAACAGCTTTAAATACCATGCCTCAGCAGCAGGGGCGTACATAGAAATCATGGGGCCCCATAGCAAAAGTCTGAATGGGCCCCCCCCCAAAAAAAAAACCCAGAGCCATTGTAAATGTAAAGTGCCAGCACAGTGAGGGGACACATTAAACAAAAAAATGTATTATGCCCCCATAGATTGTGCCCCCATAGATGCTCCATAGTATAGGCCCTTATGCTGCCGCAGCTGCTGCAACCAAAAAAAAAAAAAAGACATACTCACCTTTCGTCGCTGGGGCCAGGTGCCGGTGTCCTGAGCAGGGGGTGACACCAGGTGCCGATGTCACCGCTCGCTCAGGGCCCCGGCACCTGAGATATTTACCTGTCCTCTCTCCACTGCTGAGTGCCGCTGTCTTCGGGGTCCTCCAGCAGTGAATGATCAGGCAGAGGGCGGGCGCGCACTAACGACGTCATCGCGCCCTCTGACCTGAACATTGCAGCAAGAGGACGCGAGCAACGGTGGAACGGGACAGGTAAATATCCCTTATACTCACCCTTCTGCCGGCGCGTCTGTGCAGCCCCTGCTCTTCTCCCACGGTCTCCGCCGCCAGTGTTCAGCGGTCACGCGGGACAGCTCATTAAAGTCATGAATATGTGCGTATTCATGACTGTAATGAGCGGTACCACCTGACCGCTGAACACAGGCGTCGGAGACCGTGGGAGAAGAGCAGGGGCTGCAGAGACCGCACCAGGAGGGGTGAGTATATAGAAGAGCTGCGCTCCCCCTCCCCCGCCGACCCCCTGGTAGTACTGTGTCAGCACAGCTACCCGACCGTCGAGGGCCCCCTCACCTGTCCGGGCCCCATAGCAGCTGCTTGGTCTGCTTCATTCACGGTACGCCACTGCTCAGCAGTCTGCTTCATCTGGCTGGTTAACAAAAATAGGGGGGACCCGATGCCATTTTTTATTCGAAGGGAACCCTATTTTTGTTAATCAGTTCCCTCTGGCGTCACTGATTGTGTCCCTGGCTGACCTGAAGTGAAAGTGGAAAGCAATCAATTAAGCTTTCCACTTCCTCTCCTGTCAGCCAGGAGAGGAACTCATTCATTTGGGGGTTTACTGTGAGGCTGCAGCATTAGCTGCGGTCACTGCAGTAAACATTAACCCTTTCTGAAGGATTACACTGTGGGACCTGACTGTGCATGGGATAGGTAAGAATAATTTTGCTTTTTATTTTATTTTTATTACAGGAAATGGTTTTTGCAGTCAAATAAAAGATGGTCAAAAACATGTGTCTTTATTTCATTAAAATGATTTTTAATTAAAGGTGTGTGTTTTATTTTTATTTCATGCAATAGGATTAATAATTGATAGTTGTCTAATTGACAGCTCTCAATTATTAACCTGGCTTAAGGTCACCTTTCAATTGCAATGTGGCTTTAACCCCATATTAACCCATTCGCCACCGCTACAGGGCAATGGGAAAGACGGGCAAAGTGCCAGAAAGGGCGAATCTAATTATAGATTTGTCTTTTCTGGGGTGTCTGGGGGCAGATGTTAGTAGCCAGGGGGGCCAAAAATAATGGTCCCTCTCTGGGCTATTATTATCTGCCCCCATTCGCTGGCTTTGTCTGTCTGGTTGCGAAAATAGGGCGGGAGCCCACGCATTTTTTTAACGATTTACAACCTCATATATATTATAATAATATATATATATATATATATATATATATATATATATATACATGTCATTGAATTTGTGACACATATATATATATTTATATTTATAGTTCATACACTTCTACATAGTATAATAGCCGCTAATTCAATTGACGGCTTTTGTGAAAATGCAGAACCCGACATGAAATGACACTTGGTGTACATAGGGTTAACCATGTCTTTTCATGTCCTTTGCTATCTGATTTGCACAAACAATTACATCAGTCTATGTGTGCAAAATTTCACACCTGTAGGGGTTAATTAAAGGTGTAAATTCGTAGCAAAAAGTCCGTTTTTTTTACAACGAATTTACACCTTTAATTAACCCCTACAGGTGTGAAATTTTGCACACATAGACTGATGTAATTGTTTGTGCAAATCAGATTGCAAACGACATGAAAAGACATGGTTAACCCTATGTACACCAAGTGTCATTTCATGTCGGGTGCTTCTGTCTTTTCACAGAAGCCGGCTTTACCCGGCAATTGAATCAGAGGATATTTTACTATGTAGAAGTGTATAAACTATACATATATGTATATATACATGTCACAATGACATGTATATATATATATATATGTATTCTATGTGTGTGTATATTTAGTGTTTACAAGGAAATAAAGGTTTTTTTTAGTTGCGATATTTTGTTCCCATAGACTCACATGGGACTTCCGGTATCGGAATCGGATATCGCCGATATTTAGTGATATCGGCGATACCATTCCGATCCGATATTTTTAGATATCGAGCAGTATCGCTCAACACTACCAGCAATGGATGCAGAACAAACTTCAGCGTGAGCGGCACTCACAAAGAGACCTGACAGACAGCCGTGAACACTGCAGAGAACTGTGCACTAGCTATGAAAGGCTCCGCTATCTATTTTTATAGTGTTTGCAACCAATTATTATTATTATTATTTATATATTTATATAGCGCCATTTATTCCATGGCGCTTTACATATGAAAAGGGAAAAATATAGACAGGTACAATAAACATGTGCTAGACAAGGGACACACAAGTACAGAAGGAGAGAGGACCCTGCCCATGAGGGCTCACAGTCTGCAGGGATGGGTGAGAATACACTAGGAAAGGGTAGAGATGGTCGTGCGATGGTTCAGTACACTGAGGATCATTGCAGGTTGTAGGCTTGTCGGAACAGGTGGGTCTTCAGGTTTTTCTTGAAGGTCTCCGTTGTTGGTGAAAGTCTGATGTTTTGTGGCAGGGAGTTCCAGAGTATGGGGGAAGCCCGGGAGAAGTCTTGTATGCGGTTGTGGGAAGAAGAGATGAGGGGGGAGTCGAGAAGGAGATCTTGAGAGGATCGAAAGTTGTGTGTAGGTAGGTAGCGGGAGACCATGTCACAGATGTATGGAGGAGAAAGGTTGGATACGGATGGAAGCGCAGCACACTTATAGGAGAGAGTTAATTTAAATTGAATTGAGCAGCACCAATTACAAAAGAAAAAAGGATGAGGCAGTGACACATGCTTAGCAGACTACAACCAGCAGTGGATGCAGAATAAACTTCAGCGTGAGCTGCACTCACAAAGAGACCTGACAGACAGCCGTGAACACTGCAGAGAACTGTGCACTAGCTATGAAAGGCTCCGCTACCTACTTCTATAGTGTTTGCAACCAATGTATTGTATACGGATGGAAGCGCGGCACACTAATAAGAGAGAGTTCATTTAAATTGAATTGAGCAGCAGCAATTACAAAAAAAAAAAAGGATGAGGCAGTGACACACGCTTAGCAGACTACAGTACAACCAGCAGTGGATGCAGAACAAACTTCAGTGTGACCTGCACTCACGCACAGACCTAGCAGACAGCTGTGAAAACAGCACTGCAAGGCAAAAGGAAGCTTTACACAGCGGTTGGTAAACTAGCCTGCCTAAAGCACAATACACAAAATCGCAATCTCTAACTGTCCCTCAGAGTCAGAAGAGCAGCGTTCTGTCCCTAAATGAATTCACAGCAGAGTGAAACCAAAATGGCGGCGGCTCCTTTTATAGTGCATTCATGACATCATTTCAGCAGCCAATCACAGCCATGCCATTAGGTAACATGACCGCAGCCTTACAGGATAACACGTGATCAAAAAGACCGAGATAAATAACCATGGTACCGCTGAAAACGTCATCTTGTCCCGCAAAAAACGAGCCATAATACAGGATCATCAGCGAAAAAATAAAAAAGTTATAGCTCGCAGAATAAAGCGATGCAAAAAATAATAATTTTTTATATAAAATTGTTTTCATGCTATAAAAGCACCAAAACATAAAAAAATGATATAAATAAGGTATCGCCGTAATCATACTGACCCGAAGAATAAAACTGCTTTATCAATTTTACCACACGCGGAACGGTACAAACGCCTCCCCCAAAAGAAATTCATGAATTGCTGATTTTTGTTCATTCTAACCTCCCAAAAATCGAAATAAAAAGCGATCAAAAAATGTCACGTGCTCAAAAATGGTACCAATAAAAACGTCACCTCGTCCCGCAAAAAATAAGACCTAACATGACTCTGTGGGCTAAAATATACAAAAATTATAGCTCTCAAAATGTGGTGATGCAAAAAACTATTTTTTGCAATAAAAAGCGTCTTTTAGCGTGACAGCTGCCAATCATAAAAACCCGCTATAAATAGTAAATCAAACCCCCCTTTATCACCCCCTTAGTTAGGGAAAAATAATAAAATTAAAAAAATTTATTTATTTCCATTTTCCCGTTAGGGTTAGGGTTGCGGCTAAAGTTAGGGTTAGGGTTGGCGCTAACGTTAGGATTAGGATTAGGGTTGGGATTACGGTTAGGGGTGTGTTAGGGTTAGGTTAATGGTTAGGGTTGGGACTAGGGTTAGGGGTGTGTTGGGGTTAGGGTTGGAGTTAGAATTGGGGGTTTCTGCTGTTTAGGCACATCAGGGGCTCTCCAAATGTGACATGGCGTCTGATCTCAATTCCAGCTAATTCTGCGTTGAAAAAGTCAAACGGTGCTCCTTCACTTCTGAGCTCTGCCATGCGCCCAAACAGTAGTTTACTCCCGCATATGGGGTATCAGCGTACTCTGGACCACAAGAGTTATTGTGCAATTTGTCCTATTTCTTCTGTTACCCTTGGGAAAATAAAAAACTGGGGGTGACAAAATCATTTTTGTAAAAAAAAAAAATGATTTTTTTGTTTTTACGGCTGTATGTTATAAAACTTCTGTGAAGCACTTGGAGCTTCATAGCGCTCACCACACTTCTAGATAAGCTCCTTGTGGGGTCTATTTTCCAAAATGGGGTCACTTGTGGGGGGTTTCCACTGTTTAGGCGCATCAGGGGCTCTCCAAATGCGACATGACGCCCCCAGACCATTCCATCAAAGTCTGCAATCCAAAACGTCACTACTTCCCTTCCGAGCCCCGACGTGCGCCCATACAGTAGTTTACTCCCACATATTGGGTATCAGCATACTCAGGACAAATTGGACAACAACTTTTGGGGTCCAATTTCTCCTGTTACCCTTGTGAAAATAAAATATTGGGGGCGAAAAAATCATTTTTGTAAAAAAAAAAAAGGATTTTTTATTTTTACGGCTGTACGTTATAAACTTCTGTGAAGCACTTCGGGGTTCAAAGTGCTCACCACACATCTAGATAAGTTCCTTGTGGGGTCTATTTTCCAAAATGGGGTCACTTGTGGGGGGTTTCCACTGTTTAGATTCATCAGGGGCTCTCCAAATGCGACATGACTCCCCCAGACCATTCCATCAAAGTCTGCAATCCAAAACGTCACTACTTCCCTTCCGAGCCCAGACGTGCGCCCATACAGTAGTTTACTCCCACATATTGGGTATCAGCGTACTCAGGACAAATTGGACAACAACTTTTGGGGTCCAATTTCTCCTGTTACCCTTGTGAAAATAAAATATTGAGGGCGAAAAAAATCATTTTTGTAAAAAAAAAAAAGGATTTTTTATTTTTACGGCTGTACGTTATAAACTTCTGTGAACCACTTCGGGGTTCAAAGTGCTCACCACACATCTAGATAAGTTCCTTGTGGGGTCTATTTTCCAAATGGGGTCACTTGTGGGGGGTTTCCACTGTTTAGACGCATCAGGGACTCTCCAAATGCGACATGACTCCCCCAGACCATTCCATCAAAGTCTGCAATCCAAAACGTCACTACTTCCCTTCCGAGCCCCGACGTGCGCCCATACAGTAGTTTACTCCCACATATTGGGTATCAGCGTACTCAGGACAAATTGGACAACAACTTTTGGGGTCCAATTTCTCCTGTTACCCTTGTGAAAATAAAATATTGGGGGCGAAAAAATCATTTTTGTAAAAAAAAAAAGATTTTTATTTTACGGCTGTACGTTACAAACTTATGTGAAGCACTTTGGGGTTCAAAGTGCTCACCACACATCTAGATAAGTTCCTTGAGGGGTCTAGTTTCCAAAATGGTGTCATTTGTGCGGGGTTTCCACTGTTTAGGCATATCAGGAGCTCTCCAAACACGACATGGCATCCAGCCAATTCTGCGTTGAAAAAGTCAAACGGCGCTCCTTCCCTTCCAAACTCTGCCATGCACCCAAACAGTGGTTTACTCCCACATATGGTGTATCAGCGCACTCAGGACAAATTGCACAATAACTTTTGGAGTCTTGTTACCCTTGGGAAAATAAAAATTGGGGTGAAAAAATCAATTTTGTGGAAAAAATATGATTTTTTAATTTTACGGCTCTACGTTATAAACTTGTGTGAAGCACTTGGGGGTTCAAATTGCTCACCAAAGATCTAGATAAGTTCCTTAGGGGGTCTAGTTTCCCAAATGGGGGCACTTGTGGGGGGTTTCCACTGTTTAGGCACAGCAGGGGCTCTCCAAATGCCACATGGCGTCCAATCTCAATTCCAGCCAATTTTGGTTGGAAAAAGTCAAATGGTGCTCCTTCCATTCCGAGCTCTGCCATGCGCCCAAACAGTGGTTTCCCCCCACATATGGGGTATCAGCGTACTCAGGACAAATTGGACAACAAATTTTGTGGTCCAATTTCTCCTGTTACCCTTGGGAAAATAAAAAATTAGTGACTAAGAGATAATTTTTGTGGGAAAAAAATAGGATTTTTTATTTTCATGCTCGGGCATTATAAACTTGTGTGAAGCACTTGGGGGTTCAAAGTGCTCACCAAACATCTAGATAAGTTCCTTAGGGGGTCTAGCTTCCAAAATGGGGTCACTTGTGGGGGGTTTCCACTATTTAGGCTCATCTGGGGCACTACAAATGGAACATGACCAACATCAATGTTTGCATTCCAAAACGTTACTGCTTCCTTTCCAAACCCTGCCGTGCGCCCAAACAGTTTCCCCCCCACACATGGGGTATCAGCGTACTCAGGACAAATTGGAAAACAACTTTTGGGGTCCAATTTCCTTGGGAAAAATCAAAAATTTGGGACTAAAAAATCATTTTTGTGGAAAATTGTTTTTTTTTTTTTCACACCCAGGCATTATAAACTTTTGTGAAACACTTTGGGGTTCAAAGTGCTCACAACAGATCTAGATAAGTTCCTTAGGGGGTCTAGTTTCCAAAATGGTGTCACTTGTGGGGGGTTTCCACTGTTTAGGCATATCAGGGGCTCTCCAAACGCGACATGGCGTCTAATCTCAATTCCAGCCAATTTTAGTTTGAAAAAGTCAAACGGCGCTCCTTCCCTTTCGAGCTCTGCCGTGTGCCCAAACAGTGGTTTTCCACCACATATGGGGTATTGGCGTACTCAGGAGAAATTGCACAACAACTTTATCTGCCCATTTTCTCCTTTTATCTCTGTGAAAATAAAAAAAACGTTTGTAAAAGATCATTTTTGTGGCTAAAAAGTTAAATATTAATTTTTTCCTTCCACGTTGCTTCAGCTCCTGTGAAGTACCTGAAGGGTTATTAAACTTCTTGAATGTGGTTTTGAGTACCTTGAGGGGTGCAGTTTTTATAATGGTGTCACTTTTGGGTATTTTATGCCATATAGACCCCTCAAAGTGACTTCAAATGTGAGGTGGTCCCTAAAAAAATGGCTTTGTAAATTTTGTTGTAAAAATGAGAAATCACTGGTCAACTTTTAACCCTTATAATTTCCTAACAAAAAAAAATTTTGGTTCCAAAATTGTGCTGATGTAAAGTAGACATGTGGGAAATGTTATTTATTAACTATTTTGTGTGACATATCTCTCTGTTTTAAGGGAAAAAAAATTAAAAGTTTGAAAATTGCAAAATTTTCTAAATTTTCGCCATATTTGCGTTTTTTTCAAAAATAAACGCAAGGTATATCGAATAAATTTTACTTCTAACGTGAAGTACAATATGTCACGAGAAAACAATCTCAGAATCGCGAAGATCCGTTGAAGCGTTCCAGAGTTATAACCTCATAAAGAGACAGTGGTCAGAATTGTAAAAATTGGCCCGGTCATTAACGTGCAAACCACCCTTGGGGGTGAAGGGGTTAATAATCTCAAATGTGGGTCATTTTTTTAAGTATTTAGTGTGAGAAGGGCCAATTGAGGTGTTAGTAGAATTTGTTTAAAAGAGATGGCATTAATAAGACCCAAAACTTTCTTCCAGAGGGGATGGATTTTCGGGCATTGCCAGAAAATGTGGAGGAGATTACCATAACGACCACAGTTTCTCCAGCAATTAGGTGAATGAATTTTGTTAATTTTTGATAATCTAGTAGGAGTAAAATACCACCTTGTGAGGAGTTTGTGGTAGAATTCTTGAAGGGCCATAGAGAGAGAAGATGGATAGGAAAGCGTACATGCATATTCCCATTCAGAGTGATCAAACGTTAAATGAAGTTCCGACTCCCATTTAACCATGTTTTGTGTTTTGACCAACTGCGTGCTGTGGTTAAACCATTGGTAAACGTAGTTAAGACTCCAAAAAATTTTATGATCTAAGTTGCAAAGTAAATTTAAAACCGGTTCAGAAATCCGAGGGCGCACTTGCAAGAAGATATAAATTTGCTCCTTGAGAATAATGTAGTGAAAAAATGAAAGGGAGTATGAATTAAAATTTTCTTTAATAAAAGAATAAGGATAGAATTTAGAACCATCGTAGATATCTCCCAGTTTCTTAATACCCAATTTGAGCCAGAGAGGGTCTAAGACCAATCCCCTAGATTCATGGATAAGAGATAATGGAATATTCTTGAGGATATGGATTTTATCACAACCCTTTTTTTGTTTAGCAAAGGAGGAAGATCTGCGCAAACCATTCCTCCACAGTGGGTCTCTTCTTTTCCAGTGTCGTGGAATGACATTCTTAGCCACCTGTGTTAGGTAGCTGTAAGGTTTCAACTCACTCGGCTGCTTCAGAGGTAATCAGGAGACACTTTTCTTATGCAAAAGTCCTTAGGTTTATTACATCATAAACCTTACAGTCACATGCAATACAAATCTTCAGTACTTCAGCTCCTGCCTGGAGCCTCACTCCTCAGACACAGAGACCTCTCTGTAATGTCCCGTCTGGACGCATGGAAGTCTGTCCACACTGGCAGACTCCCACAACACTCTCTCCAGACACAGAGACCTCTCTGTAATGTCCCACCTGGACGCATGGAAGTCTGTCCACCCTGGCAGACTCCCACAACACTCTCTTCAGGTCCCAAGCACACTTCGTTACATAGCTGTAACCCCACCCACCGATGAGGTCAGGATCACATGGTTAGGTCACCTGGTCATAACCTCATCACAGGTCCTTTACCACAACACAAACCATGCTTCCATGCATATCTCGAGGAGCATACACAGTGCCCCCTAGCTGCATCAGGGGTCACTACACCACATACCTCCCCCCTCTGTTCAAACTTGTGGGGTTGAACACTTGTTACCCGACCAGAGATCCTTCTCGGTCGTCTCTGCCAGTCAAACCGTCTGGCTAAGTCGGGCCCTCTGTCAGACCACCCGCCTCCCCAGAGGTCAGTACAGTGTCGCAATTCCCTGCACCCATACGTCCTGTCTGGTCTGAGTCCTTTTCAGCTCGTCCACCACAGGTTCTCCTGCTTAGGTCACTCATCACTGAGCTAACTGAGGCATCACTATTTCTACCTCTTCCATCAGGCGCTCTTCGCCTCTCAACACTACGGATTGAAGGTGGTGGCCATCTTCTTTCCATTTCCTGCAGCTCTCTGTTGACCTGCTCCCTCTCCAGTCGTAGCTGCTCTACTTCTCTCAAGTATGACACACGATACTCCAGGAGCATCCGGATATTCCCAAGGCTCTCCCTGGATCCGACAACGAGGAATGGAACCATCCCATCTTCACCCCTGACCTGGACTTCGTCATCAGCCGGAATCCTGACTCTCGTCACACCGGACTTATTCACCATCTCCTGCATCACTTTCCCAAGTCTTCCGATGACTTGCTTCACCAGACCTCTGGGCACTTGAATGATGTCTTCCACCAATCCAAGCCGACTTTGAGCCTTTCTTGCTTGCTCCAAACGTTGAGCGGCTTGTTTATTCCTCCACATGATCATCTGTTTCGTTCGGAGGCATTGTAGATGCATGTCTCTCAGGACAGCCACTCGCTTCAGGGTGACTTCCTTAGTCGACAGTATGACTAACTGTTTCATCTCTGGCACCCAGTTCACACTACATGCTTCTACCGCCTTTCTAAAGGCCTCATGCACTTCCTCACTGGCACACACTTCTCGCAGGTCTTTGAGTATCTCTATTACACACTTGAAACCCGACCCGTCACCTTCTTGGACAGACTGTTGGACCTCCTCGTCCTGAGCATTAGTACAGTTTTCCAAGACATCGCTCTCCCTTGTGTGCCCATCTGCATGGCACTTCCCTTGCTGGATTTCTTCTCCCATAGATTTCTGGAGCTGGGCACTAGTCTCCTCCTCTATCTTGAGCTCTCGGAGAACTCTATCTCGCTCTTCTACCAAGCAGCGACACTCCTGCTGATGTTTCTCTTGGGCCTCTCTGAGCACCTCCGTCTCTTTCCATAGAGCCTTGATCATACTCTTACACGCTGACAGATAATCTCTGAGCTTAGAGACTTCCTTCTCCAGCTCCTCCACTTTGTGCTCAATCATTTGTCTCAGGACCCTTTCTCGCTCGACTGTCTCTTTCACTGTTTCTTTAAACAGCTCTATCTCATGGTCCTGCTCTCTTTTTGCCAGCACATGTCGCACCATCACCTCTTTAATTACATTTTCGGCTGGGCACTCTTGCCTACACACACTCTGCCTCTCCAGAGTTCCGCCGTTCCTGCATCCGCAGTTTCCACTGTCTCACGACTCTCGGTAACTTCAGAGAGCTCCAGCTTACTGCACTCACTTTCCCTTGCGGTCGAGTCACAGTCTGCATAGGAGTCACTCCCACTCCCCCTGTCATCCTGGAACAACACGTTCCCCCTTAGACAGGTCTCTGCCCCCTTTCCTGGAGCTATACCGTTTCTCACGGTCACACGTCTTGTCACGTCCAAGTCCCCGAGTTGGTCTGACCCACACTTTCTCCCGTCACCTGGAACTCTGGACTATCGCTATTAGGTGTTACCTTCTTTTCACACATCACACAACAAGGAACCACTACAGCCACCTGCTGTGATGGGGCTCCCTCCTCTGAACAACAACACACTTTATCAACTTCCCATGCCTTTTCAAATAACGTGAAGTCCCGCTTCCTCTCATAGGGGTACACTAAGTTCGGTGGTATACCAGCATAACACCCTTTTGGAATCTCCACCCACTTTTGGGCCACCATCCCCTTTTGGGTTACCGCCCCCTTTTGGGACTCCGCCCCCCTTGGGCCACCATCCCAATTTGGGTTACCGCCCCCTTTTGGGCCACCATCCTAATTTGTGTTACCGCCCCTTTTGGGACTCCGCCCCCTTTTGGGCAACTTTACTGATTTGGGCTACCACCCCCTTTTGAGACTCCACCCCCTTTTGGGCCACAATCCCAATTTGGGTTACCTCCCCCTTTTGGGACTCCGTCCCCTTTTGGGTAACCATCCCTGTTTTGGGTTGCCGCCCCCCTTTTGGGACTCCTCCCCTTTTGGGGACACCACCCATCACTGGGGTACACACCACGGCTCTTACAGGCCCCAGTCCACACAGTACCCTTAGACAGTGTCTTTTATTTAGGGCGTGTACTGGCCCTTTAAGAGTTTGTGTGCCTCGGTTCACACTGTCCTTTTTACACACCAGCTCCTGCTGGTACTGCCACCGCTTCCGTTGCAGCCACCAACAACCATCACCTCCAGATGCTACTCCTAAGCTGCTGTGGCTGTTACTGCAGCTCCGGCTGCTGCAGAACTTCTTGCTGCAACAGTCACTGTAACTCCTGCTACCACAAGTCTCTGCACACTGCGCTGTCTTGCCGCTTGTCACCTTCGTGACCCACGAGTCACAGCCAGCCGCTTGTCACCTTCATGACTCCTCCGAGCCACAGCAAACACCTCACACGTGTTCCAGAGAAAAAAAAAAACGTTTCTCACTGACCCGTCAGCACAACACAGACTCCTGTCTGTCACACTCTCGGCCAGAGAGATTTTCCGGACACCTCCTCTCTCATAGAGGCATCCCACAAAGGAAAAAACAGTTTCTCACTGACCCGTCAGTACACCACAGACTCCTGTCTGTTACCTGTTGATCACTCAGGTTTCCGGACACCTCCTCTCTCATAGAGGCATCCCATAAAGGAAAAAACAGTTTCTCACTGACCCGTCAGTACACCACAGACTCCTGTCTGTTACCTGTTGATCACTCAGGTTTCCGGACACCTCCTTTTCATAGAGGCATCCCACAAGGACAAAAACAATCTCTCACTGACCCGTCAGTACACCACAGACTCCTGTCTGTTACCTGTTGGCCACGCAGGTTTCCGGACACCTCCTCTTAGAGGCATCCAACAAAGGAAAAAAAAACAGTCTTTCACTAATTCTTCTCACTGATCCGACCAGCATAACACGGTTGTCAAGACCGTCACCTGTTGGCGTCAGCACACAGGTTCCTGGAGACCTCAGCCTCAGAGGTATCCAGCAAACACAAAAATAGTCTTTCTCTCACGAATAGTTCCCTCTGGTCCCGACCAGCATAACACGGTTTTCAAGACCGTTACCTGTTGGCGTCAACCGCACAGGTTCCTGGAGACCTCCTCCTCAGAGGTTATCGCGTTCAACTACATAACACAGACTCCTGTCTGTCACCACTGCTTAACAGTTTCTTCAGATACCTCATATCAGAGGCACCACATAAGCACAAACACAGTTTATTCGTGACCACTGGTCACACTCACGGTTTTCACAGACCGTCCGTTCCTCCTCTGGTTTCTGATTCCCAGTCCTGGAACATGTGCTCCCTTGGGTCGCTGCCAGCATTCCATCCACCAATTGTAAGGTTTCAACTCACTCGGCTACTTCAGAGGTAATCAGGAGACACTTTTCTTATGCAAAAAGTCCTTAGGTTTATTACATCATAAACCTTACAGTCACATGCAATACAAATCTTCAGTACTTCAGCTCCTGCCTGGAGCCTCACTCCTCAGACACAGAGACCTCTCTGTAATGTCCTGTCTGGACGCATGGAAGTCTGTCCACACTGGCAGACTCCCACAACACTCTCTCCAGACACAGAGACCTCTCTGTAATGTCCCACCTGGACGCATGGAAGTCTGTCCACCCTGGCAGACTCCCACAACACTCTCTTCAGGTCCCAAGAACACTTCGTTACATAGCTGTAACCCCACCCACAGATGAGGTCAGGATCACATGGTTAGGTCACCTGGTCATGACCTCATCACAGGTCCTTTACCACAACACAAACCATGCTTCCATGCATATCTCGAGGAGCATACACAGTGCCCCCTAGCTGCATCAGGGGTCACTACACCACATAGCCTATTGATGAGCTTTTATAACTAGTTTACTTATTGGTAACATTGATAAAAGGAGGGCTTCAGGCATATTAGGGATAGTCTAACCAGTTATTTTCTCAATCATGGGAACCACCTTTGCCCAAAATGCATTTATTATAGAGCATGCCCACCATATGTGTGACATTGTCCCTTCCCCCTCCCCACATCTCCAACATCTATCTGAGACCACTGGATACCATCTATGAAGGACTGCTGGTACCCAGTACCATCTAGAGATAATTTTGAAGGAGGTTTCCTGAGCTTTGGACCCTATTGAGGTTTTATGTGTTAGGAAGAAACATTTATCCCATTGTGAGTCACAGTAGGACGCCTTGCGGCGGACCGCCAAGCTTGATCCTTATAAAAGCTTTTTAACTGCAGCAGCTTTACTGGACGTTACTGGAGCTGGAATTACCGCGGCTGCTGGCATGAGACTTGCCCTCCAAAAGAACCTTGTAAAAGGATTTAAAGTGTACTCATTCAAATTAGAGCGACAATTTAAATTAAAAAGATTAGACCTGCCTCCAACGCAGGGGGGCTTGCTCGACCCACCAGTGGACAGGCACCGGTATTGGGAGAGGGGGGCTGGCCATCAGGGTCCACCCCAGCTCTGGCTCAAACCCGGCGACACGCAGGTCGCATGGGCAGGAACGGACTAGCCGTGTCGGCTTCGCACTTTAATGGTTTTAGAAAGGCATGACATGCCTATATTTGTGTCCCCCCTCCTTTTACTCCTCCAACTCTTTTCTTTTCGCATGACTATATGTACTTGTCACTTTTCTATGTGTTAGTTGTGTCTTCTGAACAGTTTGTCAGCTTTTGGACACCTTTGAAGTGTTTCTATGTGTTTTTGTTTGCCTGCCATTGGTTTTAACGGTGTTTGACGAACAGTTCTTCGAACACACGGGTGTTCGGCGAACCGAACTCAAACACTACGGGGGTGGCTCAACACTACTTAACAGTAGTGAGCGGTTGCTGATGCTGTTTATCAGTAGGAAGAGAGTTAGGGCTGGAAAGAGAAGTTCTTCTGTGCTTGTGCTGATAGCAATTGTGCTGTACAGTTAGTGTGCAGTGACAGGGGAGGATTTTCTTGTGTGCAGCAGCGCTGGTTATTAGGCTGCCTGATAGCTGTATTGCTGTGTGTACACTGCTGTGCAGGCTGCTTTTTACACAGCACTAATACTTTTATTATTTTTTTCTGCACAGTTACAGAGCGTTCATTTTTCCCCACACCGTATAGAGCTGTACGCTCCTCACACACTACGTGTACCGGCTGATATCACGGACAAATACATGCTGACTATGTGTGTGTGACTCCGGAAATATATACGGAGATTTCAATTTTCCCCTATACTATATACACCTGGTATCTTCTGATACAGTACCTTTTATCTGCCTTTTGTATTACAGTGCAATCCATACTGAGAGAGCCTCTGTGTGTGACTCCGGAAATATATACGGAGATTTAAATTTTCCCCTAAACTATATACACCTGGTATCTTCTGATACAGTACCTTTTTTCTGCCTTTTGTATTACGGTGAAATCCATACTGAGAGAGCGTCTGTGAATGACTCCGGAAATATATACGGAGATTTAAATTTTACCCTATACTATATACACCTGGTATCTTCTGATACAGTACCTTTTTTCTGCTTTTTGTATTCTGGTCAAATCCATACTGAGTGAGCGTCTGTGTGTAACTCTGGAAATATATATGGAGATTTACATTTTCCCCTATACAGTATACAGCTGTACGCTCCTCATACAGTACCATATATCTGCTGGTATTTTTGCTACATTTTCCCAAACATGAGGAAGTATGGAGGAAGAGGCCGCGGACGTGGGTGGGAGGGGCCAGCTGGTACTGATGGTGGTGGTGGTGGTGCATCTGCTGGTAGTGCCAAAAGCATAATAGCACCTAAGGCAGGAGGTGTTGAGTCTGCATCATTGTCTGGCTCCAGAAGGTGTGTGGAAGGCTCACTTTTCTGGGAGTAGGGAAACCGCTTTTAAAGTTGGAGCACCAGGTACAGGTTTTGGCTTACATTCCCGAAACAGCCTCCAGCTCTATCGCCTCCTCTTCTGAAGTTTCAAAAAATGCAAGCACTGAGTTGTCAGTGCAGGCTCCTTGTCAGGAACAACACCTTTCCTGATGCACAGCCACTGATGCACAGCCACTGCTATATGATTCTGCTGGTACATTCATCCAGAGCACTGCATTGCCCTCGCTGTCTACTGAGCCAGATTCTGACCCTGATGAAACTCAGGTGCCCCTTCCCACATACTATACCACCTTACACGGTGACACAGAGGAAGGTGCAGATGAAATTGAAGAGAAGGTGATGGATGACCCAGTTGTTGACCTGGATTGGCATCCATAGGGGGAAGAGGGTGCCACTGGTAATAGCTCAGAAGAGGAGAAGGATCCGCAGCAGACATCGACATTGCAGCTGCGGTGTTCTGGCAAGCCCGTAGCAGTCCAAAAACGTGTTAAAAAAACAAAGAGTTGCAGGACAGCTTGGCCAGACGGTCAAATTAGAAGAGCGTGCAAGCCCTGAAAATTTATCCCATAGTAGGAAGAGTGCAGTGTGGCACTTTTTTGACCAAAATCCTATTGATGAGGCAAAGGTTATCTGTAAGAAGTGAGGAAGGACCTTTAGCCGAGGGAAAAATCTCTGAAATTTGAATGCCAGTTGCATGCTTAGACATCTAAACACCATGCACTTGCAAGCGTGGACGGACTACAAAACCTCAGGTAGCACACGTGCACCTGCTCCAACTGAAAGTAGCCAGCAACGCTACATCGCTTCCCCCACTGTAAGCCTACCGGTTAGCATACCACCAGGAAGGCCAAAGCAGTCAGGGAATCACAATGTTTTTACAACGCAAGACTGAATCTAGGCCATCACCATCACCATCACCAACCCCCTCTCAGTCCGCCATGTCCACCGCTAGTTCCACCATATGCAGCTCTCAAGTTCAGGTCACCCTAGCAGAGACTCTGAGTAGGGCAAGAAAGTACTCATCTTCTCATCCGCATACACTGGCTTTGAACGCCTACACTGCCAAACTGATCTCATTAGAGATGATGCCCTTCCGTTTGGTTGAAAGCGCAGCGTTCTGGGAGCTCATGGCCTACGCTGTCCCACGCTTTGACCTACCCAGTCTGCCCTTCTTTGATAGAAAAGCCATCCCTGCCCTCCACCTGCATGTGAAAGACCGCATTGTCCATGCACTCAAACAATCAGTGAGTGGAAAAGTGCACCTCACAACAGATGCATGGGCCAGTAGCATGGCCAGGCCCGTTACGTGTCCATCACTGCGCACTGGGTTAATGTGGTGGATGCAGGGTTCACAGGGGACAATGGCGGTGGGACAGTGCTGCCTAGCCCACGGTATAAGCAACAGTTGGCTGTAGGCGTTCGACCCTCCTCCTCCTCCAGAAGCGAAGTCATGGCTAGGCAGTCTACATCTTGAGCCAGGCAAGGTAGTCAGTGATAACGGACGTAATTTTGTGGTGGCCATAGCCCTGGCAAAACTCAGACACATACCTTGCCTGGCTCACACCTTGAATCTGGTGGTGCAGTGCTTCATAAATAATTAGCCGGAGTTTCCAGCCCTGCTTCATAAGGTGCGAAGGCTGTGCTCGCACATCCGTCGCTCGCCCGTAGACTCCAGTCGTATGCAGGGCTGCAGCGTTCGCTCCACCTCCCCAAGAACCGCCTAATCATAGACGTTGCAACAAGGTGGAACTCTACCATGCACATGGTTGAGAGGCTGTGTGAACAGATGCAGGCTGTATTGCATTTGTGAGAGGATACACGGGCAGGCAGTTTGAGTGCAGACATGGAGTTGTCGGGTGTGCAGTGGTCAAATCTGAAAGACCTCTGTAAAGTCCTTCAGTATTTTGAGGAATGCACATGGCTGGTAAGCGCAGACGATGCCATCATATGCATGAGCATCCCACTTATGCGTCTGCTCATGCAAACTTTGACCCACATTAAGGATCAGGCATCGCAGCGGAGGAGGTAAGCCTTGATGACAGTCAGTCATTGTCTGCTCAGGGAACTGTCCTGTATGAGGTGGAGGAAGAGGAGGAGGATGAGGGTGATGATTATTTTGGGGAAGAGTATGCTTCTCAGGGGGCAAGAGAAAATGTTGTCTTGCCAAGGTCAGGTACAGGGTTTGTGCGTGACTAGAGGGATGTGGATTTGGCAGAAAGTGCTCCTCCACCCACCACTGGCAGTGCATCATTGACACCTGGAACATTGGCCCACTTGTGTGATTATCTCTTGCGGATCCTAAAAAGGGACCCCCGCATTGCCAAAATTATGAAGGATGATGACTACTGGTTGGCCAGCATCCTCGATCCACGCTATAAAGGCAAATTACAGAACATCATGCCACAGGAGAACCTAGAGCTTATATTGGTGAACAAACAAGCAACTCTGGTAAATCATTTGTTAGAGGCATTCCCAGCACACAGCAGTGGTGCAGGTTCTACCACGAGCCGTATTGGGCAACATGGAAGAGGTGTTCGTGGGCACACAGCCGAAGTGGCGTTGGAGACAGAGGTTTCATGACCATGTTGTGGACTGATTTCTCGAGTACCGCTCACACGAACTGTTAATACTGAATGGATTGTAACAGACAGGAGACAGCAGTTTTCAAGTATGGTTCAAAATACCTCTCCTCCCCTATCGATGTTCTCCCTCACAGTTCATTCCCCTTTGACTACTGGGCCTGTAAACTGGACACTTGGCCTAATTGGCACAATATGCCTTACAGTAGCTCGCTTGCCCTGCTGGTAGTGTGCTATCAGAAAGAGCCTTCAGTGTTGCTGGATCAATCCTGACAGAAAGAAGGACCCAGCTATTGACCCAAAATGTAGGTGATCTTACCTTCATTAAAATGAACCATGCCTGGGTTTCAAAGGATTTTGTACCACCACCCCCTGATGACACATAGGTTGCCAGCAAAATGGCTCGCTTTGTCCCCCTCTTCATCCGACTTCTCCAATTCCTTCATTTGCAGTAGCTAAACTTCCAACCTACACCTCATATGCCAATTTTTCCTCCTCCCTAACTGGGCTGTACCCCCCACAACTTTAGCCAAATAACCCCGAGTTTTCAATGCGTTACTATTATTATAAAGTAAATTAAGGTTGACAAGCTTAAGTAATAAGAATTGATGTCGTTAGCATTGAAATGAGCACTGTAAGTGTGTTTACTGTCCTCCTCTCACTGGCGACTTTTATTCCCATTGACTTTCATTGGGGACGGGTTTCCAACACCGACTCGTCTGTTTCCGTTAGTCGGCCGACTTCATTCGACTCGATTTTGTAAAAGTCGAGTCGACCGAAACCTGACTCGACCCTCCTGGAGGCTAAGTCGCTCATTTCTACTCAGGACAAATTGCACAATAACTTTTGGGGTCCAATTTCTTCTGTTTCCTTGGGAAAATAAAAAATTAGGGGCAAAAATATCATTTTTTGTGGAAAAAAATGATTTTTTATTTTTATGGCTCTACGTTATATACTTCTGTGAAGCACTTGGGGGTTCAAAGTACTCACCAGACATCTAGATAAGATCCTTTGGGGGTCTATTTTCCAAAATTGTGTCACTTGTGGGGGTTTCCACTGTTTAGGCACAACAGGGGCTCTCCAAATGCGACATGACGCCCACAGACCATTCCATCAAAGTCTGCAATCCAAAACGTTACAACTTCCCTTCTGAGCCCTGACGTGTGCCCATACAGTAGTTTCTCCCACATGTGGGGTATCAGTGTACTCAGGACAAATTGGACAACAACCTTTGGTGTCCAATTTCTCCTGTTACCCTTGGGAAAATAAAAAATTGGGGACTAAAAGATCATGTTTGTGGAAAAATTAGATTTTTTTTTTCCACGCATGGGCATTTTAAACTTCTATGAAGCACTTGGGGGATCAAAGTGCTCACCACACATCTAGATAAGTTCCTTTGGAGGTCTAGTTTTCAAAATGGTGTCATTTGTGGGGTGTTTCTACTGTTTAGGCACATCAGGGGCTCTCCAAACGCGACACGACACCCGCAGACCATTCCATCAAAGTCTGCATTACAAAACATCATACACAAGAAAGGCATCACTCATACAGTACAGACCAAAAGTTTGGACACACCTTCTCATTTAAAGATTTTTCTGTATTCTCATGACTATGAAAATTGTAAATTCACACTGAAGGCTTCAAAACTATGAATTAACACATGTGGCATTATATACTTAACAAAAAAATAGGGAAAATAAACTGGCTTCATCAGGGGCGATGAGTTGTTATACTCTATATTGCGTTGCGCCATGAATTGTATCTGTTCTTTGATGCCACCGTTTCAAATTTAAGGGTGTTGGCGGCTATCTAATTTTTTGTATGGGCACACAGTTTGTAATTGACATCATCTGCATGCCTCTTCATCTCTTATGTATTAATGTGGAGACATATTTATTGATGGGAGGGTGGTCAGTGTCCTCATTATAGGCCTGTATTAGTCACATTTGATGTGGGTTTTATATTTATGTTTTTAATTCAGTCTTTTTCTGGAGTGTTTTGTATTTTCAATAAAATTTATTGATTAATATGAGTGATCCCTGGAATCTGCATGCTTCTTTTACTTGTGTATGGCATTTGGTTAAATCATACTCTCGGTGATCCCATCTATATCGGGTAGTGCCCTCTATTTAAGCTACATTTTGCATGACAAAACGTCACTACTTCTCTTCCGAGCCCGACATGTGCCCACACAGTAGTTTTCTCCCACTTACGGGGTATCAGCGTACTCAGGACAAATTGGACAACAACTTTTGGGGTCCAATTTCTCCTGTTACCCTTGGGAAAATAAAAAATTGGGGAATAAAAGATCATGCTTGTGGAAAAAATATGATTTTTTTTCTTTTCATCTTCGGCATTATAAACTTTAGTGAAACACTTGTGTAGTGAGAACTTTGAACCCCCATCTAGATAAGTTCCTTGAGGGGTCTAGTTTCCAAAATGGTGTCATTTGTGGGGGGTTTCCACTGTTTAGGCAGATCAGGAGCTCTCCAAACGCGATATGGCGTCCAGCCAAATCTGCGTTGAAAAAGTAAAATGGCGCTCCTTCCCTACCGTGCTCTGCTATGCACCCAAACAGTGGTTTACCTCCACTTAATGGGTATGAGCGTACTCAGGACAAATTGCACAATAACATTTGTGGACCTGTTACCCTTGGGAAAATAAAAATTGGGGAATAAAAGATCATTTTTGTGGAAAAAAATATGATTTTTTAATTTTACGGCTCTATGTTTTAAACTTGTGTGAAGCACTTGGGGGTTCAAAATGCTCACCACAGATCTAGATAAGTTCCTTAGGGGGTCTAGTTTCTAAAATTGGGTCACTTGTGGGGGGGGTTTCCACTGTCTAGGCACATCAGGGGCTTTGCACACTGAACATGACACCCATCAAAATCTGCATTCCAAAACGTCATTACTTCCTTTCCGAACCCTTCCGTGCGCCCAAACAGTTTTTACCCCCCACATATGGGATATCATCGTACTCAGAACAAGTTGGACAACAACTTTTAGGGTCCAATTTCCTTGGGAAAAATCAAAAATTGGGGACAAAAAAATCATGTTTGTGGAATTTTTTTTTTTGTTTCACACCCAGGCATTATAAACTTTAGTGAAACACTTGGGGGTTCAAAGTGCTCACAACAGATCTAGATAAGTTCCTTAGGGGGTCTAGCTTCCAAAATGGTTGTACTTGCAGGGGGTTTCCACTGTTTAGGCACATCAGGGGCTCTCCTAATGCGACATGGCATCCAATCTCATTTCCAACCTATTTTGGTTTGAAAAAGTCAAACTGCGCTCCATCCCTTCCGAGCCCTTCCATGCCCCCAGACAGTAGTTTTCCCCCCACATATGGGGTATCGGCATACTCAGGAGAAATTGCACACAACTTAATCTAAAAGATCATTTTTGTGACTTAAATGTTAAAGGTTCATTTTTTCCTTCCACTTTGCTTCAGCTCTTGTGAAGCACCTGGGGGGTTAATAAACTTCTTGAATGTGGTTTGAGTACCTTGAGGGGTGCAGTTTTTAGAATGGTGTACTTTTGGCATTTTCTGCCATATAGACCGCTCAAAATGACTTCAAATGTGAGGTGTTCCCTAAAAAAATGGTTTTGTAAATTTTGTTGTAAAAATGAGAAATCGCTGGTCAACTTTTAACCCTTATAATTTCCTAACAAAAAAAATTGTTGGTTCCAAAATTGTGCTGATGTAAAGTAGACATGTGGGAAATGATGTTTTGTAACTATTTAGTGTGACATATTTCTCTGTTTTAAGAGAATAAAAATTCAAAGTTTGAAAATTGCTAAATTTTCACCATATTTCCATTTTTTTCATAAATAAACGCAAGTTATATCGAAGAAATTTTACCACTATCATGAAGTATGATATGTCATGAGAAAACATTCTCAGAATCGCGAAGATCCGTTGAAGCATTCCAGAGTTATAACCTCATAAAGGGACAGTTGTCAGAATTGTAAAAATTGGCCCGTCATTAACGTGCAAACCACCCTTTAAGGGGTTCAATAATTAATTTGCATTTTCTTGCAGGAAATAAGTATTTTACACAATAGAAAAACAGTACTTAATATTTGATACAGAAATCTTTCTTTGCAACTATAGCAGTCAGACTTTTCCTGTAATTCTTGATCAAGTTTGCACACACTGCAGCAGGGATTTTGTCACACTACTCCATATAGATCTTCACCAGATTTTTCAGATTTTGAGGCTGTCACTAGGCAACATTGAATTTAAGCTCCCTCCAAAGATTTGTTATTGGATTTAGGTTTGGAGTTTGGAGACTGACTAGGCTAATCAAGGACCTTAAAATGCCTCTTACGGAGCCACTCCTTCGTTATATGGCTGTGTGTTTTGGGTCACTGTCATAATTGAAGACCCAGCCATGACCCATCTTCAATGCTCTTACTGAGGGAAGGGCTTGTTGGCCATCCTCCTTCAATATGGTGCAGTCGTTCTGTCTTATTTACAGAGAAGGACCCCCAAAGTATGATGTTTCCTCCATGATGCTTCACAGTTGGAGCTGTGTTCTTGGGATTGTACTCTTTCTTCTTCCTCCAAACATGACGAGTGAAGTTTATACCAAGTAGTTCAATTTTGATCTCATCTGACCACATTACCTTTTCCCATGCCTCCTCTTGATCATCCAGATGGTCATTGGTGAACATAAAACATGCCTGGACATGAGCTGGCATGAACAGGGAAACATGCGTGTCCTGCAGAATTTTAACCCCTTGTCGACGTTGGGTATAATAGTACGCACATGTCGGACTCCCCCCCTTGATGCAGGCTCCTGCGGTGAGCCCACATCTTACCCGGAACATGTCAGCTGTTTTGAACAGCTGATATGTACCCAGAATAACCACGGGTGGAATCACGATCCACCGCTGGCTATTAACCCATTAAATGTCACTGTTAAACGCTGACAGCGGCATTTAACATGTATTTCCGGCAATTGCACCGGAAATCTGCCGATTCATGACCCCCGTCATGTGATTGCGGGTCACCTATGGGTTGACATGACAACCAAAGGTGTTCCTGGAGTCCTCTATGGTTGTCACTGCCAGATTGCTGTGCGCGTCATCCGGTGGTCGGCGCTCATAGCAAGTGAGGTATTCTGCTACATGCAGATGATATGATTATTCCCTGCATGTAGGAGAGCCAATTTGGCATCTGTCCCTGTGGGGTTCATGTATATAGTGCTGGGCAGTCTGCCTGATAATACTATGGGTGTCATCAATAGGCGGTAAGCCGGACACTTTGCATCACACATACCTGTGTGACTCTCATTCTACTCAAGCCTCATTAGTGTGCATTTTTTCTACTAGGCAGCCAACCCCTCCATAATATGGTAGGTGTGTGGGTGGCTGTTTTAATTAGTAGTGTGCACCTGTGCATCCCCTGCCTTTATTAATGGGGGCCTGCTGCATGCTGCAAGTGCATTTGTCATCTGACAGGTTTTGGTAAGGCTGTTTCCTTATGGTATGCATTTAATGAACATAGTAAAAAAGCGAAAAAACAACAATTGTGGGATTGCACTTATTTGCAATTTCACCGCACTTGGAATTTTTTTTTTCGTTTCCAGTGCGCAAAATGTTAAAATCAACGGTGTTGTTCAAAAGTACAACTTGTCCCACAAAAACCAAGCCCTCACATGGCCATATTGACTGAAAAATAAAAACTTTATGCCTCTGCCAAGAAGGGAAGCAAAAAACAAAAGCAAAAATACCTATGGTCATAAAGGCATTAAACTGTGAATATACAACATAATTACCAAAGTGCCAAATTATATGGTGGTAAAAATCAGACGTGCTACAATGTCAAAGATAAAACTCAATTATACTGATGTCATAATAAAAGAATTAAAAACAGAAAAGGTGCAGAATTTGAAAAAGGAACAGAGACTCTCGAATATTACTAGCGTACCAGGAAGAATTCTCTATGACGGTTAATCTCTAAACTCTTACCCTAAGAGTATTACCACAATATAGATGGTCAAATATACACTCTTTCAAAGGAATAATAAGTCATACCTCCCAACTTTTGAAGATGGGAAAGAGGGACAAAGATTGTGGCGCGCATTTTAGGCCACGCCCTGACCACACCCATTTCACAACTAGTTACACCCATGTCCACGCCCCGACCACACCCATTTAGTACTGGTAATCACACTGACTGGTACTGAGGGCACACTGGTACTGAGCAAAAGAAAGAACAGAGAGAGAAAAAAAAAACAGAAAGAAAGAAGATAGAGAAAGAAAGAGGGGAAAGCAACAAAGAACAGAGAAAGTAGAGAAATAAATAAACAAAGAAAGGGAAGAGAAAGAACAGAGAGAAAAAAAACAAAGAGGGGAAAGAAAGAACAGAGACGGAGAAAGAAAGAGGGGAAAGAAAGAACAGAGAGAGAAAGAAAGAAAGAACAGAGAAAGAAAGAAAGACAGGAAAGAAAGAACAGAGAGAAAGAAAGAACTGAGAAAGAAAGAGGGGACAGAAAAAAAGAACAGAGAGAAAAAAAGAAAGAGGTGAAAGAAAGAAAAGAGAGGGAGAGAGAAAGAAAAAATGGGAAAGAAAGAACAGAGGGAGAGAGAAAAAAAGGGGAAAGAAAGAACAGAGGGAGAGAGAAAGAAAGGGGGAAAGAAAGAACAGAGAGAGAGAAAGAAAGACAGAGGGGAAAGAAAGAACAGAGAAAGAAAGCAAGAAAGAAAAAGAAAGAGAGGAAAGAAAGAACAGAGAGAGAAAGAAAGAACAGAGAGGGAGAGAGAAAGAGGGGAAAGAAAGAACAGAGAAAGAAAGAAGAGACAGAGGGGGAAAGAAAGAACAGAAAGAAAAAGAATAGAGAAAGAAAGAGGGACAGAAAGAACAGAGAGAGAAAGAAAGGGGAAAGAAAGAACAGAGAGAGAGAAAGAAAGAAAGAGGGGAAAGTAAGAACAGAGAGAGAGAAAAAGAAAGAACAGAGAGGGAGAGAGAAAGAAATAGGGGAAATAAAGAACAGAGAAAGACAGAGGGGGAAAGAAAGAACAGAGAGAAAGAAAGAAAGAGGGGAAAGAAAGAACAGAGAGAAAGAAAGAAAGAGGGGAAAGAGGGAAAGAAAGAACAGAGAGAGAGAAAGAAAAAAGAACAGAGAGAGAGAAAGAAAAAAGAACAGAGAAAGACAGAAAGAGGGGAAAGAACAGAGAGAGAGAAAGAAAGAAAGAGGGGAATGAAAGAACAGAGAGATAGAGAAAAAGAAAGAAACAGAGAGAGAAAGAAAGAGGGGACAGAAAAAAGAACAGAGAGAATGAAAGAAAGAGGGTAAAGAAAGAAACAACAGAGGGAGAAAGAGAAAGAAGGGAAATAAAGAACAGAGAAAGACAGAGGGGGAAAGAAAGAACAGAGAGAAAGACAGAAAGAGGGGAAAGAACAGAGAGAGTGAAAGAAGAAAGAAAGAAGAGGGGAATGAAAGAACAGAGAGATAGAGAAAAAGAAAGAAACAGAGAGAGAAAGAAAGAGGGGACAGAAAAAAGAACAGAGAGAATAAAAGAAAGAGGGTAAAGAAAGAAACAACAGAGGGAGAAAGAAAGAGAAAGAAAGAACAGAGAGAGAAAGAAAGAGGGGAAAGAAAGAGAAAGAAAGAACAGAGAGAAAGAAAGAACAGAGAGAGAAAGAACAGAGAGAAAGAACAGAGAGAGAAAGAAAGGAAGAAAGAAAGAACAGAGAGATAGAAAGAAAAAGGGGAAAGAAAGAACAGAGAGAAAGAAAGAAAAAGAACAGAGAGAAAGAAAGATGGGAAAGAAGAACAGAGAGAGAGAAAGAAAGAGAAAGAAAGAAAAGTTAGAGAAAGAAAGAGGGGAAAGAAAGAGAAAGAACAGAGAGAAAGAAAGAACAGAGAGAGAAAGAACAGAGAGAAAGAACAGAGAGAGAAAGAAAGAGAAAGAAAGAACAGAGAGATAGAAAGAAAAAGGGGAAAGAAAGAACAGAGAGAAAGAAAGAAAAAGAACAGAGAGAAAGAAAGATGGGAAAGAAAGAACTGAGAGAAAGAAAGAACAGAGAGAGAGAAAGAAACAGAGAGAGAAAGAAATAAAGATTCTATAAAGATACTATAGCAGCCCGGCTCCCATTGTAGTGCCCACCTGAGCCTTCCGGTTCAGGACATATCATGATCCGCTCACATGGCCGACATCCCAGATTCCAAGGCGAAGACACGGTGATGGATCTGAAGCATTCCCTGAAGTGTCTCCATGGTTCCATCACAATCTCCTCCCGAAATTACCTAATTTCCGGTCATCTTCCAGCACGTCACTTCTGGTGGAACATCACGTGCAAGTTTTAAAGTGCTCTTCGGGGCTCCGGCATGTACTCCTGTGTCCACGGGAAAAGCTCCTGGCCGGGACAGCGGGGCAGACTCTCAAATCGGGAGTGTCCCGCTGAATTCAGGACAGTTGGGAGGTATGAATGCTCCCCATCATACACCTTGTACATGCACGGCTCTGCACACCTCTTACACACATGGTTCCGCTTTGTATGCCTCGTGCACACACGGTTCCGCTCCGTCCACCTCGCACACACAAGGCTCCACTCAGTATACACAAGGCTCCACTCCGTACACCTTGTACACACGCAGCCACGCTTTGTACACCTTGTACACACATGACTCCACTCCGTAAACCTTGTACACATGCAGCTTTGCAGCATACACCTCGTACACACGTGGTTCTGCTCCGTACACCTCGTACACACGCGGCTCCGCTACATACACACAAGGCTCCACTCCATACACACACGGCTCTGCTCCGATCTGTACACACACGGCTCAAGCACAGAGCCCTGTGTGTACGGAGCTGAGCGGCTCAGCTCCGTACACTTCACACATACAGGGCTCCGTTTCGTACATACACAGCACTGCTACATCCACCTCGTACACACTGCTCCGCTCCGTAAACCTCGTACACACGCGGCTACGTAAACCTCGCACACGCGTGGGTCGGCTCCGTGCACCTCGTACAGACACATGGCTCCGCTCCATTCAACTCGTACAGACACGGTTCTGCTACATCCAACTCGTACACAAAAGGACCCGCTCCGTACACCTCATACACACTACAGCACTGCTACATCCACCTCGTACACGGGCGGCTCCGCTCTGTGCACCTCATACACGAGCGGCTCCGCTCCGTGCACCTCGTACGCGAGTGTCTCTGCTCCGTGCACCTTGTACACAAGCAGCTCCGCACCGTGCACCTCGTACAGACACACGGCTCCGCTCCATCCAACTTGTACAGACACGGCTCTGCTACATCCAACTTGTTCACACAAGGCTCCGCACACCTCGTACACACTATAGCCCTATCACATCCACCTCGTACACGTGCAGCTCCGCTCCATGCACCTCGTACACGCGCGGCTCCGCTCCGTGCACCTCCTACATGTGCGGCTCCGCTCCGTGAACCTTGTACACGTGCGGCTCTGCTCCGTGCACCTCGTACACGCGCGGCTCCGCTCCGTGCACCTCGTACACGCGCGGCTCCAATCCGTGCACCTCGTACACGCGCGGCTCTGCTCTGTGCACCTCGTACACGCGCGGCTCCAATCCGTGCACCTCGTTCACACTGGATCTATGTTTGGATGTGCCGGTCAGTTTTTTGATATGTATTCATTTACCTTCTACCTGAGCACTCCACCTGTTGGTCACAGGCTTTTTAATTACACCAGGTTCATTACCCTCCACAGAGATGTAGATTTTAGTCTTAGGCTGGAGTCACACTGGCGACAGAATCGGACGACTGCAATACGATGAAATATCGCATTGCAGTCGGACCTATGTTAATCTATGGAGCAGCTCCCAGTATCAGATTTTTTGTGGTCCGTTTGAAACGTCCGTGTGCAATCGCAGCATGCTGCGATTGTCACCGATTGTGGGTCGACTATCGCCAATGCAAGTCTATGGGAGCGATGAAAAATCGGATTACAAACGGACCGCACGTGTGACTTGCGATTAAAGCGCACCACTATCCCAGGTGTCAGGAAATTGCATCAGGGTAATTGGCAGGAAGGGCTGACATGCTAATTAGGCTACGAAAATTCAAAACCCAAACAGGAAACCGCCTCCACGGAGTCCAGAACGATGTCCACTCACATCAATGTGGAGATGATGATCGTTCTGGTCCAGGAGAGACCAGAACTTTGGGACCAGCGTGATCCAAATTATTCTAACCGCTCGCGGAAGGACGCGGCTTGGAGGAGAATATGTTCCCAGATGTTCCCGGATTTTGGCGACAGGTCTAGAGAGGACCAAGAACGCATTAGTAAGTAACGTTTTGAAAACGCTTACAATACGGTTTGACTACTCAGTATGTACCAACAACAATGTGTTATAATGTCCCTGTACCCTTATATGTGAAACCGAAATGTGTTTAAAAAAACAGTTATGCCTGTTGAACCCCCAGTGCTATGTGAGTACTCCAAGCACATCTAATATTTAGTTCCTGTAATTTTCAAACCAGCCGCAATAAAACAATCTTTCAATGCAAGTGAAAAAAGTGTAATTTTAAAACACCACAGCCGAAAAAACATGTATAGGTAACGTTTCGACCCTGCAATGGGTCTTTCTGAAACCTTAAGGAACATAACACAAAAGGAACAGAGGAGGCCACTGTGGGATATGAGAACTTGAAAAGGCTCCATCCCATATATACGGTAATCAAACAGGGCAGGGACCAACTGAAGGTCCTGATAGGATGAATGTTCAGGTGCCGTCTGTGTTGGTGTGATATTTAGCTACAACAGCAATGGTCGCAAAGTAAACTTTATAAATTTTGCCCTACCCAATAAATGTGTAGGTGAACTACTTAATATGTGTCCCTTTTGGTAATCCCATCGCTGTGTCCAAAATAAATGCTCATTATTGTGACACATATGTCATAGAGCTTTGTATGTATGAACCCTTGTAATATTTAATTGTTATTTTACCTACATCCAATTTGTATTGGTCTTCTATACCCTATAACACGTTAAAAAAGTATAATATTGCTGTTGTACGTTATTTATTTTTAAAATACATTACAAGGGAAGATAATTTTAAATTTGTATTTTATCCGTTACTTTTTCAGCCTCAGATGTTACAAGGCGTTGGCGCAGCTGTAGAGACTGCTACAGGAGAGAGAGACAGCTGAGGGGCGCAGTGGGGCAGCAGCAAGCACTAAACGCAAATATGTCTATTATGATTATGACTGAATTTTCTTGCTCCAGCTATGGATTTGCGACCGTAAGTTCATGTCTGTACAAAGTGTATTGCTATTTTTATGAATAAATTGTAATAAATGTATTTTATTCTCTAGCACCGAGTCAAACCTTACAGACAGAGAGCCAGCTTCGGACTCTGAGGCAGTTATCGACCCCGTGGGGGATGTTGAGGAGGCTGGCCCATCATCAGCAGCAAGTGCAGCAGCAGCATCACCACCACCACCACCAGCAGTGGAGTCACAGAGCTTGCCTCTTTCAGTCCCAAGACCCCCCCTGAGCAGCAGCCCTGGTAGGCCCCTGGATGTGCCTTCGCCTCCAGCAGATGTTGCACGGCGACCCAGGCGTAGAAGAGAAGGAGTTGGTTCTGCCACAAGGAGGCAGGTGGACCGAGGAGTTCTGGACTATTTGTCCAGTGTAGCAAATGATGATGGGGAGGAGGGATTTTGCCGCAGTCTGGCCCGTTACCTCCGGGCTATTCCAAGACAGCACAGACTGCGGATCAGAAGCGGACTGCAGATTGTGTTGGATTCTGGAACACCGCCTAATGATCCAACCAACCTACTAAATTATCTTGATAGATGGGTGGTTGGTCCAGAGAATGTCTTAAGGTTGTTTGGACCAAATCCCTCACAATCTGCTTCAGCCTCTGATCCTCCTCCTCATCATCATCCTCCTCCTCCACCTCCTCCTTGTGTCCAACAGAACCCAACTCCTCCTCCTACTCATCCTACTGCAGCTCCTTCTTTATACGGAGCTCCCCAGCTCCAATCCATGGGACAGAGTGGCCATTCACAATATGCCCACTCGACCATACCCAATGTTCAATGCTGGCCACAACATGGGTATGGTCGACATTGGCATTTTGGTGGCTATAGTGTAAGTGGGCAGTCATATTATGACTACCCACAACAGTTCCCAAACTTCCCTTACCCAAACCCACATCCAGAGCAAGCAAGAAGCATGCAGCAAACTGCACAGTCAGCCACCACTCATGGTGACACAGTGACTGGAGAGCAGTCTAGCCAGCCCTCACAAGCTGGCCCTCACCTTCACCACCCCACACCTACCAGCAGTTATAGGTGTTATGTATTTCTTATGTTTATGTTTTAAGTTATTAAATTGTACTTTGTTTTACTGCTGAGAATTTATCAGCAAATATGTTGAAAAAAGCTAGGGACACATTAGTCCTTTAGCATTATGTTTAAAGCCACTAAACATTACACCAGACATAAAAAATTGTTTAAGTGGCATTGATTGTATGTGATTATTTCAATACGTGATGGGCTGCGTAACTTACACACAACATGACAACAAAAACAAGACACACAGCATGCACAACACTTACAATGCTTGAGTTTGGTACAGCACACATGCTGGAAAATAGATTACAAGCCATGGCTTCTGTGGAATACACCAAAGCCAATAATTTAGATAGGTAAGCTTGAGAAATACATTACTCACATTATAAGTTTACAAGAAGTGTGCTCCAACACTTGCAAAGTGACTATGTTGATGAAAACATCATCAACATATCGTTGACACACATATCTTATTGTTAGGAGAAGGCGTTCCTCTGCAGAAATTGCTTTTCTCATCCTGGTGTCCTGAAATGTGATCCCAGGGCGCACAATGTCAATCAGCGTATCAAAGGTAGCTATGCTCATTGGACAATATTGGAAAAAATTATCTCCATGCCTACGCAGTGACAAATATAGCCAGTGAAAATGGCCTTTATTTATCCTTCTTGTCAAAAGTGGATGTACCCACATCCTTGTGCGTCTTCTGGGATCTGCTAGTACAGGATAGGGCTCCACAAAACGTCTGGATATAACCCAATGGAACAGCACACGCTCAGTGGGAGAAAATCTGAGTGTGTCGCTGATGTTTGGATAAAGCAGCTAGCAAGCACTAAGCACAAGGAACAAAATGACACCATTGCAAAGGTGGGAGAGTCACAGCTGTAGCAGATCACTTAAATATAGGTCAGCCTGATGATTTAAATGACTATCAGGCCTCAAAACCGTTATTGGTCCTTTTTGGTAAGCTGCAACAAAAAAACGGTGGTCGGATGCAAATCGGATGTTACAAGGTACACACACATGCGACTAAATCGCATCTTTGAAGGAAAATCGGATTAAAGGCGGATGTGTGATGTTTTCATTTTGTTCCGATAATCGACCGACTAAAATGATCCGATTTTTTGTAGTTGTGTCTGACCCCGGCCTTAAGAGAGGATTCATATGTTCCCATGCAGACAGACTTTTCTAAGCGAGGATTGGCATTAGTTAGGACCTGATATACGAGAAGAGCCTTGACGTGGCTATCAGGCACACATAATTTGGCCATCTTATGCGCTAAGACTTCTCAATTTTTCATATTTCTAAGGCAGTGATGCAATTCATTTTTCATATTTTTCATATTTTCAGATTTCGTGTTTGCAAGCTATAGCGCTACAGTGTGCTACCTTTTTTTTCTTGTATTTATATGAGTTGGTGACTCTAGGTTTAGCACCTGTTCACACTGGATCTATGTTTGGATGTGCCGGTCAGTTTTTTGATATGTAAATATTTGCAGTGTTGACCCTTCTTCTTCAGGACCTCTGCAATTCTCCCTGGCATGCTCTCAATAAACTTCTGGACCAAATCCTGACCGATAGCAGTCCATTATTGCACAATCAATGCTTTCATTTTGTCAGAATTTTTAGGTTTTTGTTTGTCCACCCGTCTCTTGATGATTGACCACAAGTTCTCAATGGGATTAAGATCTGGGGAGTTTCCAGGCCATGGACCCAAAATGTTGATCACCAAACTGCTCTTGGAGGGTTGGGAGAAGTTGCTCTTGGAGGACATTCTGGTACCATTCTTTATTCATGGATGTGTTTTTAGGCAAGACTGTGAGAGAGCCGATACTCTTTGGCTGAGAAGCAACCCCACACATGAATGGTTTCAGGATGCTTAACAGTTGGCATGAGAAAAGACTGGTGGTAGCGCTCAACTTGTCTTCTCCGAATGAGGCGTTTTCCTGA
>JARQOD010000005.1:69577763-69628170 GCA_033576555.1 Oophaga sylvatica
GGGGGGGGGGGGGGGGGGGGGGGGGAGTGGGGGGGGGGGGGGGGGGCGGGGGGGGGGGGGGGGGGGGGGGGGGGGGGGGGGGGGGGGAGGGGGGGGGGGGTGGGGGGTGGGGGGGGGGGGGGGGGGGGGGGGGGGGGGGGGGGGGGGGGGGGGGGGGGGGGGGGGGGGGGGGGGGGGGGGGGGGGGGGGGGGGGGGGGGGGGGGGGGGGGGGGGGGGGGGGGGGGGGGGGGGGGGGGGGGGGGGGGGGGGGGGGGGGGGGGGGGGGGGGGGGGGGGGGGGGGGGGGGGGGGTGGGGGGGGGGGGGGGGGGGGGGGGGGGGGGGGGGGGGGGGGGGGGGGGGGGGGGGGGGGGGGGGGGGGGGGGGGGGGGGGGGGGGGGGGGGGGGGGTGGGGGGGGGGGGGGGGGGGGGGGGGGGGGGGGGGGGGGGGGGGGGGGGGGGGGGGGGGGGGGGGGGGGGGGGGGGGGGGGGGGGGGGGGGGGGGGGGGGGGGGGGGTGGGGGTGGGGGGGGGGGGGGGGGGGTGGGGGGGGGGGGGGGGGGGGGGGGGGGGGGGGGGGTGGGTGGGGTGGGGGGGGGGGGGGGGGGGGGGGGGGGGGGGGGGGTGGGGGGGGGGGGGTGGGGGGGGGGGGGGGGGGTGGGGGGGGGGGGGGGGGGGGGGGGGGGGGGGGGGGGGGGGGGGGGGGGGGGGGGGGGGGGGGGGGGTGTATGGCCCTTAGATATGCATGAGGCATGTGATGGATGGATTATGTATCGAGAGGTGGGTGGCCGTGTGGACTGAGATGTTTTGTTCAGCAGATCTATGTGAGATTTGTATACTGGGAGTTCAGGTGACTGAGAGTGGCGGGTCGCACTACAACCCCCAAGGGGTATGTTTGAATACCAAGATAAAGCCAGTATGTTTTGTGTTCAAAAGGACGTGGTGAGGTCTAACCATGTGACCTAACTGTGATCTGACCTCACTGTGGCGGGGTTCGGTATAATGAGTGTGTTGCACTGAGGTGTGTGGTTGCAGTGTGACGACTCATGGGACTACAGAGAGGACTCTTGATGGGAGAGGCTCCGCAGAGCGAACATTGAAGATTGTATGCCTTTATAGTGTTTATAAGCAATAAACCAAGGACTTTTTCATAAGAAAGTTCTGATTCCTCGAACAGCGGTGAGTGAAACCTTAATGGGATGGAATGTGCAGGGCCCGGGCACATGTTCGGACGGGAATCAGGACAGGAGGATCGGACGGTCTGTGAAACGGAGGTGACCAGTGGTCCGAAAACGGTTGTTGTGGTGCCTTGATAGAGGTAGCTGAAGAGTTAACATGGTACAGACAGGGTCTGTTTATGTGACCGGGGTCTTAAATTGAGAAACATGCTGAATGATACTCAGGGGGTGTCCGGAAAATCCTAGGAAGTGTAAGAAAGTCTGTGTGTACTGATGGTCAGTGAAGACTGTTTTTGTCTTGTGGATGCTCTTGAAGGGAGTTCCCGGTCTTATGATATGTGTACGATGTAGAAATTCTAAAAACAACACTTTCAAATATTAGAAATCAGCTGTAAATAAGAAATTCCTGACACTATCCGTTGAATCAGGGTTAATTGAGGCTGATACACTGTCACAGGAAGAGGAGGACGGGGGTTAATGCCTAATGGGTCCTAATAATCCTACCTGGAGTATGATAAGGTTCAGGGTCCAAGCTCCGCTACCTGTTCCTATCTCCAACCTGTAATCAGCTAAGAGGATATGTTCCCCAAGGGATGGGTGATTCTGCTAATACCAATTAACTAAGAGATGGAGAAAACAGACTTGTACACACCAAACAGAGGACAAAATGATCTGGGATTAACTCTAAGCAGGTGAGCTTAAAACAAGGAGCTCTTTAACTAAGTCTTACAGAACAATCCTATCTGTGGTCTCATGAGAATTCATGGCACTCCCAAACAGACAACAGAGATTAAGGAACAATCACATATAATTCGCCGGGAGAAATGACCAGTCCATGAGCAAGCAATAACTCCCTACTGCCAAAACAAGAAACAGCAATCGCTGTGAGAAGTCAGAATGCAACCGCGACGATCTTTGTGGCGGAGAATGCAGTCCCCCCGTTCTAGGAGGGGCTGGGGCTCGGGGCCAGGTTTGGCCCGGGGTGAGTTGGTGGAAGGTCGCACCAAACGATCTGCGTTTATGTCAGACGCAGGAACCCACGTCCTCTCCTCTGAACCATACCCCTTCCAAGCACCAAGTACTGAAGGGACCGGCGATTCAGACGTGAGTCAATGATCTTTGACACTTGAAACTCCAAGTTACCATTGACCACCACTGGAGGAGGAGGTAGAGGTGATGGTATGATGGTGCCACGTACCTCTTAGTAATGACTTGTGGAACCCATTGTGGATTTTAAAGTGGAGGGAGGTCCAGACGAAATGCCACAGGATTAATTATGGAACTGACCCTGTACGGCCCGATGAATCTGGGGCCCAGCTTCCAGGAGGGAACTTTAAGTTTTATTTTCCTGGAGACAACCATACCAGATCGTTCACATTAAGATTGGACCAGAAACTCTCCTCCTATCAGCCATACGTTTATAACGGTTCCCCTTTGGCACTCAATTATTCAATACACCTCTCCACACTGAAGCAAGTGACGACGAGAAACGCTCCTCCTCAGGAACCCCAAAAAGGCCCCCCCCCCCCCATTGAATGTACAAAACTGGGGATGAAAACCATATGCCCCAAAAAAGGGGGGACTTTACCAGTGGACTCGCTCCGCCTGTTGTTAAGAGCGAACTCTGCCAGAGGAAAGAAAAGAAGACCAGTCTCCTGGTTCTCTGAGACAAAACACCGAAGATAAGTCTCTTAGGCTTTGATTCAGACGCTCTGTCTGACCATTGGTTTGCGGATGAAAAGCCGAGGAAAATGACAATTGCATCCCCCGACGTAAACAAAATGCCCTCCAAAACTTGGACACAAACTGAGACCCCCTATCTGACCCCACATCAGAAGGCAACCCATGAAGTCTCACAATCTCCCCAATGAACACCTGCGCCAGATTTTTAGCATTAGGGAGGGCAGGAAAAGAGCAATGAAATGTGCCATCTTACTGAACCTGTCAACAACCACCAGTATGACAGTCTTCCCTGACGACTGAGGAAGGTCCGTGATGAAGTCCATAGACAAATGAGTCATGGACGCCCCGGAAGTTTCAAGGGTAAGAGGGTCCCAGACGGACGGGTATGAGGGGTCTTAGAGCGAGCACAAACCCACAGGACGCGACAAAAGTTAAAACATCTTTATTAACGTTAGGCCACCAAAACCGGCGAGAAAGGAGATCAAAGTAGCCTTACTCCCTGGTTGTCCTGCTAAAGCAGAATTTGATGTGCCTCAAAAACCTTTTGTCTCAATGATTTGGGACAAACAGTCTCCTGGGGGTCCTGCAGGGGCGTCCCCCTGAGCCTCTAACACCTCCTCCTCAAGCTCAGAACATACAGCGACACTACCACCTCCTCCTGAAGGATAGGAATGGGTCATCCATTTTCCCAGCCCCGGGGAAACTGCGAGACAAGGCATCCGCCTTAACATTCTTAGATCCAGGGCGAATAAGTGACAACAAAATTAAACCTGGTAAAAAACAAGACCATCGAGCTGTCTGGAATTCAGACGCTTAGCAGATTCCAAATACAGCAGGTTCTTGTGATCAGTTAATGACGGTGACCGGGTGGACTGCCCCCTCCAAAAGTGACGCCATTCTTCAAAAGCAACTTAATGGCCAAAAGTTCCTATTGCCGATATCATAATTCCTTTCGGCGGACGACAAATTTTTTAGAAAAGAAAGCGCACGGATGCCATTTTCCAGGGGACGGACCCTGGGACAATATTGCACCCACCCCTAGTCAGACGCGTCCACCTCCACAACGAACGGCTGTGATGCATCTGGTTTGGGTGAGAACGGGTGCCGAAGCAAACATTTTTTCAAAGAGGAAAAAGCTTGGCAAGCTTTGCCGACCATTTAGAAAAATCCGTCCCTTTTTTGTCATGTCAGTGAGAGGTTTGACAACAGATGAGAAAATTACAAATAAATTTCCGGTAGTAGTTAGCAAACCCCAGAAAACGCTGCAGAGCCTTAAGAAACCTTGGGTGATTCCATTCAAGCACTGCTCTCACCTTTTCAGGGTCCATACGGAAACCGGAGGTGACACCAAGAAACCAAAACTGAAGTTCCTGTACGGCGAATACACATTTTCCAGTTTGGCGTATAAATTTATTGTCTCGCAAGATCAGCAACACCTGTCTCACATGCTCCTGGTTTAGACACAAGATCTGGTGAGTAAATTAAAATGTCATCCAAATATCGACCACAAACAGCCCACCAGATGACGAAAAATGTCATTAACAAAATGTTGGAATACTGCTGGGGCAGTAGTCAGACCAAAAGGCATGACAAGGTTCTCATAATGTCCCTCCGCGTGTTAAACGCCGTTTTCCACTCATCCCCCCCTTTTATCCTAATCAGATTATACGCCCCCTGAGATCCAATTTAGAGAACCATTTGGCGCCAACAATTTGATTGAAGAGATCAGGAATCAGAGGGAGTGGATACGGATCTCGAACAGTAATCCGATTAAGTTCGCGGAAATCCAAGCAAGGGGTAGGCCTCCATCTTTTTTCTTCACAAAGAAGAACCCGCGGCCACTGGGGAAGATGAAGGTCTAATATGCCCTTTGGCCAGACTTTCCGAATATAATCTTTCATAGCCTGCCTCTCAGGACCAGAAAGGTTATATAACCTAGCTTTAGGTAATTAGCATCAGGAAGTAAATTAATAGAGCAGTCATACACGCGATGAGGAGGCAACTCCTGACACCCCTCCTCAGAGAACACATCCCCAAAGTCCTCCAAAAAAGGAGGCAAAGTACTAGGCACGACCGCACTGATGACTGTGTTCATGCAGTTACTTTTGCAAAAACTCCCCCTTGGCTTATATCTTGGACTGCCAATTAATCACAGGGTTATGTTTAACCAACCAAGGAGTCCCAACACAATAGGAGTAGGTAGACCCTCCAACACATAACAAGATAATAGTTCCTATGTATTGCCCCTACCCGAAGGTCAATGTTATGAACCTCATGAACAAAGCTACCTTGGCGAGAGGCCTGGCGTCAATGGAGAATATAGGGATCGGTTTGACCAATACACTCAGATGCATACCTTGAGCCTGAGCAAACTGAGCGTCAACCAGTTTTAGCCCGGACCCACTATCAAGAAGAACAGAAAATCTCTCCCTCTCGTTACCAACCACCACCTCCACTGGTACAAGGAACTGAGAAGAACTAGCGGACAAAATACATACTCCAGGTTGTCGTCCACCACACAATGGGATTAAAACAGTTTTCCGGCGACTTTTTGCTCAACAAGGCACGGGATGGACATCCCCCAACAAAAATGTCCCTCTTTTCCAGCAGAAGAAAACCCTTTTCTAGTCCTGCGGCGTACCGCCAATCCCCCTACGAAATGATGTCCCTCCCAACTGCATAGGCTCCTCCGAACAGACAAGGGGAACCTCAACATAAGGGACTGAGTAGTAGGTGGAGTAACAACAGGGGGCGGAGTTACCTCGCACCTCCCCCGGAGCCGTCTATCAGTACGGATAGCTAGGGCCATAGCAGCCTCCGTGATGGAGGAGAATCATATGAGCCAAAACGTCCTTTAATTTGTCAGAAAGCCATGACAAAACTGGCTTCTAAGAGCTGGGTCATTCCATGAGTATCTGTGGCCCATCTACGGAACTCAGAAGCAAAATTCCTCCGCCGGACGATCTCCTGCTGTATCTTACGTAATTTTGTCTCAGCAAGAGGACCCGATCTGGGTCATCATATACCAAACCCAGGGCAGTAAAAATCGATCTACTGACTGTAGAGCGGGGATCCGGAGGAAGGGAGAAGGCCCAGGATTGAGGGTCCCTTGAGGAGCGAGATAACAATTCCCACTCTTGCTCTTCACTCCCTGATGATCGAGGCCGAAGCCGAAAATACAATTTACATGCTTCCCTGAAGGTAAAAAATTTGTCTCGCCCACCAGTGAACCGGGTCCGGGAGAGCTACTTTAGGTTCAAATCTGGTTTGCTCCGAGGGAGACAAAACTTTGGACTTAATGTCCGTCAGCTCCATGGTAATCCCTGCAACTGCAGAGCCAGCTGGGCTACTGGATCCATGGCAACTGGGAATAATTTTATGGGCCAGTGAAAATGTCACGCGGTCTTATGATATGTGTACGATGTCAGTAAACTTTCTTAAAAGAACAACACTCTATACAACATATAGATTAGCAACATCAGCATGTAAATATAGAATAGATTACCTGACACGATATCCGTTGAACTCAGGGTTAATCTTGAGGACTTGATACACTGTCAAGGAAAGAGGGGACCGGGGGTCTAACCTGACCCTAAACTGGGGTCCTAACTAATCCCTCACCTTGGAGGTACTGATAATGGTTCAGAGGTCCAAGTCTCCAGCCTAACCCTGTCTCCTATCAGTCCCTGAACCCTGTAATCAGTCCTAAGAAGGATACTGATTACCACCAAAGGGATATGGGCTGATCTCTGCTAAATACACAGATTAGACATATAAGACAGACTGGAGAAAACACAGACTTGCATACACACTCAAACACAGAAGGAACATAAATGATCTGGGATATTAACTCTAAGCAAGGTGAGCTTAAAACAACTAAGGAGCTCTTTAACTTAAGTCTATACAGATACAATCCTATCTGTGGTCTGCATGAAGAATTTCACTGGCAACTCCCAACACAGACAACCAGAGATTTAAAGGAAACCAATCAACAAATAATTAATTGCAGCCGGGAGAAACTGCACCCAGTCCCAGAACTGAGCACAGACAGAATTAACTCCTAACTGCCAACACAAAGAAACAGCAAACTCAGCTGTGAGAAGTCAGAATGTGCAACCGCGACGATCTTCGTGGCGATGCACACATGACAGAGGTGTCCGGAAACCTGCGTGATCAACAGGTAACAGACAGGGTCTGTGGTGTATGAAGGGTCAGTGAGACTGTTGTTTTTCCTTTGTGGGATGCCTCTATGAGAGAGGTGTCCGGAAATCTCTGTGGCCAAGAGTGTGACGACAGGAGTCTGTGTTGTGCTGACGGGTCAGTGAGAAACTGTTTTTTTTTTTTTGGTGTTTTTTTTTCTCTGGAACACGTGTAACGTGTGTGCTGTGGCTCGTGGAGTCACGAAGGGTTCAAGCGGCTGGCTGTGACTCGTGGGGTCACGAAGGGGACAAGCGGCAGGCTGTGGACCAGCGGGTTCACGAAGTTGGCGGTGCAGGGACTTGCGCTGTGGCAAGGACAGCAAGACGTTCTGCAGCAGCAAGAGCTGCAGTGGCAGCAGCGGCTTGTGCGTGGCAGCCGAGGTGCTGGCGGGTGGTGGCAGTACCAGCAGGAGTGGTGAGGTACCAGAAGGACATCAGAGGTCCAGAGTGGGTGACCTCTTAAAGGAACAGTACCAGCCCAAAGAGCATAAGGGTCTGTGCGAACTGGGGTCTGGTAGAGCCGTGGGGGAGTACACGGTGTATAACCCAAGGAGGGGTGATGGCCCAAAAGGGGCGGAGTCCCAAAAGGGGGCGGTTGGCAAAAAGGGGGTGGAGGATCCCAACGTTAAAGGGGAGGTGCAGACCAACTGTTGCCCGGGGCAAATATGTTATATGTGTCCAGTCTGCCTTAGGAACTATCCGCCCGGCACACTTACTACGGGGGTGTACCCTGCAGATACACGATGAAGAGGTGGTGGGTCTGTCGACTCGGGGAGTCGGTGACTCTAGTGAGGGTTGCACCTGACGGGTTTTCAAATACCTGGAAGAAAGGTCGGGGTCACCTATATCCATGGGGACACTAAAGATTATCCAGTGGCCGGGTAGTCTTTGAGACAGGCTGGGACATTGCAGGGCAGGATGTCGTATAGTCCCTAATTTGTCGTGTCCAGTGGTCATAGGTCGGGACTCTAAACTGTTCTCTGGCTTGTGGGACAGGGGAGTTCCTCTACAGCAGGAGGGAGGCCCTCTCTACTGTTGGGGTGACAGACATTGGGACAATGACACCTCCAAAACTGATGAGTCAGACGGTGACACAGGAGGAAAGGATGCGTCTGCCCGACTGACTGACATGATGTCCTCTGAAATGTATGACAACAGAACCCATGACGATGTGGTAGTTAAGACCTCTAGAATGGACACCCGGTTAGAGGGTAACGAGAGGGGCCTGAGAGTGACTCCTGTCCAGACTGTGACTCGACGCAAGGGAAAGCGAGTGCAGTAATGTGGAGCCAAGTAAAAATGGCAGATTTCCTCTCGCGCAGGGGCCGTGGAAAGGGGGGACAGGCTACATCCTCTAAGAAGAGAAATGATGAGGAAGAGTAGGGTCAGGTACTGGTCAGGTTTTCTGTCCTTGATAAAGAGGCCACGTTATCTCTGACAAATCCCAGCACAGAGGTAGGGCTGAAGGTAGAACAGACCTGTACTAGATCCACATCTGCAATGCCCGGAAAGGGTGAAATGGCTCAGTATGATGAAGGCTCCAGGGTAACCGAGACAGAGCTGGAGCTCTCTGAAGTTACTAAGAGTCGTGAGACAGTTGAAGCTGCGGATGCCGGAACAGGCGGAACTCTGAAGAAGCAGAGTGTGAGTGGACAAGAGTGCCCATCTGAAATTGTAATTAAAGAAGTGATGGTGCGACATGTGCTGGATAAAAGAGAGCAGGACCAGGAGGTAGAGCTGTTTAAAGAAACAGTGAAAGAGGCAGTTGAGCAAGAAGGGTCCTGAGACGAATAATTGAGAACAGAAAGGAGGAGCTGGAGAAGGAAGTCTCTAAACTCAGAGATCATCTGTCAGCGTGTCTTAGTATGAACAAGGCCCTATGGAAAGATATGGAGGTGCTCAGAGAGGCCAGGAGAAGCATCAGCAGGAGTTCTCGGAGGGAGGATGAGTGTCGAGGCTTGGCAGAGGAGCGATATAAAGTTCTCCGTAAGCTCAAGATGGAGAAAGAGGACTAATGCCCAGCTCCAGAAATCCACGGGAGACGAAGTACAGCAAGCGAATGCCATGCAGATGGCCACACAAGAAATGCTGAGGTCTTGGAGAACTGCGCTGATGCTCAGGATGAGGAGGTCCAACCGCATGTTCAGGAAAAGGAGACATCGCTTTTCAAGTGTATAATAGAGGTCCCCGAAGACATGCAAGAAGCTTGTGCCAGTAAGGATGTACATGAGGCCTTTAGAAAAGCGGTAGAAGCATGTAGTGTGAACTGGGTGCCAGAGATGAAACAGTTGGTCATACTGTCGACTAAGGAAGTCACGATGAAGGGGTGGCTATCCTGAGGGACATGCACCTACATTGCCCTCCGCACAAAGCAAATGATCCTAGTGAGAAATCACAAAGCCACTCGACGGTTGGCGAAAGCAAAAAAAGTTCAAAATCAGCTTGGATTGATGGAAGACATCATTCAAGTGCCCAGAGGTCTGGTGAAGAAAGTCATCGGAAGACTGGGAAAGTGGATGCAGGAGTGGTGAATAGGTCCGGTGTGACGAGAGTCCGGATTCCTGCTGATGACGAAGTCCAGGTCAGCGGTGAAGACGGGATGGTTCCGTTCCTCGTTGTCGGATCCAGGGAGAGCCTTGGGAATATCGGATGCTCCTGGAGTATCGTGTGTCATACCTGAGAGAATTTGAGAGCTACGACTTGAGAGGGATCAGGTCAACAGAAACCTGCAGGAAATGGAAAGAAGATGGCCTTCACCTTCAACCCGTGGTATTGAGAGGAGAAGAGGTTCGCTTAAGACTACAAGTCCTCAAGCTGGAGCTAATACAAGAAATAGGTCGCCTGATGGAAGAGGTAGAAGTAGCGATGCCTCAGTTAGCTCAGTAATGAGTGACCTAAGCAGGAGAACCTGTAGTAGACAAATGAAAAGGACTCAGACCAGACAGGACGTATGGGTGCAAGAGAATTGCGACGCCGTACTGACCGCTGGGGATGCGGGTGGTTGACAGGGGGGCGTCAGCAACAGATGTGACAGAGTCGGAGGACAGACGCTACCAAAGAGATTAGTAGCAGGGTCCGACTTAGAGAGACGGTTTGACTGGCAGAGACGACCCAGAAGGATCTCTGGTCGGGTGAAAAGTGTTCAACCCCACAAGTTTGAACAGAGGGGGGAGGTATGTGGTGTAATGACCCTGATGCAGCTAGGGGGCACTGTGTATGGCCCTCAGGATATGCATGGAGGCATGTGATGGATGGACGTTATGTATCGCAGAGGTGGGTGGCCTTGTGATGGAAGCCTGAGCATGTTTTGTTCAGCAGATTACTGCTGAGAGTTTTGCTATACTTGGGAGGCTTCCAGGTGACTTGGAGAGCTGGGCGGGTCCAGTCACCTACAAACCCCCCTAGGGGTATGTGTCTGAATACCCAAGATAAAGCCAGTATGTTTATGTGTATCAAAAGGACCTGTGGTGAGGTCATAACCATTTGACCTAACCATGTGATCCTGACCTCACCTGTGGGCGGGGTTACGGCTATGTAAACTGAGTTGTGTTTGGCACCTGAGAGAGTTGTGGGAGTCTGCCAGTGTGGACAGACTTCCATGTGGGACATTACAGAGAGGACTCTGTGACTGAGGAGTGAGGCTCCAGGCAGGAGCTGAAACATTGAAGATTTGTATTGCCTGTTACTATGTGGTTTATGAAGCAATAAACCTAAGGACTTTTTGCATAAGAAAGTGTCTCTGATTTACCTCTGAAGCAGCCGAGTGAGTGAAACCTTACAATGTATACTTTCTGTTAATTGTAATATGTCAGCTGTGTGTGCCAATACTTATGTATGTCATTTGTATTTTTATAGTTTTACCGCGCATGTTCTATACTGTTCCCAATAAACAAGTTAGACTACAGAGGACAGTCTGCTTATTTGGAAGATAGAATGATGGTTTAGCTGGATGCCAGATTGCACACCGTGTTAACGTGTATGAAGGCAGAACAGTAAAACAGATGCTAGACGCCTGCGATAGTGAATACAACTTAAGGAGCCGCTTGTACCCACACCGCTCTGCCTGCGGATACTGCAGCGGCCGCCATGCAGTCACAAGCACCGAGAGTGCAGCCCGCCATCAAGCACTTCATCATTCCCGCCACGCGAAAGCTGCCGCGCATAGACTGTTTCCTGCTAATATACTCAGCAGTACGCAGCTAAGCACACAATGTCTCAAAACAGCACATCCTCACTCAAAACAAGGTCACGAGCAAGCTCCAGCAGGTCATCATTAGCAGAGCTCACTGCTGTCGCCCGTGCCGAAGCCGAGGCTGCCAAAGCAAGATCCTCCTTCGCCGAAAAAGAGATGCACCTAAAGCTGAGACAGGCGGAGCAAGACGCAGAAACCGCACGTCTGCAGGCAGAGAGAGAAGCGGAAACTGCACGTTTGCAAGCAGAGAGAGAAGCGGAACCTGCACGTTTGCAGGTAGAGAGAGAAGCGGAAACTGCATGTTTGCGAGCAGAGCTAGAAAAACTTACGGCAGACAAAGACACAGCAGCTGCAATTGCTAAAGCAGAGTATTTGGAAGCTATGAAGGATCCTGATTGTGAGAGACGCAGCAACTTTCCCGGACCATATCTAGAACAGCAAGATCCAGTGCAGCGCGTCGCAGAGTACATCCGTTAACATTCCAGAATGGATGAAAGCCCTGATGCACTACATCGACCAGCCTACGCTTGCTACCAGCGATCCAAACCCGAACTTCCTTACCACAATCAAGGAGTCGTCCAGCGCAGAGATGTCGACCACAGCGACTGTTCCACTGAGCGGAAGGTACAGCTCCTATCCCTCCTTAAAGAGACACCTTCTGCACCGAGACTATACGAAGTCAGAAGCATCTCACAGGTATGGTGATACACCACACACTAGACATGACTATAACACACCAGCTCGTGCCAGCACTGACCAAGCCACCATAGACTTTGCAAAGTTCCTTGCCCGCCAAGAACTGGTTACAAAAGTACTTGTAAAGTTCACTGATAAACCCGAGAACTATACGTCATGGCGAGCCTCGTTCTGGAACGCCATTCATGGTCTGGACCTTTCTAGTAGTGCGGAGTTAGATCTCCTAGTAAAGTGGCTCGGAAGTGAGTCGGTCGAGCATGCCAAAAGACTAAGAGACATCAATATAAAGCATCCACACATAGGTCTACGTAAAGTGTGGGAAAGACTTGATGAATGCTATGGGACAGTAGAAGTAATAGAGAATGCTTTATATAAAAGAATTGATGATTTTCCTAAGATAGGACCTAAAAGTTATCAAAAGCTTAGAGAATTGAGTGCTATATTGATAGAGTTACTGTTATTATTGATAGGAGACTTGCCTGGATTGGCATTCTTAGACACCGCTAGGGGTGTCAATCCGATAATACAAAAACTTCCTTACAAACTACAAGAAAAGTGGGTGACATATGGTTCACGTTATAACAAAATCATAATGTACATTCCCTCCTTTCACTGTATTCGTAGAATTTGTCACCCAACAAGCTAAGATCAGAAATTACCCTAGTTTTGACTTCACTCTGTCATGTTCCACTGCCCCCGGAGTCAAACCCTGTAGGACACCCGTGGCAGTTCACAAAACTAACATTGTTTCCACAGGTCCTTCTCACAATGCGAGTAAACCCCCTCTAGACGAGAACAAGCCTCAGGATGTCAGCAAACATTATCCTGTAAGAAACAACATCCTTTACTAAAATGCAGAGCCTTCAGGGAGATGTCTTTGGAGGATCGCAAGGGTTTCCTCAAAGAAAACAACATCTGCTTCAAATGTTGTGCCACAACCTCTCACCTCGCCAGGAATTGTGAAGCTAGCGTGAAATGTGCAGAATGCAGCAGCACGGATCACAATACAGCCTTGCACCCTGGACCACCTCCACAAGTGTTGTGACAAGCAGAGGAGCACGATGGGAAGGAGAAGAACACTGATGAAGATACCCCTGTGGTCAGTGCTCAATGTACGGAGATCTGTAAAGGACTCAAAGAAGGAGGGTCCTGTTCAAAAATCTGCCTTGTCCAAGTTACCCTGCAGGTCGCAAGGACAAAGCCCTCAAGATATATGTAATCCTGGATGACCAAAGTAACAGGTCTTTAGCCAGGTCCATCTTCGTTGACAACTTCAGCATTGTAGGCCCTGGTTCTCCCTACTCCCTGAGGACGTGTTCAGGTACCGTTGAGACGGCGGGGAGAAAAGCGGCCGAATGCAAGGTGGAGTCCATAGATGGTCAAACCTGCCTATCGCTACCAACCATCCTGGAGTGCAACCAGAGTCCCAACAACAGGTCAGAGATACCTTCACCGGAGATGGCGACACATCACCCCCATCTGAAGCGTATAGCCCACCTGATACCTGAGTTGGCTCCAGAAGCCCCAATAGCCCTACTCCTGGGAAGAGATATACTACGAGTCCACAAGATTAGAGAATATATAAACGGCCCCATAATGCTCCGTACGCTCAGAGGCTCGACCTTGGATAGGTCATAATAGGAGACGTCTGTCTAGGAGGTATATATCAAAAACTGACTGGCACATTCAAACATAGATCTAGTCTGAACAGGTGATAAAACCTAGAGTCACCAACTCATACACATTCAAGAATAAAAGGTGCACACTGTAGCCTTAGCTTGCGAACAAAAATATAAAAATGAATTGCACACTGCTTGAAATATGAAAAATTGAGAGTTTAGCCATAAAGCATTATGGTACCTGGTAGCCAAGTTGAGGCTCTTCTTGTATACCAGGTCCTAACTATGCCAAGCCTCACTTAGAAAAGTCTGTCTGCATGGGAACATATGAATCCTCTCTCCAGACTAAAATTTACATCTCTGTGGAGGGGTAATGAACCTGCTATAATTAAAACGCCTGTGACCACCAGGTGGAGTGCTCAGGTAGAAGGTAAATGAATACATACCAAAAACTGACCGGCACATCCAAACATAGATCTAGTCTGAACAGGTGCTAAAACCTAGAGTCACCAAATCATACACTGTTAGGGGCCTGCGGAACACACCTAATAGATATTAAGGAGAGGTGCGTTCGCAGCCCGGGGTCCACCGTGCAGGCAGAGCCTGCTGCTAGTAAGATGGCGTAAATAGGCAGTACGAGCGAACTCTGTTATCCCACAGAGTCGCAGATGTAAACGCCGTAGCACTATATGGCAATATAAGCGGACTCTGTTAACTCACAGAGCCGCTGTAACAAAGACTGTGTCCTGTTAGACTCACAGGGAACACAGATGACTGCTAAGCGGATTGCAGTCTGTAGTCATGCAATCAGAACCCAAGCAATAATCTCCTCACCGGAGTAGCCGGTATTCTAATGGCATTTTCAGCCGAGCCCTGAACACGTGCATACAATCTTCTCACCAGAGGTGCCGGTATTCTAGGGGCTTATTTCAGCCAGACCTAACCACATGCATACATGACCACACTGGCGAAAGCACGTAACAGATTTGATACTAGCCCACGGCCATGCGGTAAGGACAGCCTTTTATAGCAGCCACGAGAAAAAGACCTTCCAGGAAGGACCAATGGGGAGCTGCTTCAGAACATCAACAGCCACAGGACCTTCCTGAAGGACCAATAGGAGTGGAAGCTGTATCTGAGCTGTAACCCATTATCTCCAATGGGAGATCTTGCCCTGGGCATGCTCAGATGAAGCAACAAAGGACTTAGTCCCAAATCTGCCTGCTCCAACACTGGTTGCAGCAGCAAGTCTCTGCACAGTACTGGGCCTTGGCAAGACACTGGGACCGACATCTCTGCTGAGCAGGAACCACTGTGGCCGGAGACGGATAGGGGACCGCAGCGGGAACAGCTCGAGATTCCCCCTGTGCAGGAGTGGAAACTGGAACCCTAACATACACATTCAAGAATAAAAGGTAGCACACTGTAGCGCTATAGCTTGAGGACACAAAAATATAAAAAATGAATTGCATCACTGCCTTAGAAATATGAAAAATTGAGAAGTCTTAGCACATAAAAAGGCCAATTTATGTGTACCTGGTAGCCACGTTAAGGCTTTTCTCGTATACCAGGTCCCAACTATGCGAATCCTCACTTAGAAAAGTCTGTCTGCATGGGAACATGTGAAGCCTCTCTCCAGACTAAAATCTACATCTTTGTGGAGGGGTAATGAACCTGCTATAATTAAAACGCCTGTGACCACCAGGTGGAGTGCTCAGGTAGAAGGTAAATGAATACATATCAAAAACTGACCGGCAAATCCAAACATAGATCTAGTCTGAACAGGTGCTAAAACCTAGAGTCACCAACTCATACACATTCAAGAATAAAAGGTAGCACACTGTAGCGCTATAGCTTGCGGACACAAAAATATGAAAAATGAATTGCATCACTGCCTTAGAAATATGAAAAATTGAGAAGTCTTAGCGCATAAAAAGGCCAATTTATGTGTACTGGTAGCCACGTTAAGGCTCTTCTCGTATACCAGGTCCTAACTATGCCAATCCTCACTTAGAAAAGTCTGTCTGCATGGGAACATATGAATCCTCTCTCCAGACTAAAATCTACATGTCTGTGGAGGGGTAATGAACCTGCTATAATTAAAACCCTGTGACCACCAGGTGGAGTGCTCAGGTAGAAGGTAAATGAATTCATATCAAAAACTGACCGGCACATCCAAACATAGATCTAATCTGAACAGGTGCTAAAACCTAGAGTCACCAACTCATACACATTCAAGAATAAAATGTAGCACAGACTATTCTAAGTGAGGATTGGCATACTTAGGACCTGGTATAAGAGAAGAGCCTTAACGTGGCTACCAGATGCAATTCATTTTTCATATTTTTGTGTTCGCAAGCTATAGCACTACAGTGTGCTACCTTTTATTCTTGTCTGTCTAGGAGGAGCACACAAGCCGGCCTCAGTCAACAGTATGCTCACCAGCACACTAGAAAATGGACGTCTGTCTCTCTTCCAGCCATGTCACAATAGTTTGCTGGCAAAAGAATTGCCAAACAGCGCTCCCCTACCTTGCCCTTTCTCAGTACCTACTAACAAAGACCACGCCTGTGAAGGTGAACAAGACCACATGAGATGTACAGTCTTCCACAGGACAAAGGAAGACAACAAGGTAGCGATGTCCATAGAAGATAGGATGTTCCTGGACATAATGGAGAGACAAATAGTCAATGACAAATCGAACAGTTGGGTCGCACCCTTACCATTTTGTGTAAATCAAGCTTTATTGAATAGCTGAGTAAGAATCATAAAGACAATCATGGCTCTGAATAAGTATGTGATCCAAAAAGCTTACAAGGAACAATATAACAATAAACAGACATGTTGTTTCTAATTATTAAATACTCAAATGTTATCTCTGTTAATGCATTTCGTTCGTAGATCTCATGAAGGCAATAACACTTATAAAAAACTTGTGGTATTATATGATCCAAGAGTTTAGGGTCAATGATGGGAGTAAGATAGAGAAAAATACAACAAGACGAAGAGCTTAAGTGATGGAAGTGAGCGGAAAAGTAAGGAGAAAGATGGAAGGGGAGATAGGGAGATAGAAAAGAGGTAGAGTAGAGAAGGGAAAGAGATAGAGATATCAATGTCCGAGACCCCCCGGGGGCACCCCAGTCCCCCCCTCTGAAACAGAGAGGAAAACATATGAAAAATGGATGACTGAGCTGGGTTGTAAGTTTGACGACAAGTCTTTCCAGGAGCCCAATATTCGTTTCAAAATTATCCAGAGCTACTTCAAAGGTTATTTAAGGTCCGGAGATCCAGGCCTCCAACTCTGGAGACTCCCTAAAAGCCAGCCACGGAATCCAAGTATTATATATTTTATCAGAGTCTCCTTTGGATTGTTGTATCAGCTGTTCCATATGATATATATCATTAAGTTCTGCTACAAACTCTGCCCTGGTAGGGGATTTTACCTGTTTCCAGTATCTACTTATTAAATTCCTTGAAGCTGTGAGGAAATGTCTGAGTAGGTTCTTCTTGAATCTAGAGATTGACATGTCACATAATGACAAGAGAGCTAATTCCATAGTAGGTCTAATTTTGCGCAGAGATAGTCTGTTATATAGATCAAAAATAGATAGCCAAAATTCTTTATAGGTGGACAGCTCCACCATATGTGTGTATACGATCCTTTATCTTTCAGACATCTCCAGCATGTATCTGGAATCACCGAAACATAGTGTGTATCATGGAAGGGCACCTGTACCACCTTGAGAGAACCTTGTAGCTCCTCTCCTGTGACACCGCATTCAGAGACGCCCTAAGCGTGAATAAAAGGATTTTGTCTCTTTCCTCTTGGTCTAGAGATCTCCCCAGATCACACTTCCACTTAGCGAAGAATATTAGGAAGCCTTGTGTCGGTAGTTGAGTTGTTTGAAACAAATTATACAGCAATGAGACCGTGTGGACAGGAGGATCCCCCCTGACACAAAGCTTCTCAAAGGGAGTTAAAGGTTTTAAGAGATCTACTTGTTTGGAAGCTGTACTGATGAAACTTTTTAATTGTTCATGGAAAAACCAGACCCCTCCCTTAAGGCTTGGAACATGAATTCCCAGTGTACCCTGTCGAAGGCTTTCTCGGCATCAATCAACAGGATACACATGGGATCCCCCCCCTCCCAGCCCCATCTATCAGCGAAATGGCCCTTATGGTATTGTCTCTAGCCTCTCTCCCTTGAACAAAACCAACTTGGTCCTGATTTATTAATTTTGGTAGGAGAAGACCCAGTCTCCTCGCAATCATCTTTGCATACATTTTAATATCTAGGTTTATCAGTGATATCGGATAATAGTTGCTGCAAAGCGAGGGGTCTTTACCAGTTTTGGGTAATACTGTGATATGGGCCGTCAATGTTTGAGAGGAGAAGGTTCCCCCTGAAGAGATAGAATTACATACTTCCAAAAACACCGGGCTCAGCAAAGTAGAGAATTGTTTGTAAAAACCAGCTGAGAACCCAACCTGGCCTGGGCTCTTCCCTTGCTTCAGACCACCAATGGCTTCGGACACTTCCTCTAATGAAAATTCTTTTTCTAATTCTATCAAATCATCTTCTGATAAAGAGGGGATTTTATTTTGCTGCATATAAGTACTAATTTTATGATGAAGTGAGGAGACCGGAATGTCTTTGTAATGGCTCTCTATATTGCATAGTGTTTTGTAATAATCGCTAAATCCCGAAAGAATATCTTTAGTGCGGTAAACTTTCCTTCCCTCCTTATTTTTGATAAAGGGGATGAATGTGGTAGGGTTACGTGGCTTAATCGCTCTGGCCAGTAACTTGCCACTTTTGTTGCCAAGCTGGTAAAAACGATTTCTAAGGCGCTCTCTAAAGCAACTCGACTTCTGATCTAGTATTGAAAACATATTTTGTCTTACTGTAGAGAGGAGCGCGAATGTGTTTGGATCTAGATATCGCTTATGCTTAATTTCCAGCCTATGTAATTGATCTGACAAGGCAGCAAGCTCAGTAATTTTCTTTTTTTTAAGCGAGCTCCATGTGAAATAAATGTACCTCGCACCACACTCTTTAGGGCCTCCCACTTGACAGAGGGGGACGTTGGGTCAATTCCATGGTCAGATATGAAGTGAGATATGGTTTGTTCCACCTCATTTTTGCAAATGGCGTCTTGAAGTAAATTTTCGTTCAAACGCCAGGAGAAGCCCATTCTGGTGGTTGAATACAGTGCAATTGTAAGGTATATGGGGGCATGATCTGACCAAAGAATCGAACCCACACCAGCCTCTATAGGTAAATCTAATAAGTTTGGGATATAAAGAAATAATCTATCCTGCTATAAATATTATGTGTTGAAGAAAAGAAACTATAATCCCTAGTGTCAGGGTGTGTGATTCTCCATATGTCCACCAGTCTCAAGCTGTGCATCTGCCTCTTTATTTGACTAACAGTAGATGGAGAGTATGAGGTCTTACCCGAGGAGACATCCACTGAAGGGTCCAAAGGGACGTTGAAGTCGCCGCCTAGTATCACAGGAGAGGAGCCCGCAAAGGTCCCAAGGTGCCTCTTACACTCCGCTCCAAACTTCTTCTGCCCTTGATTGGGGAAATATAAGTTAGCTAAAACTAATTCTTGTGCAGCCCATGAAATACGGAGAAGAATAAACCTGCCCTCTGTATCAACTAAGGAATCCCGGATTTCGGGCATAAAAGTTTTGTGGAAAGCTATCGAGACCCCTTTGGATTTGGAGTATGGATTGGAACTGTGGTACCACTTAGGGTAATGGGTGGAGGTGCATTGTGGGATGGAACCAGTCTTGAAATGTGTTTCTTGTAGCATCAAAACCGCGACTTTTTGTCTATGGTTTGAAAACATAACTTGTCGTAGTTTTTCAGGTATATTTAGCCCCTTCACATTGAAGGAGCAAAATTTTATGTTATCCATTATCTAGGATGGTATTGACATTGCTAATTTCTAGAGAGCCCCGCAGAGAGGGAGTCCTGGACACCGAAGAAAAGATAAGTCGTAGGAGGGGTAAGAAGAGAAAAAGAGACAAAAGAAAGGATTGGATGCAGGTGATCAAGAAAATCGCATAAAGGGAAGGAAAAAGTTCAAAGACCGTCAAGGTTATATTGAAGCGATAGCTCCAAGAACCTTGCGTTGCTAACATAGATTTCGGTAGCATTCTACCTAGACACTCTGCCAAGGGAGAGAAAGCTCAGATAGGCGTCTCGCCTCTCCCCCATGCCCATATATAAAAGAAGGATGAAGAACAACAATAATCATCAAAAAAAAAAAAAAAAGGGGGGAAGAACATGTTATATGAACCAGCAAACATTGTTAGATATTTCTGGACCAACTGAAAACATCAGTCGGAAGGGTCAACTCTAATAGATCGGGTCTGACAAATAATTCAAATAAAGGATAAAGAAGAAACTTCATGTTTTGCTAGATGAGTCTCCACCACTGTTCCTCTTGTTAGGCTGTTTAACTTTGAGCCACCTTGGTGGAGTAATTGGAAGCATAGGACTCGTGGGCCAATCTGGGAGACCTATTATTGAAAGTTCAAAAGTTCCCAGAAAGTTGGTCAGGTCGCTGATCCTTCTGAAGGACGCCGATTTGCCGCCCTTAAATGCTGTTAGCTGGAAGGGATATCCCCACCTATATGGAATATCTTTTTCTTTGAGTACAGAAAGCAGTAGTTTTAGGGCTCTACGCAATAATAGTGTGTGCCTGGACAGGTCAGATAAGATTAGAATTGAATGACCATCATAGGTAATCGACCCCTTTTTCCTTGAGGCTGTCATTATGGCTTCTTTAATTTTGTAAAAGTGAACTCTGCAAATGACGTCTCGGGGACGAGTATCGGAGTTGGGTCTTGGACCAAGTGATCTGTGAATTCTATCAAATTCAATAGTATTTCCTCCAGTATCATCTAAAATGTCCAAGAAGATATTCTACACAGTATGATCTAGCTCAGAGGGACTGATGGGTTCTGGTAGGCCCCGTATGCGTATGTTGTTCCGTCTGTTACGGTTTTCCAGGTCCTCCAGGCCATATGAAAGGTCCTCTAGTTTAAGCATATGATCTGTTATGATATCTCTGTGAGCCTGTAGTTCTTGGAGTAAATCTTCCTGGGACTTCTCTACATCTTCTATTCGAGTAGTAAATTCTTTCTGCAAGTTGTGAATTTCTTGTTTATAGGATTTTTCCAACCTGCATGCAAAACCTTCAAGGTCATTCTTTGTATGGAGGGCTTTAATGTATTTACTGAGCTCTGCAAAGCTCATTTCTTCAGTAACTGCGTCTTCTCCATCATAATCATCTGGTACGTTTGTGGGAGAGCAGTCTGTTATTGTTGTCCCTTCAGTAGGGGAAATTTCTCGAGTGGCCATTTGGGATGTTGCAGACCTTGTGTTTCTGGCCTGTGGGGTGGAATTTAAGTAACGCTTCATCTCCTCTGATGAGTCTCCTCTAAATGAGTTTGTGTTCTTCTCTATGACCCGTCTAGATTTGCCCATAAATGTCTGTGGTTATTCTTCAATAATGACACTTTGAGAGAGCATGGGGGTAGGCTAACCAGTCTAACCGACTAGGCCTTTAATCTGCAAGCCCCTTCTAGGCTAAGTGTCTGTGAGGTGATATGGCTTGGAGGGTGTCTGCACCGATCAAAGTGGTGCATATATGGATAGCAGGAGCAGCTCTGTTTAAGTGGTGTATATGGTATACTGAAACTGTCCACCAGATGTCAGCGTGACTTTAGAGTAATTTGATCCAACGTCTTTATAGCTGTTATACTGCAATCCTCTCCAAAAAATAAACTGCGATGATAGGGATATATGAGAGATAAGTAATGATAATGGAGAAAGTCAATGGAAAAAATAAATAAATAATTATCAAAATTTACTACTATTCCAGGTATCGCCACTAGATGGAACCAGAGTCACAATAATGAAGGATGCTCCAGATGTGTAAAATATAAAGTTCACAAAAAAGAAAGCCAAGTCTCTATCTTATTATATAAAGTATGACAAGTCCTGGGTTCTAATATGTCACCTTATACCAAGAAAAAAAAAAAAGGTTAGAGATGTGGCTTTTAGCTTTTTTGGAGATCCAGACTTGAATCCGTGAACTGGTAGGAAGGCTGTCAGCCCTGCAGAGTCCTCTGCGGGCTCCTGTGTGAAGCAGTTCTGCTGTAATGGCTGCCGGGGGAAAGCAGAGGGTTGTACAGGGTCTCCGAAGCAGAAACAGAGGGGAGATCTGTGATCCAGAGCCTTAGAAGTTATGCCTGACAGTACAGATCACAATATATACCACAGTGAGCTCTATAGTTTATGTAATATGAGATTGGCTGTAAATAAAGCAGATCAATAAAGTCTAATGCTCCTCATGTCCCTTATGCAAACTAGGCAGATGGAGGCACATTCACCTTAGGCAGGAATATTTATCTGACTGCTTTCAATCCACAAGTTAAGTCTATATATGCAAATCTTCTTTCTTCAGAAAGGTAATGCAAAGTACTTTGATGTATATAGGCAAATTCAGCTACTCACCCACATAAGTGGAGGGGGGACGTTCCTCCTGGCTTTAGCTGTACAAGGACAGCATGGCAGTCATCTTGGATAGGGAAGCAATGTAATCCTGTTACTTTCTATGATGGAAAACTTCAGTTTACTTTGTCCTAAAGGTCTGATTTAGGTCCCCAGATGATCCTGGGCAAGTAGCAATAGTCCCACAGTAAAAGGGAATAGTTTGGAACCTCAAAGTCTGCTTTATAGTCACTTTTCTGGGAAGTCTTGTGGGAGCTCCAGTCTCCTGCTTCCTCACATGGCAAGAGCTAGACCACACCTCGCACCCTTACCATTTTGACCTCAGAGAAGGCGCCTACCCAACAATGGGGAACTGGTCTACAGACGGTTCATCTCCCTCAGACACAAGCTTAAGAAGTCACCTGAGATGAAGGAACACTTCTTTACCTTCATGGGAAGGATATTCCAGAACAACCATGCAGAGATTGTACCTGCACTTTGGCCCTCAGAGGAGTGTTGTTACCTGCCCATCTTCGGAGTATACCATCCCAAGAAGCCTGGTCAAATAAGAGTGGTATTCGACTCAAGTGCCAAATGTGAAGATGTCTCATTAAATGATGTCCTACTGTCAGGCCCAGACCTCAACAACAGACTTCTGGAAGTACTACTCTCTTTCCGCAGAGATACGGTGGCATTTATGGCTGACATACAACAGATGTTCCACTGTTTTCTCATCAAAGAGGAACACAGAAACTACTTGAGCATCTTCGGGAACAGCCCTTCCCCAGCAGTCACTATCTACGGCCTCTGTAATTCCGCCAAAGAAGGCGAAGAAAAGTATGGGTCAGACATCAGATCCTTCGCAGAAAAGGACTTCTATGTAGACAACTGTTTAAAGTCCACACCAACAAATGAGGCTGCAATCAGTCTACTAAAAAGGCTCAAGAAATGCTCGCTCAGTCTAACCTAAGGTTACACAAGATTTCCTCCAATAGTCGAGAGTTGATGGAAGCATTTCCCTCTCAAGACTATTCCAGCGATCTAAATGACCTAGACCTAAGCATCGACACTTTTCCCATGCAGCGGAGTCTTGGATTGCTTTGGGATCTGATGACGGATGCCTTCACCTTTCAGATCAGTAAAGACGAGAAACCCTTCACGCGTAGAGGAGTTCTTTCTTTCGTGAATAGTCTATACGACCCCCTGGGATTCGTAGCTCCAGTTACTGTCCAAGGAAAAATTATGCTAAGAGACTTCACATAAGACACATCTGATTGGGATGATCCACTGCCAGCAGAAAAGGCAGACCTGTTCGCAGAGTGGAAGAGGTCTCTCAAGGACTTGACCGACCTTCGTGTGAAACGACCGTATGCTCCTGTGCCATCCACAGAAGTCAAGACACAAAGACTTTGTATCTTCTGCGACACATCAGTCAAAGCAAGCAGCAGCAGTAGCATACCTCAAAACCTTAGATGTCAATGAACAGAGCCACATTGGGTTTGTGATGAGCCGGACTAAACTGGCACCACTCCGCGAACACACGGTTCCCAGACTGGAACTCTGCGCTGCTGTCCTCACAGTTGAGTTGGCTGAGCTTATCTCAGGTGTGATGAATCTGGAGACCAAAGAAGCAGAGTTCTACACTGATAGGAAGGTGGGACTGGGATACATCTGCAATGAAACGCGACGCTTTTATGTCTACGTCAGCAACCGGATACTGAGGATAAGAAGAACTACCTGCCCTACTCAGTGGCACTATGTACCTACTCACCTCAATCCTGCGGACCATGCGACTAGATCCGTTGCTTCAAGTCATCTTAAGGACACTACCTGGTTCACATGCCCTGCTTCCTTGAACCGTTCGATGCCCCACATCGACAGGCCTGAAACGTTCGAACTGGTGGATCCAGATGCCGGCAAGGAGCTCCGTCCTCGAGTGTCTGCTCTGCATACAGGGATTTCAAGTCATTACCTGGAATCTCATCGGTTCAGCAGATTCTCAACCTGGAAGTCACTTGTTCGAGCCGTTGCTTGTCTACTTCATGTGGCCCAGTCCTACAAGACAGGATTACCTGCAAGCCAGAGATCTTGTAAAGGTTGGCATCACTGCAAGCATGCTTTTACCGCCCTCAACTTGGAAAGAGCCAATGTTACAATACTTCGTGTTGTGCAAAGAGAAGCCTACCCCAGAGAAATAGACAACCTCAACAAGGGACAACCCATTTCTAGAGATAGTGTCTTGAAAAAGCTCAATCCAATCATTGACCAAAACGAGCTGTTAAGGATTGGAGGTCGTCTTCAGGAAGAATTTGTGGAAAAACACCCTGTAATAATTCCTGGTCATTATCATGTCACTACTCTGCTTGTACAGCACCATCATGTTTTGGTCAAACATCAAGGCCGATTGTTTACCGAAGAGAATCTACGAACTGCCGGTCTATGGATAGTCGGACCAAAGAGATGTGTGAGTAAACTCATCTTCAACTGTGCGACTTGTCGCAAACTCCGTGGCGTGACTCAAATCCCAAAAATGGCTAATCTCCCATCAGACAGACTTAGCACGGATCCTCCCTTTACCAACGTCGGACTGGATGTATTCGGGCCATGGACTGTGGTTGCACGGCACACTAAGGCTAAGTGCACACGATCAGGAATAATTGCGTTTTTTTCGCGGTTTTTCAGCGGTTTTCCGCTGTAAAAACGCGATAAAAACGCAAGCATTAAGCATCCTATACATGTTAATTGATTCCGCATGTTTTGGCCACATGTTGCGTTTTTTTCCGCGAAAAAATAGCAACATGTTCATTAATTTTGCGGAATGTAAGCGGTTCATGTGCTGTGGTACCCAGGGTCTGGAGGAGAGGAGACTCTCCTCCAGGCCCTGGGTACCATATCCCTGGTAAAACAATAATTAAAATAAAAAATAATGATATTCTCACCTTCCGGCGGCCCCCGCAGCCTTCCCGCGGCCCCCGCAGCCTTCCCGCCTTCAGCGATGCTCCCGGCAACTTCCGGTCCCAGGAGTGCTTTGCGAGAATCACCCAGATGGCATAGCGGTCTCGCGAGATGTACGTCATCGGTGTGATTTGTCGCAAAGCACTCCTGGGACCGGAGTTGCCGGGAGCGTCGCTGAAGGCGGGAAGGCTGCGGGGGCCGCCGGAAGGTGAGAATATTATTTATTTTTTTTTTATTATTTTTACATTAGATCTTTTTACTATTGATGCGGCATAGGCGGCATCAATAGTAAAAAGTTGGTCACACGTGTCAAACACTATGTTTGACACGTGTGACCAACCTGTCAATCAGTTTTCCAAGCGATGTTACAGATCGCTAGGAAAACGCTAGCATTCTGCAAGCTAATTACGCTTGCAAAACGCTATTATTCTGGCGGGAATCAGCATACAAAAAACGTGCGTATTTCCTGCGGGAGAAGTGCGGGATTTCCGCGGCAATTCCGCAACGTGTGAACTTAGCCTAAAAGAGCCCAAGCCAATGAAAAACGCTGGGCAGTTATGTTCACCTGTATGTTCCTCAGAGCGGTCCACATCGAAGTAATTGAATCCATGGACACTTCAAGTTTCATAAATGCACTCCAACGTTTCATTGCCATCAGAGGCACCGTGAAACACATTCGCTCTGATAGAGGCTCAAATTTCGTAGGAGCAATGAAAGAACTTCAAATTCCTTCCAATCTAGACATTATCAGTGTGGAAAGATACTTGAGTGAGCAGGGATGCACTTGGACCTTCAATTTACCACACTCTTCTCACATGGGAGGTGCTTGGGAGAGGATGATAGGAATAGCACGTAGAATCTTAGACTCTATCTTCTTGCAAGAAGGTAGCACAAGTCTCACACACGAAGGTTTGACTACATTCTTGGCAGAAGTTTTGGCTATCATAAATGCCAGACCATTGACTGCACTCTCCAGTGACGCTGAAGATCCAACTATTCTCACTCCCGCCATGCTACTCACTCAGAAAATCAGCACTGCCAGCGTTCCACTGGGAGAATTCAGCAACAAGGACTTCTACAGACGTCAATGGAGACAAGTTCAAAGTCTCTCCAATACTTTCTGGACAGATGTAGAAAACAATATCTCTACCTTACAGCCTAGGAAGAAGTGGCAGATCGACAAGCCGAACATTAAACCAGGTGATATTGTGCTCATGAAGGACAGCCAGTCACACCGAAATGAGTGGCCACTAGGCCTCATCACCAAGGTATTCCCAAGCAAGGATGAGAAGGTGCGCAAGGTCAAGGTCAAAGTGTGGAAGGCTGGGGAGAGTAAACTATTCCTCAGACCAGTTGCGGAACTAGTTTTACTGCAAAAGAGCTAATATGTGGCATCTGTTGATGTCAAGCGGGAGTGTTCTGCCCATCTGAGTCCTGGGCAGTATGTTTCTTATTGTGTGCTGGTTTTGTTTGTTATTGCACCATCTAGTGGTGGCTGAATTTATAGCCTGTGCCTTTAACAAGCAGATAGAGTATTGCATTGTGGGATTGAAGTAAGGTATGCTGGGAAGAAGATGTTCCATTTTCTTCCATGTACTTCAGGGAATACACATGTTCATGTGCTCTCCTGTAACCTCTTCAATTTGAGTTTGCTATCCTGGTAAAGCATATCTGGTAAGATCAATATCTTCTCTAGCCATGCAGTGTTTAGGAGATTATTAACTGTATAGCAGCCAGTGCATAGATGTTATTAGACTCCTGTGTAAAGTTTGCATCATACTTTATACTTTCCTGTTAATTGTAAAGTGTCAGCTGTGTACCCAATACTTATCTATGTCATTTGTATTTTTATAGTTTTACCGCGCATGTTCTATACTGTTCACCAATAAACAAGTTAGACTACAGAGGACAGTCTGCTTATTTGGAGTACGGAGCGGTGGTTTATGCTGTATGCCAGATTGCACACCGTGTCAACGTGTATAAAGGCATAACAGTGCATGACCTGTTAAGACATCACAGGTTAACAAAGAACACATACAGTAGAATCATCTACTGTAGAAAAGGCCTTCTATGCATTCAACTAAAGTTGGCCTAACACTAATTTCATGGGTTTTGGATAATGTATGTAGAGGCTTCACAAGACTCCCCGTGTAGATGATGTGGAGTGACAGATGGCTCAAACCTGTTGGATTTCATATATCAGATCATTTTGTTATTCCCCCTTGAGATAAGCCACAGCCAGTTGAGGTATTATTGTGTTTGAGGAACTCGGCAGAGACATTGTATGACACTCATTTATTTTCTGTGGTGTGGGGGGTCCTAAAAGTTTGTTGTAGATAAAGGATAGCAAAGCTTTCATGGGACATCAACAGTGAGTCCTGGACATTTCTACTAAAGATGAGCAAGTCGATGTGAATCAACTAGAATTCATGCTAAATACTATGAAATTCGCAGGTCCCAGTGAATTTGAAAAATTTGCATTTTGATTCACATGAAACACAAAAAAAATGCCCACATTTGAAAGACAACAGTAGGCTTACATGACAGCAGGATTTCCATAATACTTTGCAATCAATCAAGAGATATTTTTAGGGTGATTTAGGAAGTACAGTAAGAGTACATTTGGTGATATAACAATCGTGGTCGCACCAATGTGACTGTCTTAAACTGAAGGTGCATGGTCTGCAGCTGCAGGGCTCTGATAGGCCTGAGGCTGTAGGGAACCAAGGAGCAGGGCGTAAGCTGGTAAAATGTGCAAGAAGACAAGAAAAATATTTAGAGTTGAGAGTCCTCAGTGGTTGATACCTTTTAATGGCTAACACGGTACGAAGATATACATCTTTACTGTATCAAGAAGACAAGAGCAGTAACAGGAAAAAGAATCGGTAAGTGACTAAAGCTTACATTTATTTAATCCGTTAAAAACAGTGATATCCATGATTAAAAAAATACAGAGTGATTCTTACTCATTTCTGGCCCGTAGACATAGAATATACAACAATGATACTCTAAAAAGTGCCATGCATATAGGAAAAGATTGCTAACCACATTTAGCCTCAGCCATGAGTCTGACAAGACGAGTCTGACCGCCATCTTTCAACTTCCATCTTTCAAATTACAGATTTCTAATTACTATACTATGAATTAGACTAGAATTCTAGAATGCATTTGGCCACTCATCGCTCCTGCAATATCATCTGTACCACTCTAATCAAGCTGTTTCTCCTCTTCCTACAGGTATGCACCAAATTTCCTCAGCTTTGCCAAATTCCTGTGACTGTGTTTTGTGAACTGCATTAATTTTGCATGGTATGCACCAAATTTCCTCAGCTTTGCCAAATTCCTGTGACTGTGTTTTGTGAACTGCATTAATTTTGCATGGTATGCACCAAATTTCCTCAGCTTTGCCAAATTCCTGTGACTGTGTTTTGTGAACTGCATTAATTTTGCATGGTATGCACCAAATTTCCTCAGCTTTGCCAAATTCCTGTTACTGTGTTTTGTGAACTGCATTAATTTTGCATGGTATGCACCAAATTTCCTCAGCTTTGCCAAATTCCTGTGACTGTGTTTTGTGAACTGCATTAATTTTGCATGGTATGCACCAAATTTCCTCAGCTTTGCCAAATTCCTGTGACTGTGTTTTGTGAACTGCATTAATTTTGCATGGTATGCAATCATCTATGCAGCTTTTTCTCTGTTTTTGACTGTTTATGAAGTGCATATAGTATCCCTGGCATTTCACTTACCCATCTTCCTGTATTCACAATGCATTCATTCCCCTTGTGTCTTCCATGCATACCTGAGCTGCCAGTCCCTTCCCCCTCTTTTATTAGCTTTGCTTAACTGTGACCATGTGGTCTGGGTAATCACGCCCACAACCCCCCTCACAGCTGCTTCCTCTCAAGTGCACATTTAGCCTCAGCCATGAGTCTGACAAGACGAGTCTGACCTCCATCTTACAACTTCCATCTTTCAAATTACAGATTTCTAATTACTATACTATGAATTAGACTAGAATTGGACTGGAATTTGACTGTAAGTTGACAGAATATATAACCACTACCATGTTTCCTTTTCTTTTCACTTTCACCCCAATACTACTTACTTTTTTCCTATTCCCTGTAATCCCCCCACCTAGTAAGGAAGTAGTCATTTTCCCCTCCATTCTCCCCAGACATCTCACCTTCTCCTCAGAACTGTTCCTCCACGTACAATCCTTTTTCTCCAGAAACACACGGCCACACCATGTCTTATCCTGTTCCCACCTTCTAACGCTCTGTCTGTTACTCCTCACTGCTGGTGACATATCCCCAAATCCTGGCCCTCCTCAACACATCCCCACACTCACTTCTATCACCCTGCCACGATCCTCTACAAGTCTTCGCAACCATGATAACCTCATACCCATTCACCCAGCCCCCACTCCCCCGGTCCCCCTACCTGGAGCACTATGGAACGCACGCTCTGTCTGCAATAAACTGTCATTTATCCACGACCTCTTCATCACCAATAAACTCTCCTTCCTTGGCATCACCGAAACCTGGCTCACCCCCTCTGACTCAGCCTCACCAGCTGCACTCTCATACAGTGGATTCCACCTATCTCACACCCCCCGCCCCAGCAACAAACGTGGTGGAGGAGTTGGTTTGCTCCTATCTGACACCTGCTCCTTTGCCCCAATTCCACTACCCCCCTCCGCTACTACTCCCTCATTTGAGGTGCACTCCGTCCGCATCTACTCCCCCTCCAACCTCCAGCTGGCTGTCATCTACCGCCCCCCAGAACTTGCCATCTCCACCTTTCTCAATCACTTCACCACCTGGCTGCTCCATTTCCTCTCTGTTGACATCCCCACTATCATTATGGGTGACTTCAACATCCCCATTGATGCTTCCACCCCAGCGGCCTCTAAACTTTTATCACTCATTGCCTCCTTTGGCCTCACTCAATGGTCCTCTGCGGCCACTCACAAAGATGGTCACACGCTCGACCTTATCTTCACCCGCCTCTGTTCCCTTACTAATCTCACTAACTCACCCCTTCCCCTGTCTGACCACAACCTACTGACGTTCTCTTCTCTCTCCTCTTCTAGTGCACAACCCCCACTCCACAAACTCACTCACCCTCGCAGAAATCTCAAACACCTCAATTTACCAATGCTCTCTGAGTCCCTCCTCCCTCTTACAGACATATCTTCACTTCATGACACAGATTCTGCTGCCACCTTTTATAACACTGCAATAACAGCAGCACTTGATTCGGCTGCCCCCCTCACACATAGCAAAACTTGTACAATCAACAGGCAGCCCTGGCTGACCAGCCTCACCAAAGAACTGAGATGGGCTTCCAGGGTTGCTGAGCGGAGATGGAAAAAATCCCGCTCTGCCGAGCACCTAACCGCATACAAGCAGTCCCTCACCAGCTTCAAGTCCACACTCACTGCTGCAAAGCAAACTTACTTCTCATCTCTCATATCCTCCCTGTCTCACAACCCTAAACAGCTCTTCAACATTTTCAATTCTCTACTCTGTCCCCCAGCACCTCCCCCTTCTCCTCTCATTTCTGCTGAAGACTTTGCCTCTTTCTTTAAGCAGAAGATCGATACGATCAGAGAAAGCTTTGGCCCACAGCCCCCATTGCCCCTCTTAGCTGCTCAACCCTCTTCCTCCAAAGCCAACTTCTCCACCATGACAGAAGATCAGCTTTCCACCCTCCTATCAAGATCACACCTCACCACTTGCATGCTTGACCCGCTGCCATCCCACCTCATCCCTAGCCTCGCCACCGTCTTCACCCTACTCTAACACACCTCTTCAATCTCTCACTTACAAATGGTGTTGTCATGTATAGTGTACAGTTCCTATAGCGTCTTGTGCTTGGGTGCGAGGAAAACACAGGAGACACAGGTTGATATGAAATGACTTGTATTACTTCATACAAGCATGCTGAAAAGTTCACACAGTTTGCAGGAACAGCGACAGGAGACACAGCAGGCCAGAGTAACTTCAAGCACTACAATAAATCTCCAAAGCAGGTTCAGGATCTCTTCTCTGTACCGTAATTCCTCTGCAAACATGGATTCACCAAACAGCAGGTTTCCAGAGTCCAAAAGTGTTCCAAGGTTCCTCAGTAGGGAATAGCTGGAGTACAAGTCCAAGGTTTCCAGAAGTCAGGTCACAGACTGACTGAGGCTTGATTCAGGAGCACTGATTGTTCAGCTGAGGCTGCTTAAGAAGCAAGAGGGAAGAATCAGGGCGGGAACATGAAAACTTGAAACTCCATATTAACTGAGGGCAAGAGCTGCAGAAAGACAGAAAGCAAAATGGCCGACGGAAAACTGAGTTTCAAGGAACATGTCAACAGAGACAAAGAACCTTACATTACTCCCCCCTTAGGGACAACCTCCGGATGACCTCAGACCAGGCTTGTCAGGGTACCTCTGATGAAACTGGCGGAGCAGGCGAGGAGCATTTACATTATTGACTGGTTCCCATGAGTTGTCCTCCACTGGGTAGCCCTGCCATTTAATCAAATATTGCAACTGATTTCTGTACAACCTGGAATCTAGAATCCTTTCCACCATAAATTCTTCCTGACCATCGACCAGCACTGGGTCAGGGCAAGGAGAAGAACGTCCAGGAAACGTATTGGGTGTTGCAGCCTTTAGTAGGGATACATGAAAGACAGGGTGGATTCTCATAGTTCTGGGCAGTTGAAGACGACAAGCAACAGCACTTATAATCTTATTGATCTTATAAGGTCCAATGTACTTATGTCCCAATTTAGACGATGGAATCTTTAATTTAAGATTTCTGGTTGACAGCCAGACCAAATCTCCTACCTTGAAAGCTGGTGCAGGTTTACGAAATTTATCTGCTGCTTTCTTGTACCTTTCCTGAGCCAATTCTAGATTTTCCTTTAGAAGATCCATATTCTTTTGTAAAGAAGTGATTCTTTCAGCCACTGCCGGCAAGGGCGTATCTATGGGAAATCGAGGAAGAATGTTAGGATGATAACCTAGATTGGAGTAAAAAGGAGACTGCTTAGTGGAGGCGCTCTGAGAGTTTTTATAAGAGAACTCAGCCAGTGGAAGTAGATCCACCCAATCATCCTGTAGGTGGCAGATAAAACAGCGGAGATACTGCTCCAGGGTCTGATTGGTTCGTTCTGTCTGTCCATTAGTCTGGGGATGAAAAGCAGAAGAAAGGTTTACTTTAATGTCCAATGCTGCACAGAAATTTTGCCAAAACCTTGAAGTGAATTGCACCCCTCGATCCGAAATGACCTCATCCGGTACTCCATGTAAGCGAAACACATTCTTAATCATCAAGTCTGATGTCTGTTTTGCAGTGGGTAAGCCGACACAAGGGATAAAATGAGCTGCCTTTGTTAGACGGTCAACCACCACTAGAATGGTGTTCTTCCCTTGAGAGGTTGGTAACTCCACAATGAAGTCCATAGAAATGGATCCCCACGGGCGGGACGGGGTGGGAAGAGGTTGCAACAGACCAGTTGGTGAGGAGCGAGGTGTTTTGCATCTTGCACAGACTTCACATGAAGTGACATAGTTTAAGACATCTTTCCTGTAAGTGGGCCACCAAAAGAAACGAGAAAGAAATTCTTGTGTCTTTAGAATTCCCCTATGCCCGGCTATCTTGGAATCGTGGATGAGTTGCAATACTCTCAATCTGACTGTTTCAGGTATATACAGACGTTGTCCCTGAATCCACACACCATTCTTAAAGACAAGACTTACGTCCCTTGGGGGTTGAGCCAACAAAGAATCCGCATGGTATGCTTCCTTGATGTCCTTAAGTAGGTCTTGATTATGAATCACTCCCAGGAATCTAGAGTCAGGAAGAATAGTCTTAGGAGGAGTAAGTGGACGTGTCTCTGCTGAATGAATCCTAGAGAGTGCATCAGCCTTTCCATTGCGCGATCCTGGTCTATAAGAAATGACAAAATTAAATTGGTTTAGGAAAAGATTCCAGCGAGCCTGGCGAGGAGTCAGGCACTTAGCCGACCTGATAAATTCAAGGTTACGATGGTCTGTCGGAACGACTATTTGCTGTGCAGCTCCCTGAAGAAGGTGTCTCCATTCCTTGAAGGCGGCAATAATGGCCAACAATTCTCTATTGCCCACATCGTAGTTCCTCTCAGCCGAAGACAACTGCTGGGAAAAGAAGGCACAGGGATGCAAGACATTCTTCTCACCTGTTCTCTGAGAGAGTATAGCTCCAACGGCACAGTCTGAAGCATCCACCTCTATTATGAAGGCAAGCTCGGGGTTGGGATGTACTAAGATAGGTGCGGTGGTAAATTTATCCTTTAAACAGGAAAATGCTTCCTGAGCTTGCGGGGTCCAGGAGAACCTAGACTGTTTCCGGGTAAGTTGGGTGATAGGTGACATTACCTCAGAAAAATTCTTAATGAAACGTCTATAGAAGTTGGCAAACCCGATGAAACGCTGCACCTCCTTCACATTTCTAGGAATTGGCCAATCCTTGATGGCTTGGGTCTTGCTTCCATCCATACTAATCCCTTGCGTAGATAGTACATACCCCAGAAATTGAATTTCGGTCCTATGGAATTCACATTTTTCAAGTTTGATGTAGAGATGGTTTTGTCTTAGGCGTTCTAAGACCATTCTCACATGTCCATGATCTTCCTCTGTGGAGTTAGAAAAAATTAGAATATCATCCAGATAAATCGCCACAAATGTATCTAGGAGATCCCTGAAGATATCATTCACGAAGTGTTGGAAAGTGGCTGGGGCAGTACTCAGACCAAAAGGCATAACTAGATATTCAAAGTGTCCATAGCGTGACCTGAAAGCAGTCTTCCATTCATCCCCAGGTCTAATACGGACCAAGTTATAGGCCCCACGGAGATCCAGTTTAGAGAAAATTTTGGCATGCCGCACTCTCTCCAACAACTCAGGGATTAAAAGCAATGGATAACGGTTTCTAATAGTAACCTTATTGAGTTCCCTATAGTCTATGCAGGGTCTCAGAGATCCATCTTTCTTCTTCACAAAGAAGATGGGTGCACCTGCGGGAGATGAAGAGGGGCGTATGAAGCCCTTGGCTAAATTTTCGTCTATATAATCCTTCAAAGCTTCTAGCTCGGGCCCCGCTAGGGGTAGATCTTACCAAAAGGTATCTCGGCACCAGGCAATAATTCAATTGGACAATCATATGGATGGTGAGGAGGAAGCTGATCAGCGTTCTTCTTGTCACATAAATCCACATAGTCCTGGTATACAGCTGGTAGTTCAGGGACTGACATGGTTCCTTTAGGAACAGAGCAAGCTGAAACTCCTTGACTCATCTGTTTCTCCGGAAAGTGTAATTCCTTGGTCTCCCAGTTAATCGTAGGATTCTGCGCCTGCAGCCATGGTAGCCCTAGAATAATGGGAAAGTGGGGAGAAGAGATAAGCAAAAAAGACATTTTCTCCTGATGATCTTTACCCATAAGGACCCTCAAAGGCTCTGTTTCTTGATCCACTGGTCCAGAAGTCAGTAGAGAGCCATCCACAGTCTCCATCTGTACTGGAGTAGCATTCTTCACTGAACGTATCCCCTGTTTCAGAGCAAAGGAGATATCCATAAAATTTCCACTTGCTCCTGAGTCGATCATAGCAGAGCTAGACACCCAGACTGAGTCAACCCAGAGTTTGATGGAAAGGAAGCAATGAGAACTGTTTCTTTTATAACTCAGCTGGGACACCGCTGAGGAAACTTGAAAAATTGCAGCGTTTATACCGTCATCGTCCCCAGAACTAACAGAGTTTAAGTCCGAGAAATCAAGATCTCTTGCAGCAGATCTCTCTGGAGCCTGAGGCTTGGACATGACAGAGCTCCTCTCGCAACACTCACAGTGAATGACTGCTGCAGTAGTCTTACGAGAACGGCTGGGGCAGTTTATAATGAAGTGCCCTGACTTACCACAGTAGAAACATAGATTTTCCTTTATACGATGTTCTTTGCGTGCATCACTAACCCGTCTTTGTAAAGAGTCCACCTGCATGGGTTCAGGTTCTGGTTCCCTTGTGATCCTACTCAAAGGTTCCTTAGCTGAGGAGGGAGGTAGTAAAAGGTTAGTGCGATTATTTTCGAACCATCTCTCTTGTCTGCGTTCAGTCAGACGAGCATCAATACGGATACAATAGTTAATAAAGTCACCTAACGCAGTGGGAGGGTCGGCACGAGCAAGTTCATCCTTAATCAGTGGAGACAACCCTTTCCGAAAAATAGATTTTTTAGCGGAAGTGTCCCAAGTGGTATCAAGAGCCCATCTCCTGAAATCCAGGGCATATTCGGCTACTGAACGCTTACCTTGGCACAAAGTTAACATGGCTGCTTCAGCTGTTGCACCTCGATTGGGGTCATCAAACACCTGCCCCATGGCTGAAATAAAAGCATCAAGGTGATTCAAACAATCATCCTCAGTCTCAATCAGAGGGTTTGCCCACATCAAAGCCTTATTGGTAAGCAACATGATTATAGTAAGCACTTTGGATCGTTCAGTGGGAAATTGTGAAGCATGTGCAGAGAAAAATAAATTGCATTGATTAATAAATCCCCTGAATTTCTCACGTTCACCGCCAAAACGAAAAGGAGGTAATTTGGGATCCCAGAACTTGGGGTTATGGCAGGAGCCTGGGCTCGTTCCTCTAGAGCCTCAATCCTGGCTCGCAATTCCTGGGTAGTCTGTCCAAACACTTGCAAATTATGATTAGTGAGGTCCTGTAAGCTTGCAAAACGGGTTTTTTAAAGTCTGTACATCTGAAAGGATTGTATCAGTCACTCCGCAAAGTTCCTTTATGCGGGCCTCCATCTTCCAGATCTTTTAAGGCAGAAGTGCTGGAAGGAGAAGAGGAAAGGAAAAAAAAAAAAACAATAGTGTTTACCTGTGGTAACACTCCAGAGTAAAATTTTAAGGGAATGCGCTCACCTGGAATGGTTGTGAGAAGTCACAACCACTGTCATCACATAAGGTATTAAACGGACATCTGATATCCACAGTCACAGCAGACACGGCTTTCCCAGACCCAGCAGACACTAAACATTGGCTCCTGAATCTTGTCATGTATAGTGTACAGTTCCTATAGCGTCTTGTGCTTGGGTGCGAGGAAAACACAGGAGACACAGGTTGATATGAAATGACTTGTATTACTTCATACAAGCATGCTGAAAAGTTCACACAGTTTGCAGGAACAGCAACAGGAGACACAGCAGGCCAGAGTAACTTCAAGCACTACAATAAATCTCCAAAGCAGGTTCAGGATCTCTTCTCTGTACCGTAATTCCTCTGCAAACATGGATTCACCAAACAGCAGGTTTCCAGAGTCCAAAAGTGTTCCAAGGTTCCTCAGTAGGGAATAGCTGGAGTACAAGTCCAAGGTTTCCAGAAGTCAGGTCACAGACTGACTGAGGCTTGATTCAGGAGCACTGATTGTTCAGCTGAGGCTGCTTAAGAAGCAAGAGGGAAGAATCAGGGCGGGAACATGAAAACTGGAAACTCCATATTAACTGAGGGCAAGAGCTGCAGAAAGACAGAAAGCAAAATGGCCGACGGAAAACTGAGTTTCAAGGAACATGTCAACAGAGACAAAGAACCTTACAGGTGTCTTCCCTCATCCTTCAAACATGCCTCGATCACACCCATTCTCAAAAAGACCTCCCTTGACCCATCCTCTGTGTCTAGCTATCGCCCGATATCTCTTCTCCCTTATGCCTCATAACTACTGGAACAGCATGTCCATCTTGAACTGTCCTCCCACCTCTCCTCCTGCTCCCTCTTTGACCGCTTACAATCAGGCTTCCGACTGCATCACTCAACTGAAACTGCCCTAACTAAAGTCACCAACGACCTACTAACCGCCAAGAGCAAGCGTCACTTCTCTGTCCTCCTTCTCCTGGACCTGTCTTCTGCCTTCGACACTGTGGACCATTCCCTCCTGTTACAGATTCTCTCATCTCTTGGCATCACAGGCTTGGCCCTATCCTGGATCTCATCATATCTAACAAACCAAACTTTCAGTGTCTCCCTCTCCCACACCACCTCCTCACCTCGCCCCCTGTCTGTCGGTGTTCCCCAAGGCTCAGTTCTTGGACCCCTACTCTTCTCCATCTACACCCTCGGCCGGGGACAGCTCATAGAATCCCATGGTCTTCAGTATCATCTCTACGCCGACGACACGCAGATCTACCTATCTGGACCTGACCTCACATCCTTACTGACCAAAATCCCACAATGTCTGTCTGCTATTTCTACTTTCTTCTCTGCTCGCTTTCTAAAACTGAACATGGACAAAACAGAATTCATCATCTTTCCCCATCTCACTCTACCCCCCCACCAGACCTGTCCATTAACATCAATGGCTGCTCACTTTCCCCAGTCCCGCACGCTCGGTGCCTCGGAGTGATCCTCGACTCTGCCCTCTCTTTCAAGCCACATGTCCAAACCCTAGCCTCCTCCTGCCGTCTCAAACTCAAAAATATTTCCCGGATAAGTGCATTCCTTGACCATGAAAGTACAAAAACACTAGTGCATGCCCTCATCATCTCCCGCCTCGACTACTGCAACCTCCTACTCTCTGGCCTTCCCTCTAGCACTCTGGCACCACTCCAATCCATCCTGCACTCTGCTGCACGACTAATACACTTGTCTCCCCGCTATTCCCCAGCCTCTCCTCTCTGCCAAGCCCTTCATTGGCTTCCTATCGTTCAGAGGCTCCAGTTCAAAACCCTAACCATGACCTACAAAGCCATCCACAATCTGTCTCCTCCATACATCTGTGACATGGTCTCCCGGTACATACCCACACGCAACCTTCGATCCTCTCAAGATCTCCTCCTCTACTCCCCTCTTATCTCTTCTTCCCACAACCGCATACAAAGCTTCTCCCGTGCCTCTCCCATACTCTGGAACTCTCTACCCCAACACATCAGACTCGCGCCTACCATGGAAACCTTCAAAAAGAACCTGAAGACCCACCTCTTCCGACAAGCCTACAACCTGCAGTGATCATCAGTCTACTGAACCACTGCACGATCAGCTCTTCCCTCTCCTAGTGTATCCTCACCCATCCCTGTAGACTGTGAGCCCTTGAGGGCAGGGTCCTCTCTCCTTCTGTACTTGTGTGTGCCTTGTATTGCTCATGTTTACTGTACTTGTCTATATTTGCCCCTCTTCACATGTAAAGCGCCATGGAATAAATGGCGCTATAAAAATCTATAATAATAATAATAATGATCACATGTCATTACCTCTAACCACCTAATACATGTTAAATACAACACATGAAAAGATAAATACAGAAAATACATGCGAGTATTATGGAGATTAAATAAACCTATAAATGCAAACTTAGAAATGTATCTGTGCTTGCCATGCATTATACTATTTATAATTATACCATTGCAGCACTAAGCAGAAAAAAATTCTCCCAAAAAATATTTTTCCATTTTTTTTATTTTCTTCTTCCTTTACACAAATCAGTTTCAAGGATCAAATAATAATTTCCAATACTATGCTTAAGCATCTGAAAGTATGCAAATGAAACATACAAAATAGTAACAGCAACATAAAATGAAGGCATATTCAAAGGCGACAGCAATAGGAGGAAGGTTAACCAGCTCACCTGATGCAGCTTGTGGTGTGTGGAGACACAGAATACGCGTAGTCTGACGCGCACTTGCTCTGGAAAAAAAACAAAGGGTTCCAGCTTCCAAATAGATCCATATTTAATTTTTAAAAAAATACAAAAATCAAAGATAGCAGTTCATATGGATATAGTAGCAGTGGCAATGCGTTTCGAACACTATGCCTGTGTACTTTTTCAAAAGCTACATATCAAAGGCACAGGCATAATATTCGAAACGCGTTGCCACTGCTACTATATCTATGGGTCTATTTGGAATCTGGAACCCTTTCTGGTTTTTTTTTCCATATTCAAAGGCGCACATGAATATCAAGCGCAGATGGATAATCGGATGGCTTGTGATTGCAACTTCACTTTCAAATGTTACATCCTCGTTGTGAAGGTATCCCGGAACATGTATTCATAATCATCTGGGACAGTCTTCAACGCAACCTTGTGTCTTCACAATGAGGATAGACACATGGGCCTGCATCTAGACAATGAGGATGTGCAAGGACTCTAGATCAAAAAGTGGTATAAAAAGTTTGAGGAAAAAACATATAGAAAGTATAGCAAAATTGATGTATTAATGAATCAATAAATAAACATAGTATCATTTCTCTAATTCATGCCTTTAGGAAATGTTGTATCTAATTTGATGATCCAAAATGCTTCACTAAGAAAAGAAATTGTTTATTTTTTCAATCCATACGTCTATTGGGTGAAAAAAAAAATTTCAAGACCAGAAAAGAAAAAAATTGTCAGTGCTACCATAATGCATGTCAATAAAGTTCCTTATTGCAAATGAATATGATCTTTTATAATGTTAATATTTTGTATATGTTCATAAATTCTTTTCTTCAATTTATGACTGGTGCATCAACCTGTCAAATGTCACAATCTATACAATAAACCACATATTGTGAATTGCAATTAATAAAAGGTTTTATTCTAACGAGCGAACGATATGTTCAGGTCCCCGCGACTGCTTGTCTTGCGGCTGTTGACAGGCAATTATTGCATGTGTTGCTGCTGTCAAACAGACATGAGACATGCATTCGCGGGTAGATATGAGCGAACCTTTCAAGGTTAGGTTTCGAAGATCGGATCACCGTTCGCCGAGCGGTTAGACGAACGTAGACGAACCTCATTAGATAAAATCTGAAGCAAAACCAAATACAAAGCAAAACCAAATGAAAGCAATTGTTACAATTTACCTTTCGAGACTCTCCTTTTTCCTCATAGATTGTAAGCTTGCGAGCAGGGCCCTCATTCCTCTTGGTATCTACTTTGATCTGTGTTTATTGTTATGCTGTAATGTCTATTGTCTGTACAAGTCCCCTCTATAATGTAAAGTGCTGCGGAATATGTTGGCGCTATAGAAATAAAATTATTATTATTATTATAATGCATAGACAACACCTTAAAGGGTGACAAAAAGCTTCCCAAACAGCTAAAATTAAGGGCAGACACCATGAAAAGTGGCATTAATTGACCCACAGTAGAAATTTGCAAATAGCACAGCAGCAGACAGCAATGGTCCATGCATGATGTATCAGTGTCTGGTCCAGCATTTACAGCTTGAAATTTAAGTTTCAATGAGGACCTGGTGGTTAGCCTTCTTAGTTGGGAGACCTCATTCAGCACCTCCAATTTTTTTTTTATTATTACAGCCACACTCAGATGGCACAAACATCAGTTTCATACAGTATTATTTTTAGAAAAATGTAAGGAAAATAACACAGGTAGTTGACTGAAAGTAAGTGCAGGTCTGCCTGTCTGAGAACCCTACATACACGAGCAATCCAACAGATGGAGATGAAACTTGGAGTCTCCACATTTCAAAAAATAATTTTCACACCGCACTAAAGTGGCATCAACTTCAACAGAGTAGAAATATTATAATAGGCCTCTGACACACCTTCTACTACATGCAACCCTCCAGATGGAGACACAACTTGGAGTCTCCACATTTTCAAAAATTGTAACATTGTCAGCAGTAGCAACAGCAGGCACAGAAGACACCGCAAAGATGGCACAGACTCCAATAACACAAGATCAATACACAACACTAAAAATGAAACCATTGCCTAGTCTGCCCAATCTATGAATGGAGTGCAAAAGTCATTGGAGATTCATGACTTATTCATTTTTAGGAAAGTTAGGCTGTGTACACTTTCAGAGAGCGCTGGCAGCCTGGAATGACAAAACCACCAATGCATGACCGGTGATCTCAGGCAACTCTTCCATTTTTGAAGATCAAAATGCAACAGGGTCTAAACCCACCCGATGGCACTGATATTGAGCTCTAGATACTCCTGCACCATCCTCTCCAGTCATTAACAATATGTCAGACTTGTACTTTGTTCTGCTGGTGTCATGCACAGTGTAGGAAGGACTAAAGGTACTGCCACACTAAACTATCCCGCTAGCGATCACGATAACGACGCATACTAATGCGATCGCTAGCGGGATAGTTTCAATATCGCTAGTAGCGGCTTAATTTAGCGATGTCGTTAAGGACGCTATCGCGGTTAGCGATCTCCTTAACGACTTTAGCGGTACAAAATACCGCTAAATCGCTAAAAAAATGTGCCACACTCAGCGATATATACTTACCAGCGGGACGCCGACGATAAAAATAGGGTCCGGACCGATGTCAGCGACGAACGAGATCACAGCAGGATCTCAGCAGGGGCCACGTCGTTGCTACATGCCACACAGAACAACGTCACTAACGAGATCGCTAAATAGTGACGTTTTTTAGCGATCTCGTTAGCGACGCTGTTTAGTGTGGCATACCCTTAAGTGTAACACGAAAGGATGAGGGGAATGGAGTTCAACACTAGGGAAGCGGAGAGTGAGGACCCCTAGGCAGATCTAACATCACCCTGTCTGCCCTAAGCAACCCTAAATAGGTTCCGCACCCATCTGTGTTAGGGGTCGAGTTCCCGCTTCTGTACAAAGGGAATCTCGAGCCATTCCGGCTGCGGTCTCCCATTCGTCTCCGGCCGCAGTGGACTCTGCTCAGCTTAGACGTCTTTCCCAGCGTCTCGCCCAGTCTAACAGTGTGCAGAGGATTACTGCTGCCTCTCCAGGCTCTGCTATTGTGGCCAGTACTGGTTAGCGGCGAGCAGACGTCTTTAGGACAAAGTCCTTGTTTTCCCCTTCTGAGCATGCCCAGGGTGAGATCTCTCATTGGAGATCAGGGGTCACATGCTCAGGTACTGCAGCAGCTCCTATTGGTCCGCCAGGAAGGTCCTGTGACTACTGGTGTTCTGGAACAGTTTCATTGGTCCTTGTTTCTGGCAGGTCCTGTAGCTGTTACTAAAAAAGGGTGGCATGGCTAGGCCACCATGCGCTAGTATCAATTGCATTATGTGCTTTGCGCCAGTGTGATCATGCACGCATGTGGTTAGGGCTCGGCTGAAATAAGCCCCTAGAATACCGGCACCTCCGGTGAGGAGATTTGAGTGCAAGTGGTTAAGGCTTGGCTGAAATAAGCCCCTAGAATACCGGCTTCTCCGGTGAGGAGATTGCTTGATTACGTTGCTGTCTGCATGATTACGGACTGCTATCCGCACAGCAGTTATCTGTGTATCCCTGTGGTGTTAACAGGACACAGTCTTTTTCTCAGCGGCTCTGTGACGCAACAGGGTTTTCTTTATAACGCAGGATTAGCGCCCTAGCGTTTTAGTTTGCGGCTCACTGAAGCTAAGTGAGTTTGCACCTATCGCCATATAGCGCTGTGGCATTTCCGTTAGCGGCTCTGGGGATTAACAGAGTTCGCACTTACTGCCACAGCACGCTATGGCATTTATTTTAGCGACTCTGCGGGATAACAGAGTTCGCTACTTTCGCCATCTTACTAGCAGCGGGCTTCGCCTGCACGGTGGACCCTGGGCTGCGAACGCACCTCTCTAATATATCTATTAGATGCGTTTCGCAGACCCTAACATAATACTAGCGCCAGGGTCTGGCTAGTAAAATGGCGGATTACCAGCGTCTACTGCGGGACATACAGCAGCTGGAGGGTAGGTTGGCGGCTCTTGAGCGCACAACCTCAGCTGTGGATGTTACAGCAGTCGCTGTTCAGGCTGCTAGCGTGGCTGCAGCCAGTGTGTCCACTGCCACCTCTGCCCCACAATATCCCACCTCCCACTTCCAGACAAGTTTGCTGGTGACAGCAAGCAATGTCGGGGATTCGTGAGTCAGTGCTCTATACAACTCGAGCTTCTGGCTGCACGTTTCCCCACGGATCGGGCACAAGTGGGCTTTGTAATATCTCTTCTGTCGGGCAGAGCGTCGGAGTGGGCCACCCCGCTGTGGGAGCGTGACGACCGTGTGGTGCGGAGTGCTCCTCGTTTTCTGGAGGCTCTAAAAAAGGTCTTTCTAGGACCTCAGGTTACCCACGATGCGGCGCTCCAACTTCTGGCAAGTTCACAGGGTTCGTCCTTGGTCAGCTGTTTTGCTGTCCAATTTCGGACTCTGTCCTCGGAGTTGGACTGGTCGGATAAAGTCTTCATTCCCGTGTTTTGGAGAGGACTAGCGGGCCATGTGAAAGACGCCTTGGCTACCAGGGAGATTCCCGCCACACTGGAGAAGCTTATCGCCATATCTACTTGCATCGACCTCCGTTTTCACGAGCGGAGGTTGGAGCGGTCCCAGTGTAGGCAGAGGTTTCGGCTGGCTCCCACCTTCGCAAGACCTCTAGAATCTTCCAGCCAGGCGCCCGACTCCCATGAGGCCATGGAGGTTTCTCGATCAGGACCTAAGTCCCGGGCCGCTCGAGTACCCGTGGTCTGTAACATCTGCCAGCAGTTAGGACATTATGCCAACAAATGTCCACAGCGGTCGGGGAAATGGTCGCGTCTAGTGACCTTGGGAGGAGGTACACTAGACACTGCGGCATTTTCCACCAAGTTGTCCTTTAAGGGGACAATTACTGTAGGTCAATCCAAGCTCACCTCCGAGCTCTGTGTGGATTCTGGAGCCGAGGGGAATTTCATGTCCTCTGCATTTGCTCTCCAGCACATTATACCTCAGGTGATGCTCGCCAAACCGGTGACTGTGCGAGTAGTGAATGGATCAACTCTGCCCTCACAAATCACCCACCAGACTATTCCTCTCACTTTATCTATGTCCCCTTCCCATCAGGAGAGTATTTCTTTTCTTGTCCTGCCTGAGGGAATAGACGAGGTGTTGCTGGGAGTACCTTGGCTCCGTTACCACTCTCCCTATATTGAGTGGTCCTCTGGGAGGATACTGGGTTGGGGTGATTTATGCAGAGGCAGGTGTGTCAGGGAGTGCATTCAGGTCACCACCACAGAGATACCCGTAGATCTCACTTCTCTTCCTCAGTGTTATTGGTCATATGCAGACGTTTTCTCCAAGAAGGTGGCGGAGACTCTTCCACCTCATTGCCCCTACGACTGTCCTATTGATCTTTTGCATGGAGCAGAACCTCCTCGGGGAGAGTCTACCCCCTCTCACTTCCTGAGACGGAGGCCATGTTCCAGTATATTCAGGAGAATCTGGCAAGAGGGTTCATTAGGAAGTCGGTGTCACCAGCAGGGGCGGGGTTCTTCTTTGTGCAAAAGAAGAACAGAGAATTACGTCCATGTATTGACTACAGGGGTCTTAACGCCGTCACCGTCAAGAATAAGTACCCGTTGCCCCTAATCTCTGAGCTCTTTGATAGGCTCCGAGGAGCTAGAGTATTTACCAAGCTTGATCTACGTGGTGCCTATAACCTAATTCGCATCCGTGAGGGGGAAGAGTGGAAGACAGCTTTTAATACCAGGGATGGGCATTATGAATACCTGGTGATGCCCTTCGGGCTCTGTAATGCTCCCGCTGTTTTCCAAGACTTTGTCAATAATATCTTCCGGGATATGCTCTCCACCTCTGTAGTAGTCTATCTGGATGATATTCTCAGCTTTTCACCAGATATAGACTCTCACCGGAGGGATGTCAACAAAGTCTTCAACCTCTTATGGGCAAACTCCCTCTATGCCAAGCTGGAGAAATGTGTGTTTGAGCAGGAGTCCTTACCTTTCCTGGGCTATATCATCTCTGCCCAGTGATTGGCTATGGATCCTGCCAAACTACAGGCTGTAATGGACTGGCAAGAGCCCCATTCTCTTAAAGCGGTGCAGCTCTTTATGGGGTTCATTAATTATTATCGCCAGTTCATTCCCCATTTCTCGACTTTGGTAGCTCCCTTGGTAGCCCTCACCAAGAAGGGAGCAAATCCCAAGTTGTGGTCTGAGGAGGTCTCCAAGGCGTACTCTTCCATCAAGTCGCATTTTGCCAGTGCTCCCATATCACATCGCCCTGATGTTGATAAGCCATTTATTTTAGAGGTGGACGCCTCTTCTGTTGGTGCTGGAGCAGTCCTTTATCAAAAGGATGCTCAAGGTCGGAAGCATCCCTACTTCTTCTTTTCTAAGACCTTTACACCAGCAGAGAGGAATTATTCCATCGGGGACAGGGAGTTGCTGGCTATGAAGTTGGCCTTCTCTGAGTGGAGACATCTTCTGGAGGGGGCTCGTTTTCCCTTCCAAATCTTCACCGACCACAAAAACTTGGTATATTTGCAAACGGCTCAGCGGCTAAATTCTCGCCAGGCCAGAAGGTCCCTATTCTTCTCTCGGTTCCACTTCACCCTCCATTTTCTCTCCAGTGAGAAGAATGTTCGGGCTGATGCTCTCTCTCGCTCCTTAGTGTCATCAGAGGAGGAGGATGAGGAGCCTCGGCTTATTGTCCCCGAAGAGAGCCTGAGAACTGTAGCCCTGCTTTCGCTAGAGTCTGTGCCTCCTGGCAAGATTTTTGTGCCCACTAATTTGCAACCGGAGGTACTCTCTTGGACACACTCATCCAGGGTGGATTGACACTTTGGGGCAAAGAGGACAACTGAGTTATTGGCGAGGACATACTGGTGGCCACATATGGTCCGTGAGGTCAGGGAGTATGTTCAGGCGTGTGTCTCCTGCGCCAGGAACAAGTCCCCTCGACAACGGCCAGCTGGGTTACTGTTTCCTTTGCCAGTGGCAGACAGGCCCTGGGAGATGGTCGGGATGGAATTTGTGGTGGGCTTACCCAAGTCTCGTGGTTGCACTATCATTTGGGTGATCACCGACCACCTCTCCAAAATGGTGCACTTAGTGCCGCTACCACGGTTACCTTCTGCACGGGCCTTGGCAGCATTATTTATTAGACACATCTTCCGTCTACACGGTATGCCAGACAAGATTGTCAGCGATCGAGGTCCCCAATTTGCGTCTCGGTTCTGGAGAGAGTTGTGTCATCTACTCTGCATTGAGTTGAACCTCTCCTCTGCATATCATCCCAAGACGAATGGGTTGGTAGAGAGGGCCAACCAGACCTTGGTCACCTACTTGCGACATTTTGTCTCTGCCAGGCAGGATGACTGGGCATCCTTCCTCCCGTGGGCGAAGTTCGCGCTAAACAATGCTGTGGCTGACTCCACCGGACAGACCCCATTCCTCTTTTCCTCTTAAATTACGGCCAGCATCCGCGGGTACCGGTGCCCATGCCTGTGGCTTCCGCCGACTCCAGGGTGGCAGACTGGGCTGTGGAGGCATGGGACATATGGGACCGCACCCAAGATGCCATTCAGGCTTCCAAGGAAAGGATGAGGTCTTCTGCCAATGCCCATAGGCGTCCCGCTCCGACATTTGCTCCTGGTGACCTAGTGTGGCTCTCCGCCCGAAACATCAGGCTACGAGTGGAATCCACTAAGTTGGCACCCCGCTATTTGGGTCCCTTCAAGGTTCTCGAGCAGGTGAACCCTGTGGTTTACCGTTTGGCCATTCCGCCTCGCCTTGGTATCTCCGACACCTTCCATGTGTCCCTCCTAAAACCCGTGGTCATCTCCCGGTTGCCTGAGTCATCTGCCAGGACGTCGGGTTCATCTTTCGACGACTACGAGGTGAACGCCATTGAAGGATGCAAGGTGGTACTGGGCAAAAAAAATTTTTTGGTGGATTGGAGGGGTTATGGGCCTGAGAATAGGTCCTGGGAGCCTGCCGAGCATGTTCATGCTCCGCAGCTCATCGCTGCCTTTGAGTGTAGCGAGGCCCAGAGAAGGGGGGGCCATGTTAGGGGTCGAGTTCCCGCTTCTGCACAAGGGATTCTCGAGCCATTCCAGCTGCGGTCTCCCATTCGTCTCCAGCCGCAGTGGACTCTGCTCAGCTTAGACGTCGATCCCTGCATCTCGCCCAGTCTAACAGTGTGCAGAAGATTACTGCTGCCTCTCCAGGCTCTGCTATTGTGGCCAGTACTGGTTAGCGGCGAGCAGACGTCTTTAGGACAAAGTCCTTGTTTTCCCCTTCTGAGCATGCACAGGGTGAGATCTCTCATTGGAGATCAGGGGTCACATGCTCAGGTACTGCAGCAGCTCCTATTGGTCCGCCAGGAAGGTCCTGTGACTACTGGTGTTCTGAAACAGTTTCATTGGTCCTTGTTTCTGGCAGGTCCTGTAGCTGTTACTAAAAAAGGGTGGCATGGCTGGGCCGCCATGCGCTAGTATCAATTGCATTATGTGCTTTGCGCCAGTGTGATCATGCACGCATGTGGTTAGGGCTCGGCTGAAATAAGCCCCTAGAATACCGGCACCTCCGGTGAGGAGATTTGAGTGCAAGTGGTTAGAGCTTGGCTGAAATAAGCCCCTAGAATACCGGCTTCTCCGGTGAGGAGATTGCTTGATTGCGTTGCTGTCTGCATGATTACGGACTGCTATCCGCACAGCAGTTATCTGTGTATCCATGTAGTGTTAACAGGACACAGTCTTTTTCTCAGCGGCTCTGTGATGCAACAGGGTTCGCTTTATAACGCAGGTTTAGCGCCCTAGCGTTTTACTTTGCAGCTCACTGAAGCAGAGTTTGCACCTATAGCCATATAGCGCTGTGGCATTTCCGTTAGCGGCTCTGGGGATTAACAGAGTTTGCACTTACTGCCACAGCGTGCTACTGCATTTATTTTTGTGACTCTGCGGGATAACAGAGTTCGCTACTTTCGCCATCTTACTAGCAGCGGGCTTCGCCTGCACGGTGGACCCCGAGCTGTGAACGCACCTCTCTAATATATCTACTAGGTGCGTTCCGCAGACCCTAACAATCTGTGAGCAGGATGCCTATTTTCTGCCTGACCCTAGCAGTAAGCCCTGCTTAAGGATGGATAGGGTAAGCACTGGTCGATCCCCTCTACAACTAAAGACAAATGGGATAGACAAACAAGGAGAACACTTAGCTTGGGTATACTTAGAGAAAAACATAGACGTTTTCCAAACACAAAGAGTAAGATAGCTGACTGCTATAGCTCCAAGCCTCAACAAGGGGAAATAGAAATATCACCCGCAACTCCCAGTAGCAAGCTGGGAGTTATGAACACCTGGGTTCAGGTGTGTCCAGTAGAGTAGAAGGAAGGTTACTACTGGGTCCAATAGTTAGCAGGACCAGGAAGAAGTCTGCAAAGCAAACTGCTAATACCTTCTGCAGTCAGATGCAGTGTGAAGGTCTGAAGCCTCTGACACACCCGTGACAGTACCCCCCTTCTGCGAGTGGCCTCCGGACACTCTGGACCAGGTTTCTCTGGAAAAGAGGTGTGAAACAAATGAACCAGCCTGGGGGCGTTCACCTCTGATGCAGAAACCCACATCCTTACTGTTATGTTCTGCTACAAGCACTAAGGAAAGAAAGGGATATCTGTCCCTACGATAGAACTAAACTCGATCCTTACGATGTAACGGGGAACCTGATCCTGCGATCAGACCCGCTAAAGTCCTCAGCTAGTCAGTACAAAGACCTATAGATGCGAGGAAGGGATCCCTACAAGATCTAGGGACTGGGAGAAAAGATGGAACACCTCCTAACAGAAGTTGTAGCAGTAAAATGAAAAACAAACAACATAGAACATAGAGGTCAAAAGACCAAGCAAAACTAATTGAGAAAGGTAACAAAGCACCCGGCTAGCTTAAGAGTAGAAATTACAATGAAGTCCAGCAAAGCCAGAAGGGCGGAGCAGGATTAAATAGGCAAAAAAGGTCATATGACCAGCAAGATAGAAAAAACCTAACAAGAGAGTTCTAACACTTTCCTCTGGACCATAACCCCTACAATGCACCAAGTATTGTTGGGAACGACATTTGAGGCGAAAATCTACAATCCCCGAAATTTGAAACTGTAGGTTTCCATCAGCCATTATTGGGGGAGGTGGTAGGGGTGAAAGCTCAAGGAATTCCACATATCTCTTGAGCAAAGACCTGTGAAAAACATTGTAGGTCTTAAGAGAATGAGGTAGCTCAAGATGAAATGCTGCTGGGCCAATGATGGCGCTTATATTAATGACCAATGAATCTAGGTCCCAATTTCCAACTCCCAACTTCAGGAACCCACAACTTGAAATTCCTGGTAAACAACCTCACAAAATCATTCACATTCAGGTCGGGACCTGGCACGTGTTTACTGACATACATTTATACCTGTCTCTCCTGACCCTATTAGGAACAGGTAGTGGCAAAACAGGACCAGATTGTCTGGTATGTGGTACTTTAGAACGTGCGCAAACATTGCAGGTAGACACTTGTTCAACCACATCCTGATGCAACCTCGGCCATCAAAAACAAGAAGAAAGGAGGTCCGCGGTTGCCTTACCACCTGGGTGGCCAGCAAGTACAGAGTCATGATATTCTCTAGTTACTTTGTGGCGCAATTTAGATGGCACAAACAACCTCTCTGAAGGTCAGGAGGCAGGGAATCCCCCTGAGCATCCAATACCTCATTCTCCAGGTCATTGTACAAGGCCGAAATGCCTACCCCCTTCTGGAAAATTGGGGCAAAGTACTCAAAACCAGACAAAAATGTTGGTAAGGTCCCTGTAGATACAGCAAAAGGGGAAATGTTTAGGCAGTTACCATGACAGTAATCTCCCCACTAGTGTTGAGCTTTCCGATACTGCAAATATCGGGTATCGGCCGATATTCGCAGCATCGGAATTCCGATACTGAGTTCCGATACGTTTTGCATATCGAATACCGGAATCGGAAGTTCCCATACATAATGCTATACATAGTCAATACTGGAAAATCACACTGACAGCTCACAAAACACTAGATATATATATACAGAATACATATACTGTAGTTTGATATATTGTTTTCACTAACAATTACATGAGTGTATGTGTGCAAAATTTCATACATGTAGGGGTTAATTAAAGGTGTAAATTCATTGAAAAAAAATGCGTGGGCTCCCGTGCTATTTTCTGAGCCAGACAGACAAAGCCAGCGAGTGGGGGCAGATAATAATAGCCTAGGGAGGGTGCATTTATTTAGTGCCCCCCCTGACTACTAACATCTGCCCCCAGACACCCCAGAAAAGGCAAATCTATAATTAGATGTGCCCTTTCTGGCACTTTGCCCGTCTATTCTCATTGCCCTGTAGCGGTGGTGAATGGTTAATAATGGGTTAAAGCCACCTTGGTATTGAAAGGTGACTTTAAGCCAGGTTAATAATTGAGAGTTGTCAATTAGACAACTCTCAATTATTAGTCCTATTGAAGGAAATAAAAAAACACACACACATTAATAATAAATAATTTTAATGAAATAAACACACATTTTTTGACCATCTTTTATTTAACTGGTAATCCGTGTGAAGCCCTTGCTCTCCTGTAATAAAGAAAAATAATAAAACAACAAAGGCAAATCTATAATTAGAT
>JARQOD010000005.1:69628270-69710599 GCA_033576555.1 Oophaga sylvatica
GTCCCCCGGACAGAAAAAAGTCAAGTGTTACAACTGTGCGATTTGGGGGTCATTTCCCCCGGAACAAGTGCAAACTGATTCACCCAGAAAAAGAAGAAACACAAAAAGCAGTGAAAACCCCCCCAAGGACAAGAGCACCCAAAAGCCAAAGGAACCCCACCAGTGGCCCAAATTTTCCGAATTGGATGGCGTAGTATTCTTTTCTTGGGAAAACCCCCGCAACCAAATCTTCTCTTCCTGCGGGGGAATTATGGTCAAGTCAGATATTTCCAGTTTTAAAAACCCCCTGAGCGTGTGGACTCAGCCAGAACACCCTCATGCCCATTTTTGTGAAAAAACCCTGAAAACCCCAACTTTGGGAGTGGACCTACTGCAGAAGCGAAAGCGACCAAGTGTTCCAGGAAGAGGGACCATGACACTTTCCCCCCCCGACCAAAAAAAGAAACAGGAACCTCAAAAACCCCACACGCACCCCTACACAGGAGGTGGGGACATAGACCAAAAACCCCCCATCCCCCGATCAAGATGTCTCTGACCAACTGAAGGTCTAAGTGAATCCCTAAGAAGAGGGCCTGAGAACTTTGACATTGGCCAGGTTTTTCAACCAAAAGGACTCTACTCGTTTTGGAAGGGCAACCCTCACCACTAAAACCAAAAAAAGGGTTTTCATCTTTTAAAAGCACCAGGGGGCCCCCCCTGCAATCAACCATTTCCCCCCCAGGCCCAGACCAAAAAAAACCACCACCCTTTTCCCAAATTGGGGCAAAATACTCCCCCGGGAAACCGAGGGGGAGAAAAAGAAAATGACCCGTGCGGGAAAAAAAAAGCGGCCTTTAAAAGGGACCCCCAAAACAAAAGACCCCCTTTTACCAGAACAGGTGCAACACGTAACTGTCTTGGTGGAGAACAAGAAAGCACTGGTGTCATCTCTCATATGTGGATCAGTAGAGGGGTTGTTTTCCCCCCCGCTCTGCACCAGCAGTGGAGTCCCCCCCTGCATAGAAGGAAAGGCAAATGGGGGGGCCTCGCCCATCGGAATCAATCCCCCCCCTTCCCAGTGAAGAAAAAAGACTGTAAACCCCCTGGTTGAATGGGGGAAGGCCCTGGAGGCCGCGAAAAAGCACGGATTTGAAACCCCAACATGCTGAACCATCACACTCTGCTCCAAATCTCAGTCACCGCACGTTTTTTCACGGGGACAAACCTGGGGCCGTACCTTTTTTAGTTTTCCCCCCCCCGGGGGCCGCTTTCACCACCGTGCAGTCAAAAACAAAATTTCCTCAAGGGCCAAAACAAGCCCTTCAAAATTTTACCAGACAATGTCTTCCTCTCGTCAACTGGTTGTAGAATATCAAGAGTCACTCTTTTCAACACGTGGATGCTTCCTTTTTGTGGGGTTACATCGACACCTGCCACCTTTCCTTATTCCCTACCTTTCCCCGGGAAAAACAGCAACGCAAGGTTTTAAGAAAAAAGTCCATGAGCCAGAAGCAAGTTAACCCGGGACACTGTTTTGCCCAAAGACGAAACCATTCAAAAGACTGGAAGACCATGTGGGAAGAGGCTCCCCCAACAACTCCAAGAATGCTCAGGCCTTCCCGGCTAGTGTCGTATTGCAGAACCGGATCCTGATGCCCGCCCCTAATGCAGCCTCTGGCGTTTTCATCAACGCAACCCCTCCTTTATCAGACGCACCTTTAACCCTTTTGGAAAATTTTGGAAAAACCCACAGTCCGCGCCAATACCAGGCCTACCGACTATGAAAAGCTTTCCGCTACCTGGGAAAAAAAGGGGGGCATCTACTGGTCCTGACACGGATTTAGGGGGGGAAAAACGGAGACTTTTAGGTGCCTCTCACCCGCTTGGATCCTTCAAGAAGAGCACCCTCTGCCGATGGCAGTTCCGCACAAACACCCCCTGGACAAGGTTGCTGACCACCTTGACAGCCCTAAAAATCCACCCCAAGACATCTTGGCAACTTCAACAAGCTCAACCAACAGTAATCCCCACCCCCCAGGCATCTTTGGGGCGCCTCTATTGCTTTGTTTTAATGCCCGTCTCCAGACCTACCGTCCTCCCCCGGCCATCACTCCCACCCCAAGGGGGGATTTTTGGATGGCTCCAGAAAAGTTTCAACCAGAAGGCAGTGACCAGCAAAAAAAAATCCGTGGTCCAAAGTCGTCCCTAGCCTGTCACCCAGGAAGCAGAATTGATAGGTGACGGGGGCCTGAATGGCAAAGGCAAACTGCAAAACATCAACCGGACACAGGTCTCGCATGCAAGCACACGACTTTAGCCCTCTGGGCTAAAGGGGGACTTCATACAGCAAACGAGAAAACCCCGTGAAGATCAGGACCTTTCGGGCCTACGGGTATACTCAAACCCAAAAAGGGGTGGCAAATTTGAAAAATCAAAGTGCATGGAAAACTGAGAAAAAGAGGCGTGGGCAATAACAGGCGGACTGGCACCAAAAGAAGCACCAAAAGGGGAAAACATGGAAAGTGGGAGAGGCGGACCGGACGGCTACTACATGAGATGAAGACAAAAAACCTGACAAAGAGTCCTGGAATCCCAAAAAGAATTACAAGCCAAAAGCCCAAAAGGAGAAAAGGCTGAAGAAAAAAAAAGCAACACGTAAAGAAAGAAGTATCAATAATAGACTTCAAACTCTGCCTACCACAAAGTATGCACCCTATGGTGTCCCAAGGGTACATGGCCCCATCCCAATCAAAGAAACAGATGAAGATCTGATTTTGGGCTTCTGTTTTTTCTTCGGGATCCCACCCTAACACCAAATTCACCGCAGCTGTCTGACCTGCCAAAGCAAGCCTGGCGTATGGGGGAAAAAATCCCCCTCACCTCACTGGAAAGACACTCTACCGCTTTAAGGATCCAATAGACCACATCCAAAAACGCCAAAAGAAGGATTTAAAAAAGCCATTTTTGGGGAAAAAAAAATTTTTAAATGAACGAAGCGTTCCAATCAGCAAAGACTACTGCAAAAAAGCTACTTTCAGAAAAAAATGTGCAGAACGGGTTCCAGAAAGATAGAAATATCAGGGGCCCGCATTTTCAGCAAATCTACACACAAACCCGTTTTCAGTAGGGCAGATTTAGGCCACACACCCTTACCCCCCCAAGCAGCAGGGGGTAAAAAAACTGAAGAAACACTTAAGAATAGAAGCTGAAAAATTGCCCCCCAAAAAACGCAAAAACCCTGGCATGACACACTCCCCAAATTTCACTGTTTAGCAAAGGGGCACCCCAGAGACCCCAAAAAAAAAATGTTTCTTCCGCATCTTTGCTAACAGTAAGACATTTTTTCTTTTGTTTTTTGGGCCTGCATTTTGTCTGCCTTCTTGGGGGGGTTCCGGGTCCCCTTCGGGGGGGTTTTCTCCCTCAGTTTTTTTCCCACTGTTTGTTCATTTCCTTTTTTCCCTTTTTTTTAGTTTTTGCTTTTTAGTTTTTGTTACCCCAAGAACTAATTTAGGTGGAAGGGGCTGTGTCTCAGGTGTTTTTGAAAAATTTGTAGATTTGGGAAATTTCATTTTTTTTGGGGGGCAGTAAGTCCCTTTCCCTTTTTCCTTTTATCAAAACAGTTGGGGGGCCCCCGTTTCCCCCATTCATTTTCTGTCGGGGCCCCCGTTTTCCCCTTTTTCAAAACCCCTTTTTTTTTTTGGGGGCTCCTATGTTCTTTGGGGATCTGCTCCGGGGCAGAAAGCTTTCCTTTTTTCTATCTTTAGGTGTATTACTTTTTCGGGCTTTGGACGAGGGCGCTAGACCAAACGTAGAACCCTCCCCCCGGCCTTTAGTTGTGTGGTTAGTCAGGGTACTGCAATCCCATAGATTCCAACCCTCTCTGGTGAAGCTTTTTTTGCCTGCTCTCCCCGTTTAACCAAATCATAACACTTTGTAATTGAATTGGTAAAAAAACAATGTCCATTCTCGAGTTTTTTCCCCTCACGGGCCAATTTGATGTCCTGTCCAAGAGCCCCAGATGACATCAACCTTGGGGGGGGAAAACTAGGGGGGAAAAGCCTTTTTGAATCCACGTATCGCATTGCAAGGAAGCTCCCGTACCAGGAAGACACCTAAGCCATGAAGGATTCGGGAAAGCCCTGACTGACCTACAGATGACCAAGACCACCGATGATTCAAGGCCAGAGACCAATTTAAACAGGATTTGAGTCACTAAAACAAAAATTTGATTGGATAAAATTACATCTATTATAACCACAAAAAAGATTTGTTTAAACTCACCATAGATGCTGAAAAAGGTTGGCAGCACAGTTAGCCCCCTTCCTTTTATGGCATTCCAGAAAAGAATGGCTTTGGATTTTATCACTGAGAAAGGAGGTTTTTACAAAAAGATCAAAGACACCTGTTGCACCCACATCCCAGACAACACTGGCCCAAAGGTAAAGCCCACAATGGAATACAGAAACTTAATGAGTTATCAGAGGAACTGAAACAGAACTCAGGTGTCACTGACCCATGGATCGATTTTTGGGGTGGATGATGGGTGGCGGGAAAATGTTGGCACAGGGTTGGAACAGCCCATTAGGGGGGTTTTCTCATTTTTGCATTAATTACTGGTTGCTGTGTTTTTTCCCCTTGTATCCCAGGAAAATGGAAAAAACTTTCAGGAGACAACCAATTTGATGCCACCACCTCTTGGACCTCGCACCAGTCCGGATGGAACTGCCTGGCTACCGATCTCCGAACTTACCCCAGACTGAAATACACAACCTTATGAAACATCCATCAAATAAAGAACTATGATTGCAAACACATAAACCCCCACAGGGACAGCCCCGACCGCCCATTTACAAAATCTATATTTCGGGGGGGAGACATGCGCAGGGTGTCTCAACTCACGGCAGAACAAAAGATTGCAGCGCTTGGGCCAGGAGCAGTTTTTTGGGGGCAAGGGTATCTAAGGGGGACTGTCATAGAAAAAAATGTATTCCTTATTCAAAAATTCACATATAATTATTCACAATTAGATAACCCACTTGCTAAAAAACCCTGTGCTCACATATTTCTAGGCCAGATATAACAGTCGTTTTTAAAGAAATCTGGCTTCAAAGGTTTTCAAAGGCCTTCGTAAAGGAACAAATACATAATACAAAAAGCCATGATATCTGTTGAATATTTAAGTTAGCAAGACAACTAGGTCACAAGAAAAAAACAATAATTCTGCAACTTCAGCTCTTTTAATCAGATTACATAATTATCATATTTACACTAGAACGCCTAAAGCAGCTTTTAATTGTAGTTAATTGAAACCAGCCCCTTTTTGTAAATATAAAAACCCCTAAGAAAAAATGTATGTCTTTGACAACTTTTATACTGACACTTCGTGTACAGTCCTCATTTCGTTCGACGCTCAAAAAGACATTAATAGAGATTTGGACTGGCAAGCCAAACACAAAGGATATTTTTACCTAATTAAATTTCCATATCATGATACTTTCTGTCCACTCAGATGCTGGTAGGGTAGCTGGACTTGAGAGCTGCATAGGGGGGAACATCGGTGGACAGATGGACTGAGGTGGGTTGGTGATGGGTGGTGATGGCCTAGATCCGCTTTCGTTGCAAAAACATTGTGATTCCCTTATCTTTGGGGCCTTGCGAAGACATCTCAACATTTTTGCTGGTGGGGGACCAAACCGTGGGGCTTACCGTGGGGAAAGTGAGAGCTTGCTGGCTAACTCAGTCGGATCCGTGCACATTTCTACCTGAGGTTTTGTAGTCCTCCACGCTTGCAATACATTTCATAAATGTCTAAGCAGCAACTGGTATTCAACTTCTGAGATTTTTCCCTCGCTAAATGTCCTTCGCACTTTTACAGAAACCTTTGCCTCAATAGGTTTTGGGGCAAAAAAGTGCCACACTGGACTCTTATACATGGTTAAATTTTCAGGGCTTGCATGCTGGCAATTTGACCGAGGCCAAGCTTCCTGCAACTCTTTTGTTTCTTTAAACTTTTGACTGCTACTGGCCTCCAATAACCCCAGCTGCATTCGAACCGTTGCGGATCCTTCTCCTCTTCTGAGCATGCCGCGGCACCCTCCTCCCCCGCTGGTCCAATCTGGGTCCAGAACTGGTCACCGTCACTCCCTTCAATTTTCATCTCAACCTTCCTCGTGTCACCTGTAAGGTGTATAGTTTGCGGGAAGGGGCACCTGATTTCATCAGGGTCACATTCTGGCTCAGCACTCTCGAAGGCAATGTATCTCTGGTTATGTACCACACAACACTAGCAGTGGCTGTGCATCATGCACTCCATGTCAGATTCTTTGGACTGGAATTCAGGATTTGACTTGATAACTAGTGTTGAGCATACTTCCAATATCAAGAATATCAGATCGGATTGGTCAGACCGATACCCAAAAAGTACGTTATCCTGATTCCGAACCGGGAAAACCAAAAGCAAGTCAAAGGGACAGAAATCGAATTAAAATAAACCCTTTCTTCCTTGTAAACACAAATAACACACAAGGAACATATATATATATATACAGTCATTGGACATATATATACATCATGGCCAAAATTTTGAAATCACAAATATTATATTTTCACATGACTGCTGCCCCTGGTTTTTTTATGTGTTTTTTGACAGATTTTTTATCACGACAGAAATATAATTGCAAACAAATGATAACAAAAAGCTTTATTGACAGTTAGAATGAGTTAATCAGCAAGTCAATATTTGCAGTGTTGACCCTTATTCTTCAGGACCTCTGCAATTCTCCCTGGCATGCTCAATCAACTTGGACCAAACCTGACTGATAGCAGCCATTCTTTGCACAATAATCTTTCATTTTTGTCAAATTTTTGGTTTTTGTTTGTCCACCCTCCTTTGAGATTACCACAAGCTCAATAGAATTAAGATCGGGGGAGTTTTCCACCATGGACCCAAAATCCTGTTTTTTTGTTTCCCTGAGCCATTTATTATCACCTTGATTATGGCAAGGCCCACAGCTGGAAAAGGATTGTTGATCGCCAAACCTCTGGAGGGTTGGGAGAATTGCTCTGAGGACATTCTGACCATTCTTTATTCATTCTGTGTTTTTTAGGCAAACTGGAGAGAGCCGATTCCCTTGGCTGAGAAGCAATCCCCCAGAATGGTTTCAGGATCTTAATAGTTGGCATGAGACAAGACTGGTGGTAGGCTCACCTTGTCTTTTTCCAAGAGGCGTTTCCTATGCCCAAACAATCGAAAAGGGGATTCATCAAAAAATAACTTTACCCCAGTCCTCAGCATCACCCTGTACGTTTTGCAGAAATCAGTCTGTCCATGATTTTTTTCTGGAGAAATGTTCTTGCTGCCCCCATGAGACCAGGCCTTGCCCAAGAGTCTCGCCTCACAGTGCATGCAGAGCACTCACACCTGCCTGCTGCCTTTCCTAGCAACCTGCACTTCTGGTAGCCCGATCCGCAGCTGAAACCTTTAAGAGATGGCCTGGCGCTTGTGTCTTTTCTTGGGCGCCCGGAGCCTTTTTGGCAACAAGGAACTCTCTCCTTGAAGGTCTTGATGATCGAAAGATTGTTGAATGAGGGCACTTTCTAGCTGCGATACTTTCCTTGTTAGGCCATTTTTGTGCATTTCAATATGACTGCACAGTTTCTTTAGAGAAACCATGGTTAAAAACAAGAGAAACAAGATGCCAAGCACCACCTCCTTTTAAAGGTCCAGTGGTGTCATTCTTACTTAATCAGACAGATTGTCCCACCAGCCCACAACACCCCACCTGTGTTAATGGAGCAATCACGAAAAGAGTTACTGGCCTTTTAGGCAGGGCTGCAATGATTTTTAAATGTGTTTTGGGGGATAAAGTTCATTTTCTAGCCAAATATTGACTTTGCAAGTAATTGCTTTAAGCTATCACCTTATAACATTCTGAGTATATCAAATTGCCATTAGAAAAAGTGAAGCAGTAGACTTGTAAAAAAATATTTTGTATCTCAAAACTTTTGGCCATACTGTACAAAATTTTAGTTCATACCTTCTACATAGAAAATAGCCCTGATTCAATTGCCGGGCAATGCCGGCTTTTTGGAAATTTCAGAACCACCACATAAATACACATGGTTTACATAATTAACCATTTTATTTCATGAGTTTTAAATATGGTTTTCACTAACAATTCAGATGTATGGTGCAAAATTTCATACATGAGGGGGGTTAATTAAAGGTTAAATTCGTTTAAAAAAATGCGTGGGCCCCGCGCTATTTTCTAACCCAACAGACAAAGCCAGCGAGTGGGAGCAAAATAATAGCCGAGGGAGGGTGCATTTATTTTGTGCCCCCCCTGCTACTAACATTGCCCCCAGCCACCCCAAAAAGGCAAATCTAAAAATGATCGCCCTTTCTGGCACTTTGCCCGTCTATTCCCATTCCCTTAGCGGTGGCAATGGGTTAATAATGGTTAAAGCCCCCGCATTGAAAGGTGACTTAACAAGGTTAATAAAATTTAGAGTTGTCAATTTGACAACTCCAATTATTAACCTTTTAAGGAAAATAAAAAACAACCCCACATAAATAATTTTAATAAATAAACACACATTTTTTTTACCATAGTTTATTTTTAACGGTAATCTTTGCGAACCCTTGGTCTCCTGTAATAAAGAAAAAATAATAAAACAACATTTTCTTACCTTCCACCGCTCTGTCAGGTCCCACGCTGTAAATCCTTCACAAAGGTTACGCCTTCACCAAGCATGCAGATAATCTGCCTGCTCACTGTAAGCTCCCGAAAAAAGAGTTCCTCTCCAGGCGACAGGAGAGGAGCTATTACTGTGGTAAGCCATGATTGCTTCCCACATCACTTCAGGCCAGCCGAGATTCCCTCTACTCACTGACTGTCGGTGCCCCCTGCTGCCTGAATGAAAGTGGAAGCAATCAAAATTAACTTCCACACTAATCACTTCCTCTCCGGTCACCAGGAGAGGAATGTGGTAATGGGTTTGAGATATTGCAAGGCCCCTCTGGTGGTTTTCAAGCGTGCTATGAAATGTGAGGACTGGGAATCAGGTGTTACGACTGGTCTTATATAAGGGATCATTTTCCCATCAGGGTTGCCGGGATCATTTGTTCGGTCTAATCCTTCATTCCATTTCCCTTGTGCCTGCTGGCGTGTCTGCATCTCCTGCTTACAGATAAGACTTTTGCTTCTTTTTTTTTGCTATATTTTGCAATTTTTCCTGCACTCCTTTGGGGGCCTTCAGGGCCCCCCTCCGGGGGCCTTTCTCCTCTCATTTAGTTTCAGCCACTGATTTTTGTTCTTTTGCTTTTTTCAGTTTTTTTCAGTGGCTGCTGTTTGATTTTTGTTACACCAAGAACAATTTAGGTGGAGAGGTCGTTGATCTCAGTGATTTTTGAAATTAGTAGAGTTGGTGTTTTCAGGTTTTCTGGGATTGCGTAAGTACCCTTCCTATCCTTTTCTATTGAATTTGGGGCCCCCCAGCGTTTTGCTCATACATTTTCTTTCTGTGTCTGTATTTCCTCTTGTCTAACCGCCATTACAATTTTGGGGGCTTTCATTACTTTGGGTTCTGCTCCGGGCAGATAGCTTTCCTATTTCTATCTTTAGGGGTATTAGTTTCTCAGGCTGTGACGAGGCTCAGGAACCAACGTAGGAACGCTCCACGGCGCCTCTATTGTGGTGGTTAGTCAGGGTACTGCAATCTCATAGATTCCAACTGCTCGGTGATGCCTTTTTGCTGCCTCCTCAGCTACCAAACATAACATAACACCCGGCCAAACGAAAATTATATTTACTCACAGAAGGGAAAAATATTTGAAAGAAAAAAGTTGTAAGTTTCAGAATTTTTTTTTCTGTTTTTTGGCATTTTTTTTTTTCCCTCTTATCTCGGGCGAGGAGGAATTTTTTTTTTTCCTCTCAATGGATTTGCACAGTTGTCTGGCCGTTGATCACTTGCCACTGAATTCGGAGTAATTGCAACCTACTTGCTGGGGTTGCCTGTTGTGGAACCTAGGATTCCCATTCCAGATTTGTTTTTAGGGGATCGAGCTAATTTCAATTTCAAAAATAACTGAAAATTTTTTTGCCTAAAAATCAAGCCTCAGGAACGCAGCGCCAGGTTCAAATTGTCATCTCTCTCCTGCGCGGCGACCCTCAGGTTTGGGGGGCCCCTTTTTCCCTACACCTGGGATCCTTTTTGTGATGTTGATCTTTTTTAGCTTTGGGGTATTGTACGATGACCAATTCACTGATCAGGCTGAAAAAACTTTGTTGGCATTAAGCGGGGCTTGAGGACCTGAGTTATACTGTCAGAGATTCCGAGGTGGGAGTCCTGACCAAATGGAATGACGACGCTTGGGGCCCTTTTCCAAGGGTCTGTCAAAAATGTAAAGGATGTTAGGTGGATTCCCTGTCCCCTCTGTCCAATGATTCAATTCATTAGCGATTCAAATTGACGACTTTGCGTGAGCGGAGAAGTAAGCGTGGAATGGTGTTGCCTTTGAACCAGCTTCTGAACCCATGAGTGTGATAGATGGGTCTGGGGCACGCGTCAAGTTTCGAAAGCGCAAGGGTTTATGTTTCTACTGTGGGATGCCTCTCAAGCTATTTCATCTGCCAAGCGGGGAAGCTTTTGCACCTCATTGTCTTGGTTATTGTTCAACAAATTTTTTATTAACTGTCACCTATATGCCCTTCCCATTTTCTGCTCGGCTTTCTTGATTCGGAGCACATTAACCTATGGATTATATTTTGCTAAACGTTTGTGGTTTCCCTTTGAACCCCACAGAAGTCTATTCCCCTACTGGGGACGATTCTACCCCCCTTTGCTGAAATAAACCCCATTTTCTACTCAGTGATAATGAGGGTTGAAACCGAATCACCAGGAGTGCTGCAAATTTTTGGTTCTATATAATCTGCATGACATTATCGTGCTGGGTTCCCCTGTTACAGTCTCATAATCCTGTTTTGGATTGGAAATCTGTGTCTGTAACCAGTTGGGCTGCCAATGTTTAATACCAACACTCCTGTTTTTTCTGCCTTCCCCCAGGCTCAGATTTCCTGACTTTTTGTTTTGATTTTTCTGATGTGTTTAGCGAAAGTAAATCTGCATCCTTTGCCTCCCCATAGGAGCTATGACTGCACTTTGAATTAGTTGCCGGGTAGTAAATTCCCTAAAGGTCGCCTTTAACTTGTCTGTACCGAACATGACGCTATGCGGTCTTATATCAAGGAATCATTGGAGAAGGGTCATATCAGACATCCTCTTCACCCTTAGGGGCCGTTTTTTTCTTTGTGGCCAAAAAAGATGTTCATTAAGGCCGTGTATTGATTATCGTCTCTTGAAACAATATTACGGTAAATATCAATACCCTTACCCTTGATTTCTGACCTGTTTTCCAGGGTGAAAACGCTACTTGGTTTACCAACTTACCTCAGGGGGGGCGTATAACCTTATTCGCATTAAGCACGGGATGAATGGAAGACGCATTCAATACCCCTGAAGGGCATTTTGAGTACCTAGTGATGCCCTTTGGGCTCACTAATGCTCCTTTTCCCCTTCCAGTCCTTCATGAATGACATTTTCAGGATTTTGTTGGATAAATTTCTGATTGTTTATTTGGATGATATCTTGAATTTTCTAATGACTGGGACTCTCATGTGAAACATGTTCGAACTGTATTCCAGATTTGAGAGAGAAAGCTCTGTATGTGAAGGGATCAAAGTGTCTTTTGGCGTACAGAGATCTCATTTCTGGGATTTCATTTGTCCCCATCTGTTATTGAATGGGACCCCGGTCAAGGTTCAGGCCATCTGTTATTGGGTCCAACCACTTCATTAAAGGCTCTCAGAGATTTTTGGTTTTGCCAATTTTAATCGTAAATTTATTGGTAATTTCTCGGTTATTGTTAAACCATTAACTGATTTGACCAGAAAGGGTTCTGAGTGGTGAATTGGCCTCCTGAGGCAGTCTCTGCATTTCAGGAACTTAAGCAGAGAGATTCACTCTGCTCCTGTTCTACGGCAGCCTGATGTTTCTCTGCCATTTCAGGTGGAGGTTGATGCCTCTGAAAATTGGGGCAGGTGCCTTTTGTCCCAAAAAGAATCCAGAGACCTCTAAAAGTAACCCTGTGCCTTTTTCTCTCGAAAATTTTCTCCTACTGAACGTAATTATGACGTGGGTAATCGGAGTTATTGGCCATGAAGTGGGCTTTTGAAGAGTGGAGACATTGGCTGGAGGGAGCCAAACATCAGTGGTGGTCCTTACGGACCATAAGAATCTGGTCTATCTGGAATCTGCCAAGCACTCAATCCTAGACAGGCCAGGTGGGCCTTGTTTTTCACACGTTTTAATTTTGTGTTTCCTTTCTTTCCTGCACTAAAATGTTAAGGCGGATGCCCTCTCGAGAGTTTTCCTTGCGGACTCTCCTGAGTATCCTGATCCTTCGTTATTTTGAAAGAGGTGGTGTAGTTCTTTCCGCATCTCGCCAATTTGAGACTTGCTCTGGAGGGTGTCAGGAGGATAGGCCGACGCTGTCCTGTTGGAAAATTGTTTGTCCCGGACCAATGGAAAAAGAGTGTGATGTCTGAGATTCAATGTTCCGCATTGGCTGGGCATCCGGAAATTTTGGTACCAAGACTTGGTTAGTCGGTCCCTTTTGGTGGCCTAACCTTGTCTCGTGATGTCAGGGAATTTGTGCAGTCCTGCGGGACTTGCTCTCGCTCCAAGCCTTGCTCCTCGCTCTGGTTTGTTGATGCCATTGCCTGTGCCCAAGAGACCATGGCCCATAACTCTATGGATTTCATTTCCGATCTTCCTGTTCTCCAGAGAATGACCACCATCTGGGTAATTTGTAGGTTTTTCCAAAATGATACATCTTGTGCCATTACCTAAGTTGCCTTCCTCCTCTGAATTGTGCCGTTGTTCCTTCAGCACGTGGTTCGTTTACACGGCATTCCTGAGAACATTGTGTCCTGACAGAGGATCCAGTTTGTTTCCAGATTTTGGAGGACTTTTTGTTCTAAACTGGTGTTCAATGTCCTTTCTCCTCGGCATTTCATCCTCAACCAATGGTCAAACTGAGAGAACAAACCAGACATTGGAGACTTATCTAAGATGCTTTGTGTCTTCTGATCAGGATGACTGGTCTCTTTTTGCCTTTGGCTGAGTTTGCTCTTAATAATAGGGCTACTCTGCCACTTTGATGTCTCCGTTTTTCTGTAATTCTGGTTTCACCCTCAATTTTCTTCAGGACAGACTGAGGCTTCTGTCTGTCCAGGTGTTGACTCTTTGTGGAGCGTATGCAACAGATTTGGGACCAGGTAGTGGAAGGTTGTCCCTCTCTCAGGAGAAGCCCAGCGGTTTGCTAACCGGCATAGACTGATGGTCCTCATTTAAGTGGGGGACTTGGTCTGGTTGTCCTCAAAGAATATTCCTATGAAGTAGCATCTCCTAAATTAAGCCTAGGTTCATTGACCTTATAAAGATCATGGAGATTATTAATCCTGTTCTTTTCGTTTGCTTCTTCCAGGGACATTTAAGATCCATAACGTGTTTCCACAAGTCCTGTTGAAGAGGTTTGTTGAGCCAGTGGTTCCTGCTGCTGTGCCTCCTGACCCTGTTTGGTTGAGGGCAATCTGGAGTATGTTGGTTGAAAAATACTGGATTCTCGTTTTTCTAGACGGAAACTCCAGTATTTGTTAAATGGAGGTTATGGTCAGGAGGACAATCTTGGGTGTTTGCTTCGGACATCCATGCTAGGAGACTTATCCGTGCGTATCATAGAACTCATCCTGACCGCCTGGTTGCTCAAATGAGGGTTCGGTGCCCCTCCTCAAGGGGGGGGTACTGTTGTGAAGGTTTGAGATGAGTTCTGAGCAGAGGCCCCTCGTGGTTACAACGGTGCTAGTGAAGATTGTGAGGACTGGGAATCAGGTGTTTACTGACTGGTCTTATATAAGGGATCATTTCCATCAGGGTTGCCGGGATCAATTGTTCTGCTGAATCCTTCATTCCAGTTTCCCTGTGGCCTGCTGTGTCGTGTCTGCATCTCCTGCTTACAGATAAGACTTTTGCTTCTTTTGTGTTTTTGCTATATTTTTGCATTTTTCCCTGCACTTCTTTGGGGTCTTCAGGGTCCCCTCCGGGGCTTCTGCCCTCTCAGTTTAGTTCACCACTGAGTTTTGTTTCTTTTGCTTTTTTCCAGTTATTTTCAGTGGCTGCTGTTTTGATTTTGTTACACCAGAGAACAAATTTAGGTGGTAGAGGTCGTGTGACTCAGGTGATTTTGAAATTAGTAGAGTTGGTGCTTTTCAGGGTTTTCTGGGATTGCAGTAAGTACCCTCCTATCCTTTTCTATTTAGATATTTTGGGCCCCAGCGTTTGCTCATACTATTTTCTTTCTGTGTCTGATTTCCTCTTGTCTAACCGCCATTACTGTTTGGGGCTTTCTATTATCTTTGGGGTTCTGCTCCGGGGCAGATAGCTTTTCTATTTCTACTTTTAGGTGTAGTTAGTTTCTCAGGCTGTGACGAGGCGTCTAGGACCACGTAGGAACGCTCCACGGCTACCTCTATTTGTGGTGGTTAGTCAGGGTACTGCAATCTCATAGATTCCAACTGCTCTGGTGTATTGCCTTTGCCTGCTCTCCTCCAGCTACCGAAACATAACAGAGATGATCATTAGGGTTACTGCGAGGCAGGCAGCATTAGCTGCGCCCTGCAGTAAACATTAACCCTTCAGAAGGATTACATCGGGGGACCTGACTGAACACCGGATAAGTAAGAATAATGTTGCTTTTAATTTTTTATTTATATTACAGGTGAACAAGGGCGTTGAATGGATTTACCTGGAAAATAAAATATGGTCAAAAAACTGTTCATTATTTCTTAAAATGATTTTTAATTAAAGTGTGTGTGTTTTATTTTTATTTCATACAATAGGATTAATAATTGATAGTTGTCTAATTGACAGCTCTCAATTATTAACCTGTTCTTAAAGTCACCTTCCAATAGCAAGGTGGCTTTAACCCATTATTAACCCATTCACCACCGCTACAGGGCAATGGGAATAGACGGGCTAAGTGCCAGAAAGGGCGAATCTAATTATAGATTTGCCTTTCTGGGATGTCAGGGGGCAGATGTTAGTAGCCAGGGGGGCCCAAAAATAATGGTCCCTCTCTGGGCTATTATCTGCCCCCCACTCGCTGGCTTTGTCTGTCTGGTTGAGAAAATAGTGGTGAAATGCACCCTGGCAGACCTAAATTTTTTCAGGGAATGGGTGATGTTGTCGGCAACATGCTGGAGTAGTGCAGGCACAGCTTTCTTAAAAAAAAAATGGCAACTGGCAACTGATTCTTGGGGACTGCGACGGCCATCAACTTTTGGAAACCATCTGTATCTGTAAATGCAGCATTACCATGGCCAACAGATTGGAGAAGATGGAGTTCAAGCTCTTAGCTTTGTCATGTGTAGAGGAAATATTCTTTTACTTGACCTCAACTGTAGGAACAAGAGCTGACTGCTGTGCTGAGATAGGGCAGAGTATGGAGAACAGGACAAACTGCTGGACTGTGATGAGGTGCTGGCAAAGATGGTATGGTGGATGAGAAAGATGTGTTGTGTTAGGTGACACAAAAGCAAGAGTTATGTCTACTTCCTTACAGCTGACCGGTTTCTCACTCACCCCGACTGTGGTGGTAAACAATTGTATTTTTGTGGCCAGTGACCTGTGTGTGAAGACTTGGAATGATGACAGAGGAAGAAGCAGCAGATGGGTTGATGGGGCGGTCGGTGGTTGTGAGGCCTGCTAGTATGCATTTTAGCGCAGTGAGATTCTCACACTAAGGCATGTTGATCACACATGTGGTGTTTCATGCATGTAGTTGTCAAATTATAGCAATTTTTGCCTCTACTGAGTTGTTTTGGCAAATTTGACAGATAATGTGTGACATCCTTTTGGTCTACAAAAATGCCCAGGCTAGATAACCCTTGCCGCTACTGCGAACATCATACTCGCAACTGGTGCTCGCCACAGCCAGAGTTGGGGCTCAGGATGCAGTGCTTGTCGCGGTTGCATCACTTTATGTCTGTATGGGAAGCCACAACCCTGGATCCAATAAAAAAACATTTGGATATCAGTGCAGATGCTTTCCTCCTCTGAATTCAGTAAATTCTTCAGAGTAGACCTCTGATGCCCATGGAATAGAATGTGTGAAGAGCTCTTCAGAATCGCCCATCTCAGGTTCCCCCAGTCATTGGGCATTTGGAAATTTTTGATGTGGAGGAAACAAGTTTGTTTGGGATGCCACCTCTGAGGATTGTACTGTGTGTGTTGTTAAGGTGGAGAAAGAGGAGGAGAGGCCACTTGATGCAGCGCTTGCCATCCACTGGAGCACATGCTCTTTCTGAGCCTCATCTACAAGGTGTACCGCTGTGCAATGCCAAAGAAGGGAATTGAGTAGCCTGGCCAGTTAACAGATGTTGTCAGTGGTCTTTGGATAGGACAAGATGGTGTTTTGTTCTGTTGAGCTTTCATTCACATTAATACCTAAATCATGTACATGTCGAGCAACAAGCCTATTACTCCCTTCCACCATGACCTCGCTATTTCCCTCTCATATTGTAAGAAGCCTTTCCCCTTGAACCCTCCTGTTTTACAACCTTAGGCCAACAGTTTCAGTCAACTGTCACAATCACAATCACTATTTAATTTCTTAGTGTGCCTGAACACTATTGTTATGCCTAATGATTTTTAAGTGGAAATCTGGCTTTCTGATTTTTCCACAGAAACACAGTTTTAGCACAAATGGTTTTGGAGTTGCTAACTGGCCTCGTGTTTGCACCACTGTATTAGGCCTTGCAATTTTTAAGTGGAAATCTGGCCTTCTGATGTGCCACTGAAACACAGGTTGCACAAAAAGGAGAGAAAAACGCGACCACCAATATAAATGCACACCACCAATGGCAATATCATAGAACAAAAGAAACTTTATTGACAAAGATGATTAAAAACATTAAAAACAATGAGCGACAGCCGCCATGTATCCTGCTACAACATGTTGCATAAGAATAACATATGTATAATAACTCTCCTCCTATGAAAGATAATAATACCAAGGTGACACATGGAAATACAGAGAAATAATGTAATCCTAATGGTCCACATGTGGAAAAACCTAAAGCATGCTGGGAATAACTCCACAAGAAAAAAAAAAGTGTTAGACCTGATGAATGGCCTCATGTGCAAATATAAGCCATATGAATGAATACCTGAGGCAAGGTTAGAACATAGCACATATATAGAGAAAAGTGCTGCAATCAATATATAATATGCATATAGTATAGCATACAGCAGGCACAATGGTACTGGTTCAAAATAAAGGACATATGGTCCAAATGTGCACATATGTAAAGACCCAGAGCGTCTGTGCAAAGATGCCTCAGGAAAAATTGTTAGATCTAAAAGGAACCTCATAAGTGAATTGAATGATATAAATAGATATCTGAGGTACCTGAGGCAGAATGAAACATAGCACCTATATAAAACAAAGCTCTGCACCAAATAGCAAGTACATGAGATGTGAAGAAAGAAAAAAAAAAAGACCATGTCCACAGATAGTCAGCCACAAAGTAAAATAAAAGCAACAATAAGAAATGAAACAGATTGCTGGAATCACATAACATGTGTCCATGAAAGGACCATGAATAAAATGGCTAAGCATGAAACATATAGCCAAAGGAAAGCTCACATGTGCACCAAATAAGGCAGAGTCATGATGAGAGAGTATCTACCTTTTACAATGCTGCCCAAAGTTCACAAGAGCTTACAGGTGCCCCCACGGCAGACCCATCGTTTCCCAGCATAGGTAGTTTATGCAGAAAGCATGCACTTACCTTGACTTCTTCCTACAGCCGTTCGTTGTTCAACACCATTTATATTAGGGACTCCTCGCATTATATTTTAACCAATCAGGGTTTGACATTATCTCCGCATGAGATTATGGTCACATGCGATGTGGAATCCCTTTACTCTAATATTGATCATAAGGACGGCATGGAAGCAGTGCTCTAACTTTTTGGACCTTCAACTGGATTCGATAGGATGCATGATTCCTTCTTGCTTGATCTACTTGACTTTGTTCTTAACATAATTTTTTCCTATTTGACAGGACATATTTCTCCAGACCTCTGGAGTGGCAATGGGGGCGAGATGTGCCCCGCCTTCGCAAATTTATTTTTGGATGTGGGAGGCCACTGTTGTATACAATTCCAGTGGTTCCACGACAAGGTACGTCATTGGTCTAGATACATAGACGATATCTTTTTTATTTGGTTGGGTTCCCCTGAGGAATGTGTTACATTCCTAGATTCTCTGAATGACAACTCTTTGAACATTTTTCTTACCCATTTCATCTCACCCTCTTTTAGTGAATTTTTTGACCTTTCTATCAAGTGCAACAATGGTGTTTTGTGTACATCACTGTATCGCAAACCTACGGCTACGAACAGTTTGTTAGAATATCGCAGCTTTCACCCAGTACACACCAAAATGGGGATCCCTGTGTGGCCAATTTTTAAGGGCCAGGAGAAATGCACGGAGGATCACGATTTTAGTAGCGAAGTACAGGATCTCACGCAGAGATTCAAGAAGAGGGTTTTATCCCAGTAAATGCATCTCTCGGGCTTATCAGAGAGCCAACATGCATTCCCAGGAGTCACTATTGGTCTCGAGGAACAAATCTACGGACAATAACGTTCGGTTTATCACCAATTACAACACGAGCTGGTCCCAGGTGAGAAATAAATCTGCAGAAGCATTGGGGTATTCTGACTACCGATCTTCAGACACTCAGGTAGTGAGTCAACAGCCACTCTTTGACTGCTAAGAGGGCACCTAATCTAAGGGACATACTTACCAAGAGCCACTATACGAGACCTGTCACTAGATTGAACCGGGGTATTATTTTGAAAGGATCCTTTCCTTGTGGCAACGTAATGTCTGTCCCTTCATGCATCCCACGCGGGATACTTTCTACCATCCCATTGATCATGGGAGATTTAAACTGAATTCGTATATTAATTGTAAGACTACCAATGTGGTTTATGCAAATTATTTGTCCGTGCCCACAAATTTATGTCGGCCAAACATCACAGGAATTGAGACGTAGGATTCAGAGACACTTTTCTCTATCAACACTGCCGAGTTGATGCACGTCAGGGTAAGGTTCTCACCTCGGTGTCATCACACTTTCTACTCCATCATGAGGGCAGATACTCTAACACTAGAATTGTAGGCCTTGAACATTTGATTGGCTCGATTAGGGTGGTCCATTGGATAGAAAATTGTTACAGGCGGAGGCAAAATGGATCTTCACATTGCATACTACAACTCCCCTTTGGAATTAATGAATCTTCTCTTCACAGGTTTCCTAGGATAAAGACTTTAATTTACTGTTGCCACTTTTACTATGGATCTCCTTTATCGGATGGCGGCCATACCTATTTTCGGCTGTAAACATCATCTTTATCATGCTGAAGCAACATGGCCTTTTATAGTATATGTTTACAATTCCTTCACAGCAATGAGGGAAATGCTTTCCAGACTCCTCAGAACAAAGTATTACATCCTTACTATGGACATTTCTATAACAGAATTTGCAGCAGATGGGTGATTATACTATCTTATGGTTATGCCTGATGGATGGGAAGTTATACTCCTCCTTCCCTTTTCTTCACTGGAGCAGCTTCATCGTATGTTGGTGGTCTCACACAACATTCTACATATGTCCAGTGAACTGGTTTACATGGCCAAGACGATCACAGAACCTCAAGCTGTGGACGATTTTTTTTTTGCTTATCTTTCTTCCTCATAGGTGATGGCTTGAATCGGCACATGACCTCATTTTTTTGGGTACTCATATACTCATACTTCCTGCAGGGAATGAAGATTTTGGTTCATATCTTCATAGAATCATAGAATCATAGAAGGTAGAGTTGGAAGGGACCTCCTGGCCATCTGGTCCAACCCCCTGCTCAAACAGGATTCTCCAAATCATCCCAGACAATGTCTGCCCAGCCTCTGATTGAAATACTTTCCATTGAAGGAGAACCCTTTCCACCTCTCGTGGCAGCCTGTTCCACTCCTTGATCACCCTAACTGTCAAAAAGTTTTTTCTAATATCTAATCTGTGCTCCTCCCATTCAGTTTCATCCCATTGCTCTAGTTCTTTCCCTTGTGCAAATGAAATAAAGATGATCCTTCTACAATTGACAGCCCTAGAAATTTGTAGACAGCTATTAATGTCTCCTCTCAGTCTTCATTTTTGCAAGCTAAACATTCCCAAATCCTGCAACCGTTCCTCATAGGGCATGGGTTTGCAGACCGTTCCCCCATTCTGGTGGCTCTCCTTTGAACTTGCTCCAATTTGTTGATGTCTTTTTTAAAATGTGGTGCCCAAAACGTGACACAGTTATTCCAGAGAGGTCTGACCAAAGAGGAGTAGAGGGCAATAATGACCTCACTTGGATCTAGACTGTATGCTTCTGTTGATACATCCTAAATTGCATTTGCCTTTTTTGCTGCGCAACACACAGTTGACTCATGTTCAGTCTGTGATCAATTAGTATACCCAAGTCTTTTCACATTGCTGTTACTTAGCCCTATTCCTCCCCTTTTGTATATGCTTTTTTCATTTTTAATTGCCCAGATGGTAGTACTTTGCATTTTTCCCTGTTAAAAACCATTCTGTTAGTTGCTGCCCACTGCTCCAGTTTATTATATCTTATGAATCCTCTCTCCTCTTCTCTAGTATTATCTAACCCCTCCTAGCTTTGTGTCATCACAAATTTGATCATTTTACCCTCAATTCCCTTTATCTAAATCATTGATAAAGATGTTTTAACAATACAGGGCCCAAAACAGAGCCTGTGGTACCCCCCCTTGAACATTCTTCCAACTGGATGTGCAGCCATTTACGACCATCTTTGAGTCCGATCACTAAGCCAGTTATGAATCCACCTAACAGTTGCCTTGCCATTCCATACTTAGTCATTTTTTCAATAAGGATTGTGTGAGATACTTTGTCAAATGCTTTGCTGAAGTCAAGATATACTATATCTACAGCATTTCCCTGATCCACCCAATCAGTGATTCTGTCATAGAAGGAAATTAAGTTAGTCTGACATGACTTATTAGTTACAAACCCATGCTGACTCTGTTTAATCACTTCATTCTTATGCAGGTACTTACATACATGTTCTTTAATAATTTGTTCAAAGATTTTCCTGGTATAGAAGTCAGACTCACTGGCCTGTAGTTCCCTGGGTCCACCTTCTTCCCCTTTTGAAGATAGGAACAACATTTGCTCTTCTCCAGTCTTCTGGACTTCTCCTGTTCTCCAAGAATTTTCAAATAATATGGACAGTGGTTCAAGAATTTCTTCTGCATCTCCTTCAGTATTCTGTGTTGTAATTCATCTGGACCTGGAGACTTGAATTCATTTAGGTTAGCTAAGTGTTTCCTCACTGTCTTTCTGTTTATACATATCCTGGATTCTTCTATTCCTTTAATAGGACAGTGAAGATCAGTTGATGTTACATTTCCTTTCTGAGGGAAAACAGATGCAAAATAGGAATTTAAAAGTTCAGCCTTCTCAACATCCTTTCTTACCATTTCATCATTTTCATCCTGTAAAAGCCCTATAGCATCTTTGACTTTTTTTTTCACTTTTGACGTATCCCCAAAATCCTTTTTTGTTGCTTTTGACATCTCTTGCAAGCCTTAATTCATTGTCAGCTTTAGATAATCTGATTTGTGCCCTGCAGGTTCTGCAGATGGCATTATATTCTTCTTTAGATATGCCTCCCTCTTTCCATTTGATAAACATTTCTTTCTTCCTTTTAGCATGTGTTTAAGTTCTGTGTCCATCCATCCTGGTTTCCTTAAATACTTCCCATTCTTCCCTCTTTTTGGAATTGTTAATGATTGTGCTTTGAGAATCTCATTTTTCAAGATGTCCCATCCTTCCTGGACATTTTTGTCCTTAAGGATATCCTGCCATTGGATCCCTCCAATTCTCTTTCTGAGTCCCTTAAAATCTGCCTTTCTGAAATCTAACTTTGACGTCATGAGTCTTCACAGGTCTTCCTCCTCTAGTTATCCAAAATTCTAAAATAGCATGGTCACTACCTCCTAGGGTCCCAGCCACTCCTACCTCCTCAACCATTTCCTCCCTGTTTATAAGGATTAGATCCAAGGTAGCAGATCCCCTTGTTTTCTCCTTACCTTTTGAAATATAAAGTTGTCAGCAAGAGAGGATAAGAATTTCCTTGACCTGTTAGTTTTTGCCTGAGAGAGATTCCCAACAAATGTCTGGATAGTTGAAATCTCCCATGACCACTATGTCATATATTTTGGAGAACTTGGCCATTTGATGCATAAAGAGTTCATCCATATCTTCAGCTTGCATATGCTGCCTGTAGTAAATGCCTACAATGGTGTCCTTTCCATTGTTCTGTCCTTGTATTCTTACCCAAACAGTTTCCACAGAACTACCAGTCTCTGAAGCGTCAATCTCTGTGCAGATATACGCTTTTCTAACATACAATGCGACACCTCCTCCTCATTTATCAAGTCTGTTTCTTGCAAATAAGTTGTATCCTTCTAGCCTTGTATTCCAATCATGTGTATCGTCCCACCAAGTTTCAGTGATTCCAATGACATCATACTTCTTCTCCTGCGTTAGTAGTTCAAATTCTCCTTGTTTGTTGCCCATGCTTTGTGAATTTATATAAAAACATTTTAGTTTGTGATTGGTTTCTATTCCTCCAATATTTTTATTATTTAGATTGTTTTGTCTTTGTTCTTCCTTTCCACTTCTAATAGCCGAGTTCTCAATAGCATTTGTCAGGTGTATGGCTTTTTTCTGGCGTTTTGCTTCCCTTCCCACATTGTTCTAGTTTAAAGCTCTCCTGATGAGTGTAGCAAGGTGACTTCCAAATACATGTTTTCCAGTCTTCGTAATGTGCACCCCATCTCTAGCAAGTAGTCCATTGTATAGGTAATTCACTCCGTGATCCAGAAATCCAAATCCTTGCTGACGGCACCATCGACGTAGCCAGTTGTTCACTTGCAGAATCTTATTTCACCTCCTTGTTCCATGGCCATCCACTGGAGGATGGATGAGAAGACCACCTGCGCACCCAGTTCTTTCACTTTCTTGCCTAAGTTTTCAAAGTCACTACAGATGGTTTCCAGTCACTTCTTGTGGTGTCATTTGTCCCCACATGTATTAGCAGGAATGGCTAGTCATATTTAGGTCTGTAGAGTCCTGATATCCTGTCAGTCACATCTTTAATTTAATAGTCTTCCAGAGACTATGCACAATCTACTTCAATGCTGGAAGATTGGTTTCACCCAAGACAAGTTCACTTTAAGTAGCACCAGCTCTAATGAAGGAGTGACCATTCTGCACTGTGACACTAAGCAAATGATGCCAGCAAAGCAAGATGTCCGCTTTTTATATGGACATGTGACTTTGGCAACCAATCACAGAAGGCCTTGTGTCATGACGTTGTGATTGGTTTCTGCACCCTGATTGGATGCTGGAATCAACACACATAAAGTGAAAACACACAAAAAAACCTCTCCAAACCCCCTCACCTTATCAAACAAGTCCTCCCATGATAGTCCCCATATAATGTGCCATAAAGTATAGGACGGTCCCCATAGAGTACAATGAGCCCCACATATTGCTCCATACAGTATAATGTGTCGCATATAAAGCTCCATACAGTATATGATGGGCCCCATATATTTCTCCATACAGAAATGGCTCCATATAATTGTCATGGGTGCATCGCCACGAAGATCGTCGCGATTGCACATTCTGACTTCTCACAGCTGAGCTGCTGTTTCTTTGTGTTTGTAATGAGAGAGTTAATTTTACCTAGCTCTTTGCTAAGACTAGGTTCAGCCTCGCCCGGCTGCTTTGGATTATGTTCTAATTAGTTTCCTTTATATTCCTGCCAGTCTGGGTGTTGGATGCCGGTGAAAGCATTCATGTAGTTCAGCAGACTGGATCGGTTCTGAGAATATTTAAGCTAAGAGTTCATTAGGTGTTTTTACTCTTATAGCTTATAGTTAAATCTCTGAGACCTTAGGTGTTCCTACTGTGTGTGAGTGTTGTATGTAAGACTTTATTTACTTTATTCCTTCTCTTTCTTGTATGTCTTTCTGTTCATTATCCGTTACCTGTTCATTCCCTTTGGTGGTATTCAGGGTCCTTCTTAGGACTAGAATACAGTTGGCAGGGATTGATAGGAGACAGGGTTTACGCTGGTGGCCTGGACCTCTGTACCTTTAACAGTACCTCCAGGTTGAGGGATTAGTTAGGACCCCAGTTCAGGGTCAGCTTAGACCCCGGTCACCCTCGAGCCGGAGACAGCGTATAACGGATTCCGTTTTGACCCAGTGGACATTCTGTCAGGTAAATCCATGTTATAATATATCTATGCGCATGTTATATAGTATGTTGCCCTTTTTGATATAGATTACAGACATCTCATATATATATCTGCTATACAGCGTGACATTTTCACCGGCCCAAACTAAAGATTCTCCCCAGCTGTCATGGATCCAGTAGCCCAGCTGGCCCGGCAGTTGCAGGGGTTGTCCATGGAATTTGCAGACATTAAGTCCAAGGTTTTGTCCCTCCCAGAGCAAGCCAGATCTGAACCTAAGGTTGCTCTCCCGGACAGGTTCACTGGTGGGCGGGACAAATTTTTTACTTTCCGGGAGGCATGTAAATTGTACTTTCGGCTGCGGCCTCGGTCATCTGGGAGTGAAGAGCAGAGGGTGGGAATTGTTATCTCGCTCTTACAAGGGGACCCTCAATCTTGGGCGTTCTCTATTCCTCCAGGCTCCCCAGATCTCCAGTCAGTGGATCGATTTTTTACTGCCCTGGGTCTGGTATATGATGATCCGGATCGAGTTTCCCTTGCTGAAACAAAGTTACGTAAAATACGGCAAGGAAATCGTCCAGCGGAGGAATATTCTTCTGAGTTCCGTAGATGGGCAACAGATACTCAGTGGAATGACCCAGCTCTTAGGAGCCAGTTTTGTCAAGGGTTGTCTGACAAATTAAAAGATGTGTTGGCTCAGTATGATTCTCCTCCATCACTGGAGGCTGCTATGGCCCTCGCTATTCGCATTGATAGACGTCTTCGGGGAAGACGCGAGGTAACTCCGCCCCCCGTGATGACTCCACCTACTACTAAAGTCCCTTATACTGAGGTTCCTCTGGTCTGTTCTGAGGAACCCATGCAGTTGGGAGGGACATCATTTTGTAGGAGGGAATCAGCGGTGCGCCGCAAGACTAGAAGGTGTTTCTTTTGCGGGAGAGAGGGACATTTTGTTGGGGGGTGTCCATCCCGGACCTCTTTGAACCAAGGAGTTAACCTGGGAGTGTGTATTTCGTCCCCAAATCCCTCTCAGTTTCTCGTGCCTGCGGAGGTGGTGATTGGTACTAGAACTGAGAGGATTTCTGTTTTTCTTGATAGTGGGTCCGGGGCTAATCTGGTGGACACTCGGTTTGCCCAGGTGCATGGTATGCAACTGAGTGTATTGGCCAAACCGGTCCCTATACTCTCTATTGATTCTAGACCTCTTGGTCAAGGTAGCTTGGTACAAGCTGTTCATAACATAGATCTTCGAGTAGGGGCAATACATAAAGAGCAATTGTCTTGTTATGTGTTGGAGGGTCTGCCTGCTCCTATTGTGTTGGGACTTCCTTGGTTGGCTAAACATAACCCAGTGATTGATTGGCAATCCAGAAAGATAAGCCAGTGGGGTGAATTTTGCAAGAATAACTGCATGAGCACGGTCATCGGTGCGGTTGTGCCTAGGACTTTGCCTCCTTTTCTGGAGGACTTTTGGAGAAGTTCTCAGAGGAGGGTGTAAAGAGTTACCTCCTCATCGCACATATGACTGCTCAATAAAGTTGCTTCCTGATGCCTTATCTCGTACTTTCCCAGGGGTCGGGAAGACTGATGATCCGGTTCCTATTCCTCAGGAGGGAGTTGTAGTGTCAGCTGTATGCTCTGAGCTTGAGGGGGAGGTATTGGGGGCTCAGGGGGACGCCCCTGTGGGACTTCCAGGGAGACTGATAGTTCCAGATCGCTTAAGACTGAAGGTTACGGAGAACCCTTACAAACGGATGGCTGATAGGAGGAGAGTTTCTGGTCTAGATCTGAGGGTGAACGATCTGGTGTGGTTGTCTACCAGGAATATAAAACTTAAAGTTCCCTCCTGGAGGTTGGGTCCCAGATTCATCGGGCCATACAGGATCAGTTCCATAATTAATCCTGTGGCATTTCGTCTGGACCTCCCTCCTACGTTTAAAATTCATAATGTGTTTCACAAGTCATTACTTAAAAAGTATGTGGCACCAGTCATACCGTCACCTCTACCTCCTCCTTCAGTGGTAATCAATGATAACGTGGAAGTTCATTGGAGGGGGTATGGTCCTGAGGAGAGGACGTGGGTCCCTGCGTCTGATGATAACGCAGATCGTTTGGTTCGGACCTTTCACACAACTTACCCGGACAGACCTGGTCATGAGGGTCCGGAGGCCCCTCGTAGAAGGGGGGTACTGTCATGGGTGCATCGCCACGAAGATCGTCGCGATTGCACATTCTGACTTCTCACAGCTGAGCTGCTGTTTCTTTGTGTTTGGTAATGAGAGAGTTAATTTTACCTAGCTCTTTGCTAAGACTAGGTTCAGCCTCGCCCGGCTGCTTTGGATTATGTTCTAATTAGTTTCCTTTATATTCCTGCCAGTCTGGGTGTTGGATGCCGGTGAAAGCATTCATGTAGTTCAGCAGACTGGATCGGTTCTGAGAATATTTAAGCTAAGAGTTCATTAGGTGTTTTTACTCTTATAGCTTATAGTTAAATCTCTGAGACCTTAGGTGTTCCTACTGTGTGTGAGTGTTGTATGTAAGACTTTATTTACTTTATTCCTTCTCTTTCTTGTATGTCTTTCTGTTCATTATCCGTTACCTGTTCATTCCCTTTGGTGGTATTCAGGGTCCTTCTTAGGACTAGAATACAGTTGGCAGGGATTGATAGGAGACAGGGTTTACGCTGGTGGCCTGGACCTCTGTACCTTTAACAGTACCTCCAGGTTGAGGGATTAGTTAGGACCCCAGTTCAGGGTCAGCTTAGACCCCGGTCACCCTCGAGCCGGAGACAGCGTATAACGGATTCCGTTTTGACCCAGTGGACATTCTGTCAGGTAAATCCATGTTATAATATATCTATGCGCATGTTATATAGTATGTTGCCCTTTTTGATATAGATTACAGACATCTCATATATATATCTGCTATACAGCGTGACAATAATGCTCCATACAGAATAGGCATCATATGTGCCCCATATGATGCTTCATACCCTATATGATGAGCCATAAATAATGAACCCCATATGATTCTCCAGTATATGATAGGCCCCATGGATGATGCGCTCCTTTAAATTGGGCCTAGTTTTTAATCAGGCCTTCCTCCACGTCTAATCATCCGCTGCCAGTAGATCACCAGGGCTAACGTGTTCCATGCTGCTACAGCCAGTGTAGAATTCCTAACAAGGACGGGTGTTTATGCTGGGCGTAAAAGACTTGTTATGGAAAAGGTTGAGGTGTACCCCACAGAGGAAAATTCTTGCCTGCCCATACACTTAGTATATGGGCATTCCACGTGTAGGAGACCCGCTCCTTTAATTTGGGCCTAGTTTTTAATCAGGCCTTCCGCCACGTCTCAACATCCGCTGACAGTAGATTACCAAGGTTAAGATGCTACTGCTACAGCCAGTGTCAAAATCCTAGCAAGAGTGGGTGTTTTTGCTGGGCATTCCAAGTGTATTAGATCCACTCCTCTTTAATAGGACATTTTTTTTTATGAGGCCCTCCTCCATGTTTCTTCCAAGGGGGGATTGGGGTTATTGGGGTGCATATGACTTGGTAGCAGGACAGGCCTTGCAGTCAATGCATAAGAAAACAAAATGGGAGTACAAAATCAATAATGTGAAGTGGATTTTCCTGTGCCCATCCAGTATGTGGGTTCAAAGGCTGATTTTGGTGCATATGACTTGGTACCAGGGCAGGCTATGCAGTCAATTAAAAAAACCAGAATGGGAGTACAAAATAAATAATGTGAAGTGCATTATCCTGGCCCATCAAATACCTGGGTTCAAAGACATATTAGGGTGCATATGACTTGGTAGCAGGGCAGACCTTGCATTCAATGCAACATTTTTTATGGAAGCCATCCTGGACATCTCGTAAAAGGGGTATTGGTGTGCGTCGTAATAGGCTATAACAGTTTAGGAGACCCACTGTTTAATAATGGCTCTTTAAGCAGATTAATGCTGCCTGATGCCCTTGTAAAAATAGGCTCTGTGACTTTAAGAGTCCCTCCTTCATAAATGAAACAAGATGTGTCTGCTTATATGTCACACATCACATGGCCAGCTAGGGTTGATAAATGTTACAATGACATTTCCCAGTGAATGCATTTGTTTTGGTTGAAAGCAATATTAAAGTTGAAAAACACTTCAAAAACGATGCATCTGAACATAGCCCAAGTGGTGGAGGAACATTTTGGTCTGGGGTTAATTATTTTGCCTTATATACAAGTCATTAACCTGGAAAGGATGTACCTTAACATATTTCCCAGCAAAATCCGTTTTGGTTTCTTTTTGGCATGTTTTTTGGTGCACCGGTAAAAATGGCATGAAACTCTGACAACATTGTTTAAAGCTGTGAACTAGGAGTCAGGAATGCTTCCAAGGGCGATCTTCATGATGTCCCCATGTCATTTGAGCAGTATTTCCATCATTTTCAGACGCATTTAGACCTTAATAAGACCCCCGGGGGGATTGAGGCAAAAATGCACGAGTCTCCCATAAACTTACATTGGGCTCGTTGTTCTGTTCGAGTACTCGAGTATTCCAATCTGCTCGACCCGAGCAATGAGCAAGCGAGCATTTTAGTGCTCGCCCATCACTACAGTCATGGACAAAAGTTTTGAGAATGACACAAATATTAATTTTTACAAAGTCACTTTTTCTAATGGCAATTTGCATATACTCCAGAATGTTATAAAGAGTGATCAGCTTAACAGCAATTACTTGCAAAGTCAATATTTGCCTAGAAAATGAACTTTATCCCCCAAAACACATTTCAACATCATTGCAGCCCTGCCTTAAAAGGACCAGCTAACCTCTTTTCATTGATTGCTCCATTAACACAGGTGTGGGTGTTGATGAGGACATGGCTAGAGATCAATCTGTCATGATTAAGTAAGAATGACACCTCTGGACACTTTAAAAGGAGGCTGGTGCTTGGCATCATTGTTTCTCTTCTGTTAACCATGGTTATCTCTAAAGAAACACGTGCAGTCATCATTGCAATGCACAAAAATGGTCTAACAGGGAAGAGTATCGCAGCTAGAAAGATTGCACCTCAGTCAACACTCTATCGCATCATCAAGAACTTCAAAGAGAGAGGTTCCATTGTTGCCAAAAAGGCTCCAGGGCGCCCAAGAAAGACCAGCAAGCGCCAGGACCGTCTCTTAAAAGTGTTTCAGCTGCAGGATCGGGCTACCAGCAGTGCAGAGCTTGCTCAGGAATGGCAGTGTGTGGCCCAGCTGCGCAGGGCACACATGTCTCCTGGAAAATGCACAGGAAGGTAATTGTAAAGCCTGATATTCATTCACATCACACATTTCTCAACACTGCCACCAGAGGGCAACTTAGACTATTTAAGTTAGTGTGACGTAGCAGTGGTTCAGTTCAGTCAGAGTTCAGTCAGAAGTTCAGTTGAGATTCAGTTTCCTGTCTCAGGACAGAGAAGTCTAGTCTTGGAGGGAGAGAAGATAAGACTGAGATCTGAAGGAGCTCCTGTAGCTCACCTCATACAGAAGTGGAGGCTAGTAAGAGTGGACAAGTGAAGCACTCTAGCCTAGTCAGAGCTGCAATTGAAGCAAGTGAAACAGTTACCTCAGAATAAGCTGTCTGTGTTCCTATGAAAGTGGGAAGTGACTCTCAGAGCTACAGCGTATATACAGTCTGACGGAACGTCCTGTGAGCTGCTCTGGACAGGGTCTGGAAGGAAAGAAGGAAAGGAACCACTGCAGTTATAACAACGAGGCAACTGAGAACAGGTCAGTGAGCTCTGGAAGGAAAGCTTATGACTACAACCACTGCTACCTGTGCTTATATTAAGGGCAAGAGCAGGGGACAGGCGAGTGGTAAAAGAAGGACAAGTGACCTAGGTGACAGATCACCTTCACTTAGTAAACCGGACACCGGGGTCCGAAGCGTTGCTAGTGCTTCACGCCTAGTAATAAGAAACACCGGAGGCCTTGCTGGACTTCAAGTCGCAGAAGGTAGCCCTAAGTGTTGATACGTAACTGGAGTCAGGGAGAACAAGGACTTTAGCAAGTGCACTGCTTAGAAGGACTTCGTTCTTGCCAACATCTGATTATCAGAGACAGAGAAGGCTCTACCACAATGTCGGCCGGGGTAGCTGCTGCATTACGAGTTAAACTTGACTTCATGCAAGTTAGGACTCACATATATTTCAAAGGTAAAGGAGGCCTTAAACCTGCTCAGCGATTACCTGAATGTGCATTATCCAACCTGACCAGCTTCCCGGGACATACCTGCCAACAACATCAGTAAAGGTATGGAAAGAGACTGAATTGTGTGTGACTGACTTATTATCTGCAACACCATTGACTTTGAGGGAACAGTCCCACCTGTGGGGGACTTACCATCTAGCTGCCTAATAACATCCACTCAGAAGATTAACCCTGCAGCGCTGGTCTATCTGATCAGAAACCACAGGTGGCGTCACGAACAACTATTACTACAATCCCCTGTAAATATATCCCCCATTGTATGAGCGCCCAGGGCCACGGACCGAGCTCTGCTGCCAGTGACATCCCCCATAGACTTCCATGGGCTCGGTGCCGAGTACCCCATAGCCCTGGTACCGTGTGCGCATCAGCAGCAGGCAGGTGTGAGTGCATCTGCATGCACTGTGAGGCGGAGACTCTTGGAGCAAGGCCTAGTCTCAAGGAGGGTAGCAAAGAAGCCACTTCTCTCCAGAAAAAACATCATGGACAGACTGATATTCTGCAAAAGGTACAGGCAGTGGACTGCTGAGGACTGGGGTTAAGTTATTTTCTCTGATGAATCCCCTTTTTGATTGTTTGGGACATCAGGAAAATGCCTCATTCGGAGAAGACAAGGTGAGCGCTACCACCAGTCTTGTCTCATGCCAACTGTTAAGCATCCTGAAACCATTCATGTGTGGGGTTGCTTCTCAGCCAAGGGAATCGGCTCTCTCACAGTCTTGCCTAAAAACACAACCATGAATAAAGAATGGTACCAGAATGTCCTCCAAGAGCAACTTCTCCCAACCCTCCAAGAGCAGTTTGCCGATCCAGCATGATGGAGCACCTTGCCATAAAGCAAAGGTGATAACTAAATGGCTCAGGGAACAAAACATAGAGATTTTGGGTCCATGGCCTGGAAACTCCCCAGATCTTAATCCCATTGAGAACTTGTGGTCAATCATCAAGCGACGGTTGGACAAACAAAAACCTAAAAATTCTGAAAAAATGAAAGCATTGACTGTGCAAGAATGGACTGCTATCAGTCAGGATTTGGTCCAGAAGTTGATTGAGAGCATGCCAGGGAGAAATGCAGAGGTCCTGAAGAAGAAGGGTCAACACTGCAAATATTGACTTGCTGCATAACTCATTCTAACTGTCAATATAAGCTTTTGTTACTCATATGTTTGCAATTATATTTCTGTCTGTGATAAAAACATCTGTCAAACACACATATAAAAACCAAGGGCAGCAGATCATGTGAAAATATAATATTTGTGTCATTCTCAAAACTTTTGGCCATGACTGTACAGGTAACTTATCTTTGTGACTCAGAAAACCTGTTTTCCTGTGTACATCCCATACACCACACCTTGGAGAGTGGGGACACAGTGTCAGGCATAAGACCATTCAATACAGACTACATAATGGTTAGTGACTAAAATTTTAACAAAGAAAGCATTTGGAGAGGAGACAGCAAGAAACAGAGGAGAAAAGAAAAAAGAAGGAAACAGAAGACACCTGTGAGTAGATATAATCACATGAATTGATATGTAATTGTTGTACATATTGATATTTTCTGGCTTGGGTATTTATGTTCAGTTTATTATGAATATATATGTGGTGTCTTGAAAGCATGCTAAGAATCTGATAAGAAGTCAAAATTATTCACAAGGTCATACAAGATTTTTCAATTAAATGACAAAAAAGTTGTTGATGGGGCTGATACCAATTATGGTATGATACAGTGGGGAAAATAAGTATTTGAAACACTGCCAATTTTGCAAGTTTTTCCACCTTCAAAGAATGGAGAGGTCTGTAATTTTTATCACAGTTACATTTCAACTGTGAGAGACAGAATCTAAAAAAAAATCCAGAAAATCATAGTATGATTTTTACATAATTTATTTGCATTTTATGTATAAAATATGTGATACAATAGAAAAACAGAACTTAATATTTGGCACAGAAACCTTTGTTTGCAATTGCAGAGGTCAGATATTTCCTGCTAATAATGCATGATTCCACCTGCTTTGGAGATGAAAGTAAGTTCCCATACCACTAGGGCTGCACAGGTTATACCAATGGTATGTCTGCCCCTGTAGCGACTTCCCACCAGTATACATGACGGCAGCACTTTCTGGTAACTCATTACCTCCTTATTAGCAAATAAGGAGAACATTTTTACCAAAACAAAACAAAGTGTCTCTGCCTTGTCCCAGGTACATGACAACAAATTTCTTGACAGTTTGAGAAAAAAAATCTGTATTCATGGTTCTGAAGCAAGTACATACATTATTCCATATACCTCCAATGGGGAATAGTAAAGAAAACTTTTTTTTCAAAGTGCAAACTAAAAATAAGATTTTTTTCACTAAAAACAGGGTTTAACAAATGCAGACAATTTTTGCCAAGCTTCAAGGAAATTGTAGAAAGAAATATTAATTGTGTTTTAAGCTGTATGGATGCCCTATGGACTGTTCTCTTCTCTGTTGGATTCCTCCAACAGGAATTTGACACCCTTGCTCACTTTTTGTGCTTTTGTTACAGCATTTATTTATAATAGCAGTGAAATATTACTGTTGCACTAGATGAAGTTTATGAATTACTTTTGCACTGTGCGGTTTGCAAGTAAGACATGCATTTACTACACTGAACATGGCCACATCTTCAAGGCAGTACTGAAAATTTGTCTAATTGCCTTTAACTGCAGGGTAAGATTCAGGCTGCTGATCCGGTCTTGGCAACCCCTCCCCCCAGAAAAAAAATGCAACATCTCTATGTATTGGCCTTTAAAGTATTGCCCACAAACATAATACATAGAGAATAACAGACAGACACAAATTAATGAACTCCTCAATTTTTCCAGTATTGCCAGTGCCAAGTTGTGGAATTATGAAAATCACAAGATCGACTGATATGTTACTAATATGCTGTTAAGGGCCTGCGGAACACACCTAATAGATATTAAGGAGAGGTGCGTTCGCAGGTTGGGGTCCACCATGCAGGCACAGCCTGCTGCTAGTAAGATGGCGCATATAGGCAGTATGAGCGAACTCTGTTATCCCCAGAGTCGTAGATGTAAACCTTGTAGCACTATATGGCGGTATGGGTGAACTCTGTTATTCCACAGAGTCGCTAACTAAAATGCTGTAGCATTATATGGCAATATAAGCGGACTCTGTTAATTCACAGAGCCGCTGTGACAAAGACTGTGTCCTGTCAGACTCACAGGGGACACAGATGACTGCTAAGCGGATTGCAGTCTGTGGTCGTGCAATCAGAACACAAGCAATAATCTCCTCACCGGAGTAGCCTATATTCTAATGGCGTATTCAGCCGAGCCCTGAACACGTGCATACAAAACTCCTCACCGGAGGTGCCGGTATTCTAGGGGGTTATTTCAGCCAGACCTAACCACATGCATACATGACCACACTGGCGCAAGCACTTAACAGATTTGATACTAGCGCATGGCCGAGCGGACATGCGCACCTTTTATATTAGCAGCTACAGGACCTTCCAGAAAAGGACCAATGAGAAACTGTTCCAGAACACAAGCAGTTTCAGGACCTTCCTGGTGGACCAATGGGAGTCGCTGCTGTTACCGAGCATGTGACCCCTGATCTCCAATGGGAGATCTTGCCGTGGGCATGCTCAGATGGAGAAACGCAGGACTTAGTCCCAAGACTGCCTGCTCCAGCACTGGTTATAATAGAGGAACCAGAAGAAACAGCAACAAGCCTCTACACAGTATTAGACTGAGCGAGACGCTGGGACCAGACATCTCCGCTGAGCAGGATCCACTGCGGCCGGAGATGGATGGGGGACCGCAGCGGGACTGGTTCGAGATTCCCCTTGTGCAGCAGCGGGAACTCTATCCCTAACATTACCCACCTCCTAGGGCCCCCTTCTTTGGGCCTCGCTGCCTTCAAAAGCAGCAATGAGCTGCGAAGTGTGAACGTGCTCGGCAGGCTCCCAGGATCTATCCTCAGGCCAATAACCCCTCCAATCCACCAAATAAAATCTTCTGCCCCGTACCACCTTACACCCTACAATGGCGTTCACCTCATGGTCGTCCGTAGACAAATCCGATGTCCCGGCAGATGACTCGGAAAACCAGGACATGAGCACGGATTTCAAGAGGGATACGTGAAAGGTGTCAGAAAAACCCCGGCGTGGTGGAAGAGCCAAATGGTATACCACAGGGTTAACCTGCTCGAGGACTTTGAAAGGACCCAGGTAGCGTGGTGCTAACTTAGTGGACTTAACTCGCAGCCTGATGTTACAGGCGGAGAGCCACACCAAGTCCCAGGAGCAAATGTCGGAGCGGGGCGCCGATGTGCGTCGGCGGAGGACCTCATCCTCTCTTTGGATGCCTGAATGGCATCCTGGGTACGGTCCCAAATGTCCCGTGCCTCCACAGCCCAGTCTGCCACCCTGGAGTCGGCGGAAGACACGGGCATGGGCACCGGAACCCGCAGATGCTGACCATAGTTTAGGAGAAATGGAGTCTGTCCAGTGGAGTCAGCCTCAGCATTGCTTAGTGCAAACTCAGCCCATGGTAGCAAGGATTCCCAGTCATCCTGCCTGGCTGAGACAAAATGTCATAGATAGGTGACCAAGGTCTGGTTGGCCCTCTCTACCAACACATTCGTCTCGGGATGGTATGCTGAAAAGAGATTTAACTCAATACTGAGTAGACGACAAAGCTCTCTCCAGAACCAAGACTCAAACTGGGGGCCTCGGTCAATGACAATTTTGTCCAGCATGCCATGTAGACGGAAGATGTGCCTAACGAACAACGCTGCCAGAGCCCATGCAGAAGGTAACCGTGGTAGCGGCACCAGATGCACCATTTTGGAAAAATGGTCGGTGACTACCCAAATGATGGTGCAGCCCTGAGACTTGGGCAAGCCCACCACAAAGTCCATCCCAACCATCTCCCAGGGCCTGTCTGCCACCAGCAAAAGGTAAAGTAACCCAGCTGGCCATTTTCGAGGAGACTTATTCTTGACGCATGAGACACACGCCCGAACATAGTCCCCAATGTCACGGACCATATGCGGCCACTAGTATGTCCTCGCCAGCAACTCAGATGTCCTTTTTGCCCCAACGTGTCCTCCCACCCTGGACAAATGTGCCCAAGAGAGTACCTCCGGTCGCAAATTGGTAGGCACAAAAGTCTTGCCCGGGGGCACAGACTCTAGCGAAACCGGGGACACTGTTCTCAGACTCTCTGTGGGGACAATAAGCCGAGGCTCCTCCTCCTACTCCTCAGAGGACACCACAGAGCGAGAGAAAGCATCGGCACGAATGTTCTTCTCTACCGAGAGAAAATGGAGTGTGAAATGAAGCCGGTAGAAAAACAAGGACCATCTGGCTTGGCGAGAATTAAGCCGCTGGGCTGTCTGAAGATATACCAAATTCTTGTGGTCGGTGAAGACTTGGAAGGGAAAGCGAGCCCCCTCCAACAGATGTCTCCACTCAGAGAAAGCCAACTTCATTGCTAGCAACTCCCTGTCCCCGATGGAATAATTGCTCTCCAATGGTGTGAAGGTCTTGGAGAAGAAGAAGCAAGGATGCTTCCGACCTTGAGCATCCTTTTGAAAGAGGACTGCTCCAGCACCAAAGGATGAGGCATCCACCTCCAATATGAATGGCTTATCAACATCAGGGCGGTGTAGGATGGGAGTGCTAGCAAAATGAGACTTAATTGAAATGAAAGCCTTGGAGACTTCTTCGGACCATAATTTGGGGTTTGCTCCCTTCTTGGTGAGGGCCACCAAGGGAGCTACCAAAGTTGAGAAATGGGGAATGAACTGGCGATAATAATTATTGAACCCCATAAAGTGCTGCACCGCTTTAAGGGAATGGGGTTCTTGCCAGTCCATCACAGCCTGTAGTTTGGCAGGATCCATAGCCAATCCCTGGGCGGAGATGATATAGCCCAGGAATGGTAAAGACTCCTGCTCAAACACACATTTCTCCAACTTTGCATAAAGGGAATTTGCCCGCAAGAGGTCGAAGACTCTGCAGACATCTCTCAGGTGGGAGTCAATATCTGGAGAGAAGATGAGAATATCATCCAGATAGACTACGACCGAAGTGGAAAGCATATCCTGGAAGATGTCATTAACAAAGTCTTGGAAAATGGCTGGGGCATTACAGAGCCCTAAGGGCATCACCTGATATTCATAGTGCCCATCCCTGGTATTAAAAGCCGTCTTCCATTCGTCCCCTTCACGGATGCGAATCAGGTTATACGCACCCCGCAGGTCTAATTTGGTCAATACCCTTGCTCCCCGGAGCCTATCAAAGAGCTCAGAAATCAGGGCAACGGGTATTTATTCTTAACGGTGATGGCGTTAAGACCCCTGTAATATATGCAGGGACTTTATTCTCCGTTCTTCTTCTGCAAGAAGAAGAACCCCGCCCCAGCAGGTGACACTGACTTCCTAATGAACCCTCTTGCCAGATTCTCCTGGATGTATTGGGACATAGCCTTCGTCTCCGGGAGAGAGAGGGGATAAACCCTTCCCCGGGGCAGTTCTTCTCCAGGCAAGAGGTCAAGAGGACTATCATAGGGGCGGTGAAGCGGACAAGTCTCTGCAGCCTTTTTGGAGAACACGTCTACATAGGACCAATAACACTTGGGAAGGGAAGTGAGATCTGTAGTAGCAACCTGAACACTCTCCCTCACACATCTACCTTTACAAGATTCACTCCAACCCCGTATCCTCCCAGAGGACCACTCAATATATGGGAAGTGAAGACGAAGCAAGGGTACTCCCAGCAGAGCCTCATCTATACCCTTGGGAAGGACTAGGAAAGAGATAATCTCCTGATGGGAAGGAGGCATAGATAATGTGAGAGGGATTGTCTGATGTGTGATCTGTGAGGGCAGTATTGATCCATTCACCACTCGAACAGTCACCGGTTTGGCGAGCATCACCTGAGGTATTGTGTGGCGGAGAGCGAAGGCAGAGGACATAAAATTCCCCTCTGCTCCAGAATCCACACAAAGCTCAGCTGTTAGAGTGGATGGACCAAAAGAGATTGTCCCTTTAAAGGACAGCTTGGAGGCAAATGCCGCTGAATCTAGTGAACCTCCCCCCATGGTTACTAGACGCGATCGTGTTCCCGATTGCTGGGGACATCCATTGGCATAATGTCCTAACTTTTGACAATTGTTACAAACCACGGGGACTCGAGCGGGCCGAGACTTAGGTCCCGCTCGAGCAACCTCCATGGCCTCCTGGGAGTCGGACGCCTGAATGGGAGATTCTAGAGGTTTAGCAAAGGTGGGAGCCAGCCGGAACCTCTGCCTACACTGGGCCCGCTCCAACCTCCGCTCGTGAAAACGAAGGTCGATGCAGGTAGATATGGAGATAAGCTTCTCCAGTGAGGCAGGAATCTCCCTGGTGGCCAAAGCGTCCTTTACATGGTCAGCCAGACTTCTCCAGTATACTGGAATGAGGACTTTATCCAGCCACTCTAACTCGGAGGCCAGAGTCCGAAATTGGACCGAAAACTGGCTGACCATGGACGAACCCTGTGACATTGCCAGCAGTTGGAGCACCATATTGTGGGTTACCTGAGGGCCTAAAAAGCCCTTTTTAAGAGCCTCCAGAAACCGAGGAGCACTCCGCACCACACGATCGTCGCGCTCCCACAGCGGCGTTGCCTATTCCAACGCTCTGCCCGACAGAAGTGATACTATGAAACCGACTTCTGCCCGCTCCATAGGAAAAAGTGCAGCCAGAAGCTCAAGCTGTATAGAGCACTGGCTTATGAATCCCCGACAATGTTTATTGTCACCAGAAAACTTGTCTGGAAGCGGGAGATGGGGTAAGGTCGGAGCAGAGGTGGCGGAGGATAAACTGGCTGCCGCTGCGCTAGCAACCTGAACAGCGACTGCAGTAAAATCCACAGCTGAGGTTGTGCATTCAAGAGCCGCCAACCTACCCTCCAGCTGCTGGATGAACAGCCCTAGGCGCTGGTCATCTGCCATTTTACTAGCCAGACCCTGGCGCTAGTATTATGTTAAGGGCCTGCGGAACACACCTAATAGATGTTAAGGAGAGGTGCGTTCGCAGCCCGGGGTCCACCGTGTTGGCAGAGCCTGCTGCTAGTAAGATGGCGCAAATTGGCAGTATGAGAAAACTCTATTATCCCGCAGAGTCACAGATGTAAACGCCGTAGCACTATATGGCGGTATGGGCGAACTCTGTTATTCCACAGAGTCGCTAACTAAAATGTTGTAGCGCTATATGGTGATTTAAGCGGACTCTGTTAATTCACAGAGCCGCTGTGACAAAGACTGTGTCCTGTCAGACTCACAGGGGACGCAGATGACTGCTAAGCAGATTGCAGTCTGTGGTCATGCAATCAGAACACAAGCAATAATCTCCTCACCCGAGCAGCCGGTATTCTAATGGCGTTTTCAGCCGAGCCCTGAACACATGCATACAAAACTCCTCACCGGATGTGCCGGTATTCTAGGGGCTTATTTCAGCCAGACCTAACCACATGCATACATGACCACACTGGCGCAAGCACGTAACAGATTTGATACTAGCGCATGGCCGAGCGGACATGCGCACCTTTTATATTAGCAGCTACAGGACCTTCCAGAAAAGGTCCAATGAGAAACTGTTCCAGAACACAAGCAGTTTCAGGACCTTCCTGGCGGACCAATGGGAGTCTCTGCTGTTATCGAGCATGTGACCCCTGATCTCCAATGGGAGATCTTGCCGTGGGCATGCTCAGATGGAGAAACGCAGGACAGTCCCAAGACTGCCTGCTCCAGCACTGGTTATAATAGAGGAACCAGAAGAAGCAGCAACAAGCCTCTGCACAGTATTAGACTGAGCGAGACGCTGGGACCGACGTCTCCGCTGAGCAGGCTCCACTGCGGTCGGAGATGGATGGGGGACCGCAGTGGGACTGGTTCGAGATTCCCCATGTGCAGCAGCGGGAACTCGATCCCTAACATATGCAAATGCTGAAAATAATGAAAACCAAACTTTCATCATTTCTTGATTTATTCAGTATCAAGTATATTTCACCACATACAGAATTTCCTCCCTCTTACTCACCTTGGCTGTTATCAATAAAGTTATTAATTGGGTATGCAAATCATTAAGATCCACTATTGGAAGCTCCCTTTGCAGTTACCAACCAATGACATTGCAGAAATGCTCAAAGGGAGTCAAATTCAGAGACTTTGCAGGTCAAAATAACATGTTTAGTCAATGCAGGCTGCTCACAGTAGCACAAGCAATATGCAGACTGGTGATGTCTTGTTCAAAAATAGCTCCAGGGACACTTTGGAGAAATGGCTGTACTACTGGTTCCAGGACCAAATTGCCATCTTACTCATGATAGCCTTTGATAGCAGTGACATGAGGTAAAAAAATGTCCTTTACGAGAAAAAGTCACACTGATATTGCTATTGGAATTATGTTAGAGGTGGAGAATCATAGAAAAAGAGGAATTTATAAAACAAATGAGTTTGATAACTGAATTGAGTTTAACTGAATTTTCAATTTTTACAAACAATTGTATTTTCCAGTACTAGAATTTTTTGCAAATCACAGCTGGTTCCATTTTGCGGAACCATCGTGGGCCAGGCAAACAGTTAAAAATGTATTATTTATTTATCTTTTTTCAAGACATCAGTGAATCCCCACCTTTTTTTCCCTTTCCCCATCACATGCATTCTTTTCAGCAGTTTAACTCGAGGCCATGGATGAGATGGTGAGTGCTGCCTAGGGATATTAATGGCCTACTTGAGACAGAAGTCTTGACCTTTTGTTAAATGGCTGAAGACAATGCATACGATAATGGAAGGGAAAAACAAGAGGCCCTGTGGAGCAGAAGCATGTTTAAATGAGAAACACTATGTTTTGGAGAAAAAAAAACATTGCAGTAGAGCATAAAAAGTCATATCATCTGTAAAACACAATGGTCATAATATAATGGCTTGGTTTGTTTCGCTAAATCTGGGCCAGGAGGGTTTCCCATTATTGATGAAACAATGAATTCTGGAATCTACTAAAAACAATGTCAGGACAGTTGTCCATGAGCTGAATAACAAGAGAGCATGAATTATGCAACAAGACAGCAACCCAAAGCACACAAGTCATTCTACAAAAGATGATTAAAGGAAGTGACTTCAAATGTGAAGTGGTCCCTATAAAAAGATGTAAAAATGAGAAATCGCTGGTCAACTTTAACCCTTTTAACCCTTATAACTTCCTACAAAAAAATGTGGGAAATGTTATTTATTAAATATTTTGTGTGACATATTTCTCTGTTTTAAGGGCATAAAAATTCAAAGTTTGAAAATTGCAACATTTTCAAAATTTTCGCCATATTTCCGTTTTTTATAAATAAATGCAAGTTATATCGAAGAAATTTTACCACTATCATGAAGTACAATATGTCACGAGAAAACAATCTCAGAATCTCCAAGATCCATTGAAGCGTTCCAGAGTTATAACCTCATAAAGGGACAATGGTCAGAATTGTAAAAATTGGCCCGATCATCAACGTGCAAACCACCCTTGGAGGTAAAGGGGTTAAACAGCAAAAATCTGTTTACAATTTTACTTTAAAGAACAAGAAAATTAAAGTTTTTAGATTGGCCTAGTCAAAAGTCTTGAACTTAATCCTGTAGAAATGTTGTGGAAGAACTTGTAGTGAGCAGTTTCATGGCTGAAAGCACTAGATAGCAGAGTTCAGGCTCTTTTGTAAGGAAGAATTGGCTAAAATTCTTCCAAGCCGATGTACAGGACTAATCAACATCTACCAGAAATTTTTAGACACAGTTATTGCTGCAAAATATGATCACACCAGTTACTGAAAACAAAGCTTCACATACCTTTGACACCCACAATGTGATATTGGATCATTTTTGTATATAGTCTAATATTTTTGACTGAAAATCTGATGTAGTTGTAGGTCAAATTTTTGCAGAAATATTGAAAATGCTGAAGGGTATACAAACTTTCAGTTATTACAATTGGTAATGGTGTGTATTCACATACTTTGTTTTTACAGTTTCTCATTGGTGACTAACACCAAAGTGGTGTTAATGATTTGTCACATATATATGTTGCTCTCCGAACTTGTCTGTGTGTCTGAACCTCGCCATACTTGTTTGTGTGTTTTCTTTGTCCACCATTTACAGGGCATAATTAGGACCTGCTGGATTAAGCTAAGAACTGAGTATCTGGTTTTTCCTGTACATTCACATAGGGAAGAAATACTCCAATACAATAGACACAGAATCAGGACCAAACTCCGTACATATGCACAACATCTGATAAAACTCAGTACAGGGTTTCATAAAAAGTTAAGTAAACCCTGCAATATAAGTTTTTATTATGTGAATATTCAATATCAGTGCCACACACTGTCCTTGCTAAAAATATTAGTGCCATATATGGTGACCCAATAAATAAAATCCACATATACAGTTCAGATAAAATGAAACAGTGCCACGTATAGCACAGACTTCATAGCATAGCTATTTCACAATAACTTATGCAGCAGTACCGCATGCTGTTCCATCTAAAATCAGTATGTCAGAACATGGTTGCATACTCTAGTAGCTGATAAGGTTGAAAAACAGATCTGGAAAGGTTTGCAAAGTCCAACCTCTTATCCTACCTTATAATCCAAAGAAAAGTTGGAAAAAACATATTTAGAGATAATTTCCTTTAGAATTCAAAATAGAGGAATCAGAATAAAGCTGTGGATTAAGATCCAAACTCCAGAAATATAGTATCCATAATTTATAACTTATTCCATCATCCAACCTTTTCCTGCTCCTACTGAATGACACAGGTGGGTAGATGATGTTATTGTACAGTTTTTATCATGGAGCAGATAATAAGGGCCCCTAACACCACACAACCACTTGTTACAGTGCATTTTCTTTGAATTTGCTTAAATACCTCTCACCATAAAAAAATATGCCGCAGTAATGTGAAAGAACTTTGTGGCATTACATTCCTTGCCATTCCTTCAGAACAGACAGATCTCTACATCATAAAGCTCTGCTGTTCTCTATTTAGCAGGTGCAGAGATCATGGAGGAGCAGGAATGTGAGGGGATTATATGTCTCACACAGGGGTCTAAGGGGTGGAGAGTGACATGTCTAGCATGGCATGTCAGAGTGAGGAAACTTAAAAACCATGCATGTTCCTATTTACCTCTGAGGTGAGAGCTTCTGGACTGGGGTCTAAGGAGTAAGATTTCTCTTTGTAGAGAGTGACATACCAAGCCTAGCATTTCAGAGTGAGGACACTTTATAGGTGGTGCTAGAGTTCAAGTTGTCATCCTCTTTTAATGGAGTTGTCCAGTACTTTAAATTAACCCTCAAATGTAACCCCCCGGGGCCCCTAATGAATTTTGTGAATACCTCATGTTGCCTATACTGACTGTGAGTGGCGCTATCGCTGGCCACTCACAGGCAGCACGCGACCCAGTGCTGACGTCACGACAAGGGTCCCCACAGTGGCTGCTGGGTTGTTGGCGGGGTTGTGGGCGGCATCCACCCTCGCACTTTCTCAACGAATGGTCGCGCAGTGGATGCCGGGTGTGACGTGGGGAGATAACCCCACCCACAGCCTGGCAGCCAGCGCAGAAGGAGGAAGAGGGACCCCCAGCTGCTGCCAGCACTTGTCGTAACGTCAGCGAAGCAAGAGCCGGCTGCAGCAGGGGGTCACGTGCTGCCTGCGAGCGGCCAGCGATAATGCAGCTCACAAGCAGTATAGACAATATGAGGTATTTACAAAATTCATTAGGGGCCCCGGGGGGATTCATTGGGGGTTAATTTAAAGTACTGGACAACCCCTTTAAGAGAAAATTTGCATATTTTAATTCCCAAAGGAGCATGCATGGCTTTTAAGTCTCCTCACTCTGACATGCCAGGCTTGAGTTGTCAATCTTCACAAGTAGAAACATGACCATTTACACACAGTTCAGAGCCTCTTGCTTAGCCAAATGAGATCTCATACTTTGCACTGACAAGTGGTAACACCCACAAATACTGTGTCTTCAAATTAAGATTATTGTTTGGGGTTTACCTTGAGTCATATTGCAAGGCTCGATGAAACGTTGTTATTGACTTTTAAGATTGCTGCTTCCAATTGGTGATGCTAGAGATCAAGTCGTCTTCCTCTCTGAAGAGACAATTTGCATATTTCTCACATAGAAAATTCCTGTTCTAAGCTTAACTGGGGGCATGTACCATTTTTTACCCTGATGAAGACTCCTGCTTAAGATTGGTCAATGTCATGTAGGAGAAAAAGTACACCCCCTCAGAAACATATCTGAGCTACCATCCTCTTGTTTACAAAATGAATTGGAATCTAAACTTTACACGCTAATATTTCCACAATGGTGATGAGAAAATAAAAGATAAAAACAAAGTTTTACTCAGCTCTGCAACTATTATTCCAGGATGTGGACTGTTTAACATGCTCAAACTGGTGGAAAGCCCTCTTTAAATGATGCCTAAATTCAACAAGACTAGCAAAAATCATTGCTAGGAAACAGGGCTGGGGTTAATGAAATTGAACTCATTGGTCAATTAATTTTTGTTAACTGGTTTAATTTTTACATGTAGGATTATGTAAAGATGAACACCTTATGTCCTTCAATAAATAAAATTGTAATTTAAAAATAATATTTTGTGATTACCTGAATTGTATTTGGGTCGCCCGCCAGGGCAGTGGGATACTCGGTATCGGGCCGGTGTATTGAAGGGATGTGTCACAGCGGCAGTGACCCAGTCCGTGGCCCTGGGCGTCCAATAAAAGGGGATTATTTACAGGGGATGTTTAGAGTTTGTAGTAAGGTATTCGTGACGCCACCTGTGGCATCTGGTCAATGGTGACCAGCACTGCGGTGCAGATCCTCTGGGATAGATGGTGAGATGCAGCAGAGTTGGTACAGCCTCCCACAGGTGAGGCTATGGGATCCCAGGGCAGGTAGATGTAGTAAAAGGTGGTAATTGTGCTGGGAGATGTAGCTGAGTGTAATAGGTGACGCAAGAAGAATCTGAGAAACAGTCAGCGAGTTGCAGTTTCCAAAGCATTACTTATAGTTTTGCAGGCAAAGTATCCAGGGCATTGAATACAGATCGTACTGTAGTAGGTCAGCCTGAAAACAGTTTAGGATCCCCTTGCTACAGGTGGGATGTGAGGTCTCCTTCCTAGCGCTGCTCTCTGAGGCACTGGCCGCTATATGCTCCGTCCAAGTTCCTCTTTCTCTCTCTCTCTTATTTAGGTAGAACTTCACTCTCATAACAGGCAGCTGTAACCTGTTTCAGGAATCACTCTCTATGGAGTCTCCGGCTCACATGTGCTGCTGTTTTGAAGAAGAGTCTTAATTGGGAGAGAGAACCTGCCGTCCTCTGCCCTCCGGATTCTGTTGCTGGGACTTTACTTCACCCTCTCAGCCTCGGACTCCCGGGGTCCAGTCTCCAGCACTCAGAACTGGGGGTGAGCTATCTATAGACCCTCTTCCCCCAGCTTGTCTTCACACGTCTGTCCTCTCTCGTCCCTCCAGCTACACAGCTAACCCCTACCCCAGCCGGAATATTTCAGGGAAGCTCCACTCAAATCAGGTGTTTGAGCTCCCCCTTCTGGTCTGGAGTCAGAAAGATGTTGTATGCTGTGTTACCTGCTAAGGGATCCCTCTTTGCTTTCAGGCATGACATCACCCTCCCATGGAGGAAGGCAAGGTCACTGTGGCAACCAAGCTCCTGGGGTGCCACATATTTATCCAATTATTTAAAGTTATTTGATAATCTGAAAAATTTGAGAGTAAAATGTGCAAATATGGAAGAATTAGGATCAAGCCAATACTTTTCTCTTAACCCATATAACAAATCCTTCTGACATACTACAGATTTATAGATTACTTTATAGTTTGAATAGATAAAGCTTTTATTTTACTTATTTAATACCATTTCTTATGTTATGCAATTTTTCCATTTGAATCTTTCTTTGTTAATTATCTTTTGTTTTGCAGTCTGACATCTACTGCAGCAATGTTAAAAATATTGAAGATAGCAGTCTTCTTTCTTCTGATGACAACCCTCGGGGTTTTTTTTGGACTCATCCACAAAAAAAATATCTTTCCGTATGCGTCCTCCTTAGCAAGAATAAAATTATTCAATGCATCAATTATGTTAATGAATAACATTTTCAGTCCCATTCAGGGATGGTCAAATATCACAAATGTATTAAGTACCAAAGCATCGAGAGTTCAGGAAAAAATGTTACTGGAAACCCTCAATACATCATCAAGCACAAGGTTAAATATGGCTTTTGTTTCTCCATCTGAAGTATTAAAACAAGGTGATGGCATCATATTTTTGGAAACAACAGATCGAATGCAGCCTCCTTCATTAGTTTTATGTGCCATAGAGTCTGCAGCTCGTTTGTACAAAAATCGACCAGTGGCCTTCTTCATGAAAGGATTAAGCAGTAGCAACATAGAAGAAACGGTGAAGAGACAATTCCCAGTGCTCTCATCCCTGAGGAACGTTTACTTCTTTCCGCTGAGGTTCGAGGAAGTGTTTGCTGACACCCCACTTCACGGATGGTATCAGAAGGTACCGTGCAGCAATATCTGACTTTTACTAGTAATTATTATGACCAAATGTAAAGCAGAGTTCATTCGTCTAAGATTGGCCTAAGGATGAGCAAGCTGTATAGGCATACAGATGTCTCTTCTAAAGGTGACATTTAAACTGGTGTAACCATTTGGTCTTATGGCTATAATAAATCTTGTCCCCTACTCTTGCAACCCCTTCTCAATGCCTACCATATTTTGCAGACTATAAGACACACTGGACCATAAGATGGCCCCAAATTTTGGGGAGGAAAATAAGCAAAATATATTTTTAAGTGCAATGGTGGTGCATCTTATAGTCCCATTTTATGGTAGCTTACCAGGGGGTTGGTAGTGGTGGATCAGGGTAACATGAGGCAGAATTGCTTTTTTATGAGGCTGGTGGCAGGAGTTGAGTGTATATGGACCTCGTCACATCCTCCCATCTCTAGGACCCGTAGAAGCGCAATTGAGTGAAACGACCGTCGTCCATGTTTCCTGCACATTTCTCGCCTGTTGAAGATGTTTTAATTGTCTAAATAAATAATGGATTTTACAGGACAGTGAGTGCAACCCTCAGCTTATCTTTGATTTGAACTGTTGGCGATGTTCCTGTCTTTGGTGAGCACCCGTTAGTCCAGTCATATACAGGTCCTTCTCAAAAAATTAGCATATAGTGCTAAATTTCATTATTTTCCATAATGTAATGATTACAATTAAACTTTCATATATTTTAGAATCATTACACACCAACTGAAATTTGTCAGGTCTTTTATTGTTTTAATACTGATGATTTTTGCATACATCTCGGTTTAAAACCCAAAAAACCTGTCTCAAAAAATTAACATATTTCAACCGTCCAATAAAATAAAAGTGTTTTTTAAAAACAAACAAAAAAACCATCAAATAATAAAGTTCAGTTATGCATTCAATACTTGGTCGGGAATCCTTTTGCAGAAATGACTGCTTCAATGCGGCGTGGCATGGAGGCAATTAGCCTGTGACACTGCTGAGGTGTTATGGAGGCCCAGGATGCTTCGATAGCGGCCTTAACTCATCCAGAGTGTTGGGTCTTGCGTCTCTCAACTTTCTCTTCACAATATCCCACAGATTCTCTATGGAGTTCAGGTCAGGAGAGTTGGCAGGCCAATTGAGCACAGTAATACCATGGTCAGTAAACCATTTACCAGTGGTTTTGGCACTGTGAGCAGGTGCCAGGTCGTGCTGAAAAATGAAATCTTCATCTCCATAAAGCATTTCAGCCGATGGAAGCATGAAGTGCTCCAAAATCTCCTGATAGCTAGCTGCATTGACCCTGCCCTTGATGAAACACAGTGGACCAACACCAGCAGCTGACATGGCACCCCACACCATCACTGACTGTGGGTACTTGACACTGGACTTCAGGCATTTTGGCATTTCCTTCTCCCCAGTCTTCCTCCAGACTCTGGCACCTTGATTTCCGAATGACATGCAAAATTTGCTTTCATCAGAAAAAAGCACTTGGGACCACTTAGCAACAGTCCAGTGCTGCTTCTCTGTAGCCCAGGTCAGGCGCTTCTGCCGCTGTTTATGGTTCAAAAGTGGTTTTACCTGGGGAATGCGGCACCTGTAGCCCATTTCCTGCACATGCCTGTGCTCGGTGGCTCTGGATGTTTCTACACCAAACTCAGTCCACTGCTTCCTCAGGTCCCCAAGGTCTGGAATCGGTCCTTCTCCACAATCTTCCTCAGGGTCCGGTCACCTCTTCTCGTTGTACAGCGTTTTCTGCCACATTGTTTCCTTCCAACAGACTTCCCATTGAGGTGCCTTGATACAGCACTCTGGGAACAGCCTATTTGTTGAGAAATTTCTTTCTGGTCTTACCCTCTTGCTTGAGGGTGTCAATGATGGCCTTCTTGACATCAGTCAGGTCGCTAGTCTTACCCATGATGGGGGTTTTGAGTAATGAACCAGGCAGGGAGTTTTTAAAAGCCTCAGGAATCTTTTGCATGTGTTTAGAGTTAATTAGTTGATTCAGAAGATTAGGGTAATAGGTCGTTTAGAGAACCTTTTCTTGATATGCTAATTTTTTTGAGACAGGTTTTTTGGGTTATCAGGAGTTGTATGCCAAAATCATCAGTATTAAAACAATAAAAGACCTGACAAATTTCAGTTGGTGTGTAATGAATCTAAAATATATGAAAGTTTAATTGTAATCATTACATTATGGAAAATAATGAAATTTAGCACTATATGCTAATTTTTTGAGAAGGACCTGTATGACTATAGCGTCTATTACCCCTATACTGGGCAGACTCGCTTTAGTGGTGCAGTAGCATGGATTATCTTTCCTCTATGCATGGACTTTTTCATCATACTGCCACACCAAATGTGGATAAAACACAAACAAAAATGAAAATGTAAATAAAAATGATATAGCTGAAAACGTAATCTTGTCCTGCAAAAAAAGGCTACCATAAAGCTCCATTGGCATAAAAATAAAAAAGTTATAGCTCTATGAATACAACGATGCAAAAAGAAATATTTTTTCAATAAATTAGTTTTTGTGTAAAAGAACCAAACATAAAAAAAATATATTAATGTGGTATCGCTTTAATTGTACTAACCCGAAGAATAAAGCTGCCTTATCAATTTTACCATACGTGGAAGGCATAAAAAAAATTTGTGAATTGCTCGTTTTTGTTCATTTTGCCTCCCAAAAATCTGAATAGAAAGCGATTTAAAAATCATGTTCCTGAATATGGTACCAATAAAAACTTCAACCATCCTGCAAAAAATAACAAGCCCTCACATTACTCTGTCAGTAGAAATATGGACAAATTAATGCTCTCAACATCTGGCTATCCAAAAACTAGTTTTTGCAAAAAGGAAGCATGTTTTAGAATGTAACAGCAATCAAACACAAAAAAACTATATAAATCTGTTATCACTGGGATTGCATCGACTAGAAGAATAAGGTTGCCTAACTAGTTATACTCCACGAGAAATGGCATAAAAAATAATTAAAACCAATTCTTCACCTGTTGTTGATTTGTTCATTCTGACTCCCAAAGATCGTAGTAAGGCTCAGTTCACATTTATCCTCGGCTCTATGCTGAGCTTTTACACTGGGGTTTCTCTATAAATCTCTGAAATACATGATTCAGACAGAAATTCCAGCAGAAGATTCCATACACTGAGGCAAATGGAGTCATTTTGGACGTTGTCTGACCAATGATCTGGTGGTTTCTGTCTATTTAGGCTTATATAAAAGTGCAGTCGGCCACAGTTTTCTGCAATTCTGAAAAGCCAAACATGTATGAACACAGGTCAAAGTCCAGAGTAACTCTGCTGCCTCATTATAGTAAATGCATCCCTATGAGGTTTCATCTTAATCCTGTTATTCGGAGATTTAGATGGAAACCCGATCTCAGTACAGAGCACCAATAAATGCTTCAACTCAATCCTCAAGAAAAGCAAGTCCCACCCCGGTCTGTCATCTGTTAATGGAAATATAGGGGGCTTCCAAGTTTCTGGTAGTACAACGGTTCTGGAAAATCACTTTGGTTCCTCATCCCCTAAAAGAAATCCAATGAATTCTGTACTCCCAAATCCAAATGCCCCCATCCCTTCCGAGAACCACCGTGTGCCTAAACCACATTTAGCATCCACATGTTTGGCATTTCTGTAGAGATGAAGGCCAGTCTAATTTACGGGTGTGTCTCCAGAAGCACAAGCTGAGCATAATGGCCTGGACATTACAATGTGCTGGGCACTACAATAGCAGAGTTCCAATTTTCACTCAAAAGCATCCACTGCTGCTTGTTTCTGGAAAATATCCATAGAGTCAAATCATCACTACACCTGTAGATAAATTCTCAAAGCATAATTTTAGCAGCAAAAAGATAATTATTCTTTCTTACTCCACAATGGTATAAATTTATGTGAGGCACATGTGGTATCAACTTGCTCACTGTACCCGTAGGTGAATAACTTGAGAGATGAAGTTTGTAAAATGAGTTCACTTACAGAGGGTTTTGCTGTTCTGGCAACCCAGAGGCTTTGCCAATGTGACATTGAACCCTCAAACCATTCAAGCAAAATCTGAACTCCAATATGGGGCTTCACTTATGAGCTTTGCAATGTGCTTCAAAAGTAGTTTTTAACCAAATATAGGATATCAGTGTACTCAAGAAAAATTGCATAACAAACTGAAAAGCCCATTTTGCTCCTGTTACCCTTGGGGTAAAACCAACATTTTTATGGGAAATATTTATTTTTTTCATTTTTACAGTTCAAAGTTTGAACCTTCTGGGAGGTTCAAAGTGCTCACGACACGTCTAGATAAATTCCTTGAGGGATGTAGTTTCCAAAATGGTGTCACTTGTGGAAGGTTTTTACTGTTTAGGTACATAGGGGGGCTCTCCAAACTCAACATGGCATCGATAACAATTTCAGCTAATTTTGCATTCAAAAAGTCAAATGGTACTCCTTTCCTTCTGAGCCCTGCCATGCACCAAAACAGTAGTTTTCTCACATATATGGGGAATCAGCTCAGTGAGGAGAAACTACACAACAAATTGTATTGTGAAATTTCTCCTGTTACCCTTGGAAACAAAATCATTTGGGGACAAAACAACATTTTTGTGGGAAAAATTTTAATTTTCACAGCTTAATGTTATAAATATCTGTGAAGCCTCTGGGGACTCAAGGTACTCACCCCACATCTAAATATATTTCTTGCTGTGTTCAGTTTCCAAAATGTGGTCACAAGTGGGGATATCAACTGTTTAAGCACATCATGGGGCTCCAAAAGCTACATGATTTCTGCTAATGATTCCAGCAAATGTTGCATTTTAAAAACTCAAATAGTTTGTGCTTAAAAAGTGAAATGGCGATCCTTCCTTCCGAGCTTGGCCATGCACCCAAACAGTAGTTTTCATCCAAATATTGGGTATCGGCATTCTTAGAAGTAGCACAATAAATTGTTTGGTACATTGTATCCTGTTACCCTTGTAAAAATGCAAAATTTGGGGCTAAAAAACATTTTTGTGGGAAAAATTTGAATTTTTTTTTATATTCACAACACAACTTCTGTGACACTCCTAGGGGGGTTAAAGATGCTCTCCACGCATCTAGATATATTCTTTGAGGGGTCTACTTTACAAAATGGTGTTTCCACTGTAGGCACATCAGTGCCTCTCCAAACGTGACATGATGTCCGCTGATGATTCCAGCAAATTTTGCGTTCAAAAACCCAAATGGTGCTAGTGCTGAGCTCAGTCATACACCAATACAGTATACCCACATATAGGGTATCAGCGTACTCAGGAGAGATTGCACAACAAATTTTACATGTTTTAAAAAATGATGCGGATGTAAAGTAGACATGTCATAAATGTTATTTATTAACTATTCTGACATAACTCTCTGGTTTAAGGCATACGAAATAAAAGTTTGAAAAATCTTTTGCCAAACTTCAGATATTTTCCCAAATAAACGCAAGTCTTATAGAACAAATTTTAACAGTATCATGAAGTATGATATGTCATGAAAAAGTATTCTCAGAATCAATGAGATCCATTGAAGCATTCCGACTGTTGACCCATAAATTGACACTAGTCAGAATTGTAAAATTTGGCCTGGTTATGAAGGTGATAACTTCCTAGTGAGGCGAAGGGGTTAATCTATGAAAGCATAAAAATCAGTAATAAGGGATTATGTTTCTGGTTTAGGCAGAATGAAATACCAAACAGTTGTCATTCAAGAACAAATATCAATTTGGGTGAAGGAACTGTTCAGACAGTGACGAACAATATAAACATAGAGAAAGGAAAATGAGGCTGTACAGGAAATTTTTTTTTTTGGGTGAAGGTAACAAATCATGATTTCTTTGTATATTAGATGTTACTATTTATGTCTATTAATTTTTTTTTTACCTTTTCAGTAAAAGTAAAGATAAGTATTTTAAAGTCGCCAGTGAAAAGACATCAGTAGACTCTATGGAAAGTTTCTATAGTCAATTTGGATCAAAGCTACTTTCATAAATCAGGCTTTATTATTGATGATCACACAGGCCATACACATCATAATTGTTTAGAAATTTGTAAGGAAATTATTTTTTTTTAGAAAGATACAACATTCATTTAAATGATTGATTATTCAAGCAAATAGAGGGGAGGATGTGCAGTACCTGACCATGGCCACTACAGTTGATGATGCTTCATAGCTCCGCAACTGATCACACCCGGTCACCGTCAGCACTAGTGTTGAGCGATACGATACTGCAAATATCGGGTATCGGCCGATATTAGCTGTATCGGGCTTTCGATTCCGAGTACCGATATTTTCGTCATATCGGATACCGGAATCGGATTTGTCACTGTCACTGTGAGTGTCCGTCGGTCGGGTCTGTCAGGAGTCAGCGGCACTTACCTGGCAGAAGATCTCCGGCGGTCACGTCCTGGACTGCTTGATGGCCGCCATTATCTTCTCCCTGGCGGTCACATGCAGTTTTTCGCGATAACTGCAGTGACTGCAGGGTAATCCCGGCCGTAAACCAGTCCGATGACGTCACCGCCGGGGAAGCAGGTAATCAGCTGTGCTGCGCCGGGATGACAGGCTCTGCCTGCCTGCCTCTGATGTCATTCTGATGTAGCAGAGCTGGATCGTCGTGGGACACTCGTTACTATGGACTGCGTCGACAGGTGGTATACTGCTGGTTTTTTTTTTCATTTTTTTACAGGAGATCGATGGCGTGGCAGGATGAGACTGTAATAAAAGTAATGAAAACTGTGTTGTTTTTTATTAAATTAAAAAAATTTTTTATGAACATTCACCCGTCCGGGTACATCAACAATTTAACTATTTACATACAGGGACCCTGTCCGGGTTATTTATAATTCTTTGGCAGGGGTGTTTCAGGTACCACCTGGTACTCTTCTGATGCTTGCCAAACATCCGAGACACCAAGGACACCAGGACCTGATGACTTCGTGTGGCCTGTACAGTCAAGTCGTGACCGCTATCTGTGTCTGTGTGGCCACCTCTTTCATCTCCCTCCAGGGTCTGGAGCCCTATGTCACGGACTGAACGAACCCCAGGGGGCCTAACAGGCGCCGGGTACGGGCCAGCTATAGTTATCATGTCCATAGCTGGGGCTGCTGAGGAGACCACTGAGGGAGGCTGGGGAATTTACGGCGTGGGGTGGGCACTTGTGCAGAGGCCTGGATGTGGGAGGCTGAAGGCTCGAGGGTCTCCAGGTTTCCTGACACTCTGGGGACAGGGGTCGCACCTGGTGACATTTAGGGTTACCATCCATTGTAACCCCAGTGTCGGGTGTAAGTTACCAAGTCTCCTGGCAACAGGTCCCTCCCCGGGTGTCCTTCTGGGAGGTGAGCCTCCACGTCCCGCCGGGTTACAAAACTTCTAAATAAAGTCCAGGCTCCTGGATGAAGCCCCAACCACCTTTCAATTTAAAGCTCCGTACTGCACCCTTACGCCGCGGCTCCACAGGGTTCCTTTATCTTTTCTCATCTGGTCCTTATCTGCCCGGTCCTTCTCGAGGTGACGTTGCGAAGCTTTGGGATTCCGCTGCTCCCTTTGTCGCTCTGCTTCTCCTCCCAACGTCTCCACTCTTCCTCCTGACGCCGGTTGTAATTCTCCACCAGCTGCTCCATGTCTCCACCATCAAATGCAGCTTACATGTCCGGTTTGCGGCAGCTCTCCTGGCGCCCCAGTCCTGGCGGCGCTCACCTGTGGAGGAAGCAGCCGGCTCTGGAACAGATGACAGTCGGGGCTCCGGTACAGACAGGTAGACCTCTGGTGCCTGCGGGCTTCCTCCATGAGGACGGGTGTCGCTTCTTCTGTCTCAGGACGGGGGCAGACAGCGGATCTGGGGTGCTGCCGGTGCAGAGTTTTTGCAGGAACGGGTGCCTCCACTGCGACAACGTCAACCGGATCACATTGCAAGGGCTGGGATGCCCGCACGGACTCCTCTACTAGAACGGGTGCCTCACCATCCGGTACAGACACTTCAGGTAAGAGGGATTGGCGCCGCTCCAAGTTTAGTTTTAGGGCACGCCAGCTGGCTTCCATCCTGGCGACCTCCTCCCGGTGCCGGGCCAGGCCTCTTAGGGTATCCTCCGCTTCTTGCAGCTAGGAGGGTTTCCAGGCCGGGTGCCCAACGGTGGTTCCGTGGCGATCGGGTCGCTTCCGTGGGGGGAGAGCTCTGACTGCTCCATCCCTTCACACTTCTGCTCGTGTCCATTAGCCATCTCTGCCAAGTCACATGTGTCATTAGCATCTGGAGAGGGCCCCTCTTTTGTAGTGAGGCGGGACCTTCGTGTTAGTTTCCGCACACTGAGGAGGATGAGGAGGCGGAACTCCAGAGCTGTGGGGCACGATCTTACATTGCAGTACCATTTAGAGTGGTCGGCCATCGTTTTCGCGCCACTGAGTGAGTGTACACCCACGAAGAGCACCCCCTTCTTCTTCACCAGTGCCTCGTCGTGACGCAGATATGGCGAAAAATGGCAAATACATTCTCTGATGATTTTAGCAATTCTCAAGCACAAAACCAGTTCAATTCAGGCACACAGGACTCGCTTATAGCGAGCTACAGAATCCTGTTCGTGACGCCCAAGTTGAGTCGCACAGAGCCAGAGGTTTTGGGGGTACTCGGCACCGAGCCCGTCGACTTCTATGGGGTAAGTCACGGCTTTACCCGGCAATTGAATCAGAGTCTATTTTACTATGTAGAAGTGTATAAACTATAAATATATGTATATATATATGTCACAATGACATGTATATATATATATATATATATATATATGTATTCTATGTGTGTATATTTTGTGATTATAACGACAGAAAGGTTTTTTTTTGTTGCGATATTTTGTTCCCATAGACTTACATTGGACTTCCGGTGTCGGAATCGGATATCGACGATATTTAGTGATATCGGTGATACCATTCCGATCCGATATTTTTAGATATCGAGCAGTATCGCTCAACACTAGTCAGCACCAAGGACATCTGTTTGTTGGTAGAGCCAGGTGTTGCACACCGACTGATTAGAAATTGATTACCTACCCTAAAGATAAGTCCTGGACAACCCCTTTAAGTTCCTAATAAAGTGCAAGGAATGTCATCTGAAGCAAATACATTGCCTTTGATTTAAAAATTAAAGTTTGCATGGTGCAGAAACGATGCAGTTGACTTATAGGTGACATCTTTTTGTTTGTAGTCACTCACTTTCCTTTTAATTCTCCCTCTGGTCTAGACAATTTAGAAGACTTTTTCCTGTCAATACTGGTTACAGAAGAATTTCACAAATAGGAGAATCGTTTTCCTGGCACAGTCTCCATATTTTTCCTCACTTCTATACAAATGTAATAGCGCTTCAGCTTTTCACCGATATTTTAATGGCAAATCCCTTTTGTGCCCCCATAGTAAGTAGGCCCTTGACAGTAAAAGTGCTCTTTGTGCCCCAGCACAGTAATAATTCTCAATGTGCCTTTACACAATGATCGTACCTTTGTGATTTTGGGAGTGTGGTTTCCTCGTCTTTCGTTCTGCAGTCCATCACCCAATGTAGGTGGTTCAATGAAGTGGTGCTTGATGATGTCTACATGCACCCCACTTCAGCATGCCTCAGGCTTAAAGCAGTCTGAGTAAGTTGCAGGGCTAGAAGCCAATAGCTCTCAGGTCTCCCATAGTTTTTAACAATGTTTGCTGTTCAGTTGTGATCACTAATTGACATGCCATTACAGATGGGAATTATTTTATTGACTGCCTGACTGATTTACACTGGAGGTGTAGATTCTGTACATAATAGACAGACAAGGCTCAATACCCCACATATACACTTGCACTTAATTTATTTATAAAATATGATATTCACTCATTATGAAAAGTCTTAACACCGTTTTCAAAAGCATGGTTATTGTCATGTAAAAGTTCATAGGAAGATGAATCATTTCAGAACTTTTTCACCTTTATTGTCATCTATAATCTGAACAATTCAATTAAAAACCAATCTGAAATATTTTTGGGTGTAAAACAAAAAATTAAGAACCAAAATAATATAGTTGCAGAAAGGTGCACACCCTTAAAACAAAAATTAGATGAAGTACCCTTTAAATTTATGACAACATTCAATCTTTTTGGGTACGAGTTTGTCAACATGGCTTATCTGAAATTACAATCTTTGTCCATTCTTCCTTGCAAATCTGTCATTTTGTGACAGCATCTCCTGCGTATAGTGCCCTTTTCAGGTCACCTATAGATTTTCAATTTAATTCAAGTCAGGGTATTCGCTGGATCATTCTTAAACTTTGATGTTCTAGGAAAGCCAATCTTTTGTTGATTTGAACGTATGTATAAATATGTATATGTCTTACATTGTTTCCTTTATTATGTATATTGCCATCTCTTATTACACAGTGCTCTCTTGTTATGTACACCTCCGTCCCTTACGTATTGGATTATATAGAGCCCTTTGTTTATTACTTACTGTCCTCTCTTATTAGCTAAATAATGCAGTGATGGCTGATGGAGCAAGGTGTTATGAATGTGCTAGAGATGGTTTCTGAGCAGAGGCTCCCTCTGGTGGTTACAGACAGTACTGAACCTTTCAGCGAGGATGGCAATCTGGGATCACTGACTGGTCTAATATAAGGGAGGTTCCCTCCCATGATGGTTGCCGGTGATCAATTGTTCTTGTCTCAATTGTTGTTCCTGGTTCATTTGGAAGTTTGCTGAGTCTTGCCTACATCTTCTGCTATCAGATAAGATATTTTCTGCTTTAATTTTTGTGCTTGCTTTTTGCATAGTTCCCTGCACTTCTGTGGAGGTCAGCCAGGTCCCCTCCAGGGGCTTGTGCTCCTCTCAGTTTATCTGAAGTCACTGTTATTTGTTCATTTGCTTTTTCCTGTTTTTTCAGTGGCTGCGGCTTAGTTTTGTTACACCAGAGATCTGATTTAGGTGGTAGAGATCGTGTGATCTCAGGTGTTTTTGCAATCAGAAGAGTTGGTATTTTTTAGGTTTTTTTTTTGGATTGCAGTGAGAATTCTTTCCTGTACTTTTCTGTCTAGACAGATTGGGCCCCAGCGTTTGCTCATTCTATTTTCTGTCTGTGTCCGTGCTTCTTCTTGTCTAACCGCCATTACATGTTTGGGGGCTTCCTATTTTCTTTGGGGATCTGCTCCGGGGCAGATAGCTTTCCTCTTTCTGCCTTTAGGTGTAGTTATCTCTCAAGCTGTGACGAGGCGTCTAGTATCAACGTAGAAACGCTCCACGGCTACCTCTAGTTGTGTGGTTAGTTCAGGTTACTGCAATTCAATAGGTTCCAGCCTCTCTGGTGTATTTGCTTTTTCTCCTCAGCAACCAAAACACAACAGTATCACCGGCCCAAACTGAAAATTATATGGTACTCACAGAAGGGAAAAATAGTGTGGAAAGAAAAAAAAAGTTGTCAGAGTTGTCAGGGTTTTTTTTTCCTGTTTGTTGCATTTTTTCCCTCTTTTTCTCTGGGTGCTGAGGAGGAATTTTTTTTTCTCTCAAACGAGCTTGCACAGTTGTCTGGCCGTGTGGATCAGCTTGCCACTGAGGTTCGGAGTATTGCTACCTATCGTGCTAGGTTGCCGGTTGTGGAACTTAGGATTCCCATGCCAGATTTGTTTATGGGGATCGGGCTAAATTTCTGAATCTCAAAAATAACTTTAAGTTGTTTTTTGCCTTAAAGCCTAAGTCCTCAGGGAACGCAGCACAGCAGGTTCAAATTGTCATCTATCTCCTGCGCGGCGACCCTCAGGATTAGGCTTTTTCCCTGACACTTGGGGATCCTGTTTAGAATGATATTGATGTATTTTTTCTGGCTCTGGGGTTATCGTACGATGAACCTAATGTCTCTGATAAAGCTGAAAAAACCTTGTTGGCATTAAATCAGGGTCTTGAAGATGCTGAGTTGTACTGTCAGAAATTCCGAAAGTAGGCAGTCCTGACCAAATGGAATGATGATGCTTTGGCAGCCCTTTTTCGGAAGGGGCTATCAGAGAATGTAAAGGATGTTATGGTGGGATTCCCTGCTCCCTCTGGTCTCAATGATTCTATGTCATTGGCCATTCAAATTGACAGACGTTTGCGTGAGCGCAGAGGTATGCGTGAGATAGTGTTGCCTTGTGAGCCAGCTTCTGAGCCCATGCAGTGTGATAGAGTGACTTCTGGGGCACAGCGTCATGAGTTTGAAAGCGCAATGGGTTGTGTTTCTACTGTGGTGACGCCTCTCATGCTATTTCAGTCTGCCCTAAGCGGGGAAGACGTTTTGCATGCTCAGTTGTCTTGGGTAGTGTTCAGACAAAATTTCTGTTGACTGTTACCCTGATTTGCTCCCTGTCCACATTTTCTGCTCAGGATTTTGTTGATTCAGGAGCAGCTATTAAATTAACCTGATGGATTTTGACTTTGCCAAACTTGTGGGTTTCCCATGATACCCCTGCGGAAGTCTATTCCCCTACTGGGCATTGATTCTACCCCTTTGGCGGAGAATAAACCCCAGTTTTTACTCAGGTGATAATGAGGGTTGAACCAGATCATCAGGAGAGTTGCAAATTTCTGGTGCTGTATAATCTGCATGACATTATTGTACTAGGCTTCCCTTGGTTACAGTCTCATAATCCTGTTTTGGATTGGAAATCTGTGTCTGTGACCAGTTGGGGCTGCCAATGTGTTAATGCTGACACTCCTGTTTTTTCTGCCTCTCCCCAGTTTCAGGATGTTCCTGACTTTTTGACTGATTTTTCGGATGTATTTAGTGAAAGTAAATCTGCATCTTTGCCCCTCACAGGAGCTACGATTGCGCTATTGAATTAGTGCCTGGTGGTAAATTTCCTAAAGGTCGCCTTTTTAACTTGTCTGTACCTGAACACGATGCTATGCAATCTTATATCAAGGAGTCATTGGAGAAGGGTCATATCAGACCATCCTCTCCACCCTTGGGTGCCTGTTTTTTCTTTGTGGCCAAAAAGGATGGTTCATTGAGGCCGTGTATTGATTATCGTCTCTTGAATAAGATCACTGTGAAGTTTCAATATCCGTTACCCTTGATATCTGACCTGTTTTCCAGGGTGAAAAGTGCTAGTTGGTTTACCAAGCTTGACCTCAGGGGGGCATATAACCTTATTCGCATCAAGCACGGGGATAAATGGAAGACAGCGTTTAATACCCCAGAGGGGCATTTTGAGTACCTAGTGATGCCCTTTGGGCTCACTAATGCTCCTTCCGTCTTCCAATCCTTCATGAATGATATTTTCAGGGATTTTGTGGATAAATTTCTGATTGTTTATTTGGATGATATCTTGATTTTTTTCCAATGACTGGGACTCTCATGTGAAACATGTTCGGACTGTGTTCCAGATTTTGAGAGAGAATGCACTGTATGTGAAGGGATCAAAGTGTCTTTTTGGCGTACAGAAGGTCTCATTTCTGGGATTCATTTTGTCTCCGTCTGTTATTGAAATGGACCCGGTCAAGTTTCAGGCTATCTGTGATTGGGTCCAACCTACTACATTAAAGGCTCTTCAGAGATTTTTGGGTTTTGCCAATTTTTATCGTAAATGTTATTGGTAATTTCTCCGGTATTGTTAAACTATTGACTGATTTGACCAAAAATTGTTCTGATGTGGTGAATTGGCCTCCTGAGGCAGTTTCTGCGTTTCAGGAACTTAAGCAGAGATTTACTTCTGCTCCTGTTCTACGGCAGCCTGATGTTTCTCTACCGTTTCAGGAGGAGGTTGAAGCCTCTGAAATTGGGGCAGGTGCCGTTTTGTCCCAAAGAGATCCAGAGACCTCTAAGAGTAACCCTTGTGCCTTTTTCTCTCGAAAATTTTCTACAACTGAACGTAATTGTGACGTGGGTAATTGGGAGTTATTGGCCATGAAGTGGGCCTTTGAAGAGTGGAGACATTGGCTGGAAGGAGCCAAACATCAGGTGGTGGTCCTCACGGACCATAAGAATCTGGTTTATCTCGAATCAGCCAAGCGACTTAATCCTAGACAGGCCAGGTGGGCCTTGTTTTTCACACGTTTTAATTTTGTGGTTTCTTTTCTTCCTGGCACTAAGAATGTTAAGGCGGATGCCCTCTCGAGGAGTTTCTTTGCGGACTCTCCTGAGTTATCTGATCCTACTGATCCATCTCGCCCAATTTGAGACTGGCTCTGGAAGGGTGTCAGGAGGATAAACCTGAGCGCTGCGCTATTGGGAAATTGTTTGTCCCAGACCAGTGGAAGAAGAGTGTGATGTCTGAGATTCATTGTTCCACGTTGGCTGGTCATCCCGGGATTTTTGGTACCAGAGACTTGGTGAGTCGGTCTTTTTGGTGGCCTACTTTGTCTCGTGACGTCAGGGAATTTGTGCAGTCCTGTTGGATTTGCTCTCGCTCCAAGCCTTGCTCTCGCTCTAGTGGTTTGTTAATGCCATTACCTGTGCCCAAGAGGCTATGGACCCATATCTCTATGGATTTTATTTCCAATCTCCCTGTTTCTCAGAGAATCACCGTTATCTGGGTAATCTGTGATAGGTTTTCCAAGATGATACATCTTGTGCCATTACCTAAGTTACTTCCTCCTACGAATTGGTGCCTTTGTTCCTTCAGCACGTGGTTCGGTTACATGGCATTCCGGAGAACATTGTGTCTGACAGAGGAGTCCAGTTTGTTTCCAGATTTTGGAGGACATTTTGTTCTAAACTTGGTGTTCAATTATCTTTCTCCTCTGCTTTTCATCCTCAGACCAATGGAAAAACCGAGAGAACAAACCAGACCTTGGAGACTTATTTGAGATGTTTTGTGTCTGCTGATCAAGATGACTGGGTCTCTTTTTTGCCTTTGGCTGAGTTTGCTCTTAATAATAGGACTAGCTCTGCCACCTTGATGTCTCAATTTTTCTGCAATTTTGGGTTTCACCCTCGATTTTCTTCGGGACAGGCGGTGGCTTCTGTCTGTCCGGGTGTTGACTCTGTTGTGGAGTAAATGCAGATTTGGGACCAGGTAGTGGAGAGGTTGTCTCTCTCTCTCAGGAGAAGGCCCAATGGTTTGCCAACTGGCATAGGACTGATGGCCCTCGGTTTAAAGTGGGAGACTTGGTTTGGTTGTCCTCAAGAAATATCCCTATGAGGGTTGCATTTCCAAAGTTTAAGCCAAGGTTCATTGGACCTTATAAGATCATGGAGATTCTTAATGCTGTTTCCTTCCGTTTGTGTCATGGGTGTATCGCCACGAAGATCGTCGCGATTACACATTCTGACTTCTCGCAGCTGAGTTGCTGTTTCTTTGTGTTTGGCAGTGAGGGAGTTAATTCTACCTAGCTCTGTGCTAAGACTAGGTCCAGCCTCGCCCGGCTGCAGTTTGATTATGCACTAATTAGCTTCCTTTATATACCTGCCAGTCTGCTTGGGAGATGCCGGTGAAAGCATTCATACAGACCAGCAGATAGGATCGGTTCTGAGAAGACTTAAGCTAAGAGCTCCTTTGTGGTTTCTCCTCTCCTCGCTTATAGTTTATCTCCTAGACCTTTTGTGTTCCCTCTGTGTTTAAGTGTTGTATGCAAGACAGTATTTACTTTATCCCCTGTCTGTCTCGTTTGTCTTTACTGTTTATTAAGCGGTGACCTGCCCATATCCCTTTGGTGGTAATCAGTGTCCTTCTAAGGACTAGATTACAGTGGTCAGGGACTTATAGGAGATAGGGTTACGCTGGCGGCCTGGACCTCTGTACCATTAACAGTACCTCCAGGTAGAGGGACTAGTCAGGACCCCAGTTTAGGGTCAGTATAGACCCCGGTCCACCTCTAGCCTGAGACAGCGTGAAACAGATCCAGTATAGATCCTCAGTACTTCGGATATTATGTCAGGTAATACTATGTTATCAAATACTATATGTTCAAGTTGATATAACCTATTTATATGTTATATAGAATGTTGTCCCACTTGATATAGATTACTGACATTATCTATAACTAGAGTTGAGCGATACTTTCCGATATCCTAAAGTATCGGAATCGGAATGGTATCGCCGATATCACTAAAATATCGGCGATACCCGATACCGATACCGGAAGTCCCATGTAAGTCTATGGGAACAAAATATCGAAATTAAAAAAACCCCATTCTTGCCTTGTTGGTTAATTGTACATGAAGGAAAACAAGAAAGAGTAATGTAGAATGTATTGGGGAAGGTTGAGGAGACATTAAAGGCATAGATGTTTAACCCAATCAAATGGAATAGCATAAATATTTTTTTTTTTAAAGATGTTCGGATTGACGAAGAAATTGACAATGTTGTTAACGTTTTTTATATTTTGGCAAATATGTATATTACACAACTTCCATGCTCTTCATCTTCACCTTTTAACTTTTCACACACTTTCTCCTTCATAATCTTCTGCAGCATCATCTTTTTCATCAAATTATTCTTCATCTTCACCTTCTTTATCTTCTTCTTAAACTTCTTGCTATTCATCTTTGTTAACATTACTCATATTCTTCTTATTAAACTATTATTCTTATTCATATTCTGCTTCATCTTCTTCATCATATTCTTATTTGTGACAGAGAATCCTGTACTTGTAATCTGTCAAAGTATGAATTTTTCATCCTTCCGTTCTTGCTGTCACAAAAGATTTAAATTACAACAGTATTTGTCCGTGTTCAGTTTAGCCTGCAGCAGCAGGCATTTTCCAGGGGCACCACGAGGAGGAACGGACTCACCCCCATACACTGCTTAGTCTTCTTCTGCTTAGAATTTAGAGCATATATTTTGCTCTTCATTTTGGTCTTATACTTCATGTTCTTCTGCTTTTAGATCTTCTGCTTATTGTTCTTGTGTCTCTTGTTCCGTATCTTGTATTTGTAGCACAATCTTGTACCAGCTGATGTTACTGGGACACGGTTACTAAGCAGGAGGTACCTGTGCTCCAAAGCACTACCAAGGACCAGCAGACGTTGCTGGAACTCGGATACCGAGATGGAGGCACCTAGGCCAAAGGCACTGCGGAGAACCAGTTGACGGTACTGGAACCCGGACGGGTAGCAGAAGGTACAAGAGCCAATGCAAGTAACGAGGACCACTGACTGTGCTGGAACCCGGAGGGGCAGCAGAAGGAAAAGAGCCAATGGCACAACCGAGGACCAGCTGACGTTACTGGGACACGGTTACTAAGCAGGAGGTACCTGTGCTCCAAAGCACTACCAAGGACCAGCAGACGTTGCTGGAACTCGGATACCGAGATGGAGGCACCTAGGCCAAAGGCACTGCGGAGAACCAGTTGACGGTACTGGAACCCGGATGGGTAGCAGAAGGTACAAGAGCCAATGCAAGTAACGAGGACCAGCTGACTGTGCTGGAACCCGGAGGGGCAGCAGAAGGAAAAGAGCCAATGGCACAACCGAGGACCAGCTGACGTTACTGGGACACGGTTACTAAGCAGGAGGTACCTGTGCTCCAAAGCACTACCAAGGACCAGCAGACGTTGCTGGAACTCGGATACCGAGATGGAGGCACCTAGGCCAAAGGCACTGCGGAGAACCAGTTGACGGTACTGGAACCCGGACGGGTAGCAGAAGGTACAAGAGCCAATGGCACAACCGAGGACCAGCTGACGTTACTGAACCCCAGTAACAGAGGAGCAAGTGTTGACTGTGCTAACAGCACTTCCGAGCAACAACTGGCGGTGTTGGAGCCCAGGGTCAAGGAGGATGTTTAAATACTAGATCAAGTAATTTCCTTGTTACCTGTCAATTTTAAATGTCTATACTTCAAACAAGAGAAAGATAACCTTTACTACCATAAGATGATGATTTCATTTAAACTAATATCTAGATAAATAAAGAATTGACAAACATAAACACATACATTAACATGTTGAACAGCAATGCAAACCACAAAATAAATTAGTTAAGGAATCTGCTATACGGTTGTACATAAAAGCATACAAGTACATATCTGAATCCATTAATGATGGATAAGTAACAGTATGTACACCATTTTTATTGTATAGACAATGAATGTCTGACTTCAAAACATCATCAGCATTACAAGTAATCTGTGATATTACTAAAATGTTCCATTTGCTGAATAATGTCACTAAATATTTTATACAAAATTATACAATTTCCATCATGTAATACTCATAATATGTGGCAATAATCATTTTTATTAACAAACATAACCTTTAAAAAGTGCATAGTGCATAGTGAAAATTGCTATTTATGGCTGACTGTCGACTTGGAAGCATGACAACAGATAGATAAGGTATATATAGATGAGACTGCATAGCCACAGATGGTGAATGGCGATGTAATACTGTACCTCAATAAAGTGTGCGTCACTACTACATAATTTTTTTTATATAGCTTTATAAACAGGGTACATGGATGTATGCTTGTGCCTTTGTTTTGACGCACAGACTGCCTTCCTGCTGAGACGCATTGGGTAGTGAACAGTTGTGTGCAGTGTTCACTGCAGTCTCTGCGGAATAACCACACTTAGACCTTATAACTTTTCAGCCTTTCTTTATCAATCTACCAAGATGAAGAAGGCAGGGAGTAAGGCACGTGGTCGTGAAGTTTCTTCAGGGAGAGGACGTGGGGATTCTGTGGCTGCTGCGGCCCCCAGTGACACAGCATCCACCAGTTTTCCCCGTGAGCGTTCCTTTATGCGCACTTTTGTAGGAGCTCGGAGTACCCCCCTGCTGCGGGAAGAACAAATTGAAGCCGTTGTTGTTTGGATGTCAGCCAATGCATCGACTTCAATTGCTTCCACCTCCTCTCAGGACCACAGCACTGTTGGGCAACCATCTGTCTCTTCACCGCCTGGCAAATTGCCCAGGCAGTCAGAGAGTTCTGTACAGGAGCCAGCTGAGTGTCTGCTTCTGTTCTCAAATCTATTGGCTTGCAAACAGGGGCCCAGCCAAGCAGCATTCTGTAATGTGAAGAGGGGGTATGCAGTGATGCGCAACAGCTGTGTCTCTCTGAATCTGAAGAGGCGGGTGAGACAGTGCCGATGGTCAGCACACCGCAGAACGCATCTGATGATGATGAGACCCAGGTGCCAGTTTCTGTTGAGCATGGTGCTGGCCAGACCACCCAACAGCAGGTGTTGGAAGAGGGTAGTGGAGATGATGAGGTCCAAGACCCAACATGGCAGGAGGAACAGGAAGGTGGTGGGAGCAGCTCAGAGGAATAATAATAATATTTTTTTTTAATAGCGCCATCATATTCCGCAGCGCTTTACAGTTTACAGTTTCAGAACACAAGTCTAAGTAACAACGTTAACATACAAAATTAATTTAAGCAAATTAGTCGCCCCGTTTCGTGAAGTTACAATGACCAGAGTGGGGGAGATACAAATATAGGGTTTATAAACAATGGTGCATTCAATGTTTCCAGCCATCTTAAGGGACTGAGGGATGGAGAAGTGAATGGGCTGAGACAACACCACTTACACAGAATACATAAATGACTTTGATTAGTGAATGTGATAGGCCGTCTGAACAAATGTGTTTTGAGGGAGCGCCTAAACCATGCAAATTGGGATAGTCCCAATTTCTTGGGGTCAGCATCCAGAGGATTGGCGTAGAGAGAGAAGCTTGGAGTGGGGTGGGAGGTAGTTTAGTCAGAGGTTAGTCAAAAAGTCGTTTGCAAAGCGCAGCGTCGGTTAGGCCGAAGATAGAAATGAGGGAGGAGATGTAGGAGGGGTGCTCCTGTGGAGAGTTTTGGGGGTGAGAACCAGTATTTTTGGTTGAAAGCTGGGGGGAGGCCTAGAGAAATGGTTGTGAAAAGGAAGATAGAGGAAGCATTGCCCCCGGTACAAACGGAGGGAGGTTAGGCGGGCAGACTCGGTTGCCTGTACCTCCAGTTTGGACCTTTCGGAGCAGTTGTCTTCCAAAAGTCAAAACGTGCGCTCCCAGGCTTGCATGCGTGGTCCTTTTTTCAACACTTGACAAAAATATTTGCTATGTAAATGCAAGCGGGGTAATAAAAAATTTAAAAAATAGCTAAAAGTGTAGTCACCTCAATACCACAAATATGGGGAAAAAACATGTCGGACAAAGACGGTTGAGTTACAAAGAACACTGGAGATGTAGGCCAAACCTACAGCACACCTCATTTCAGGTTGTTTTTGAAGCCTCTTAACGAGCTCACACACAGCTGGTTTCTGCTTCCTCACAGAATCGCCATGGAAGAAACCCGGCCACTTTGTCCAGAGACAAACTGTATTCCACAACAGCGCAAGTTCCCTGTCATCCCCACCCCAGGCCACAAAAACCATCGGTAGCACAGGCATGGATAAAAGACGGCCCATACCCGAAAACCATGCACGGCACAGGCTTTAATGCTGGCATTGCAAAATCCTGTCCCTTGAAATGCTGTGATTCAGGCTGGGGAGACAGACGTTTCCGTAACTGAATATCATTGTCCAGTCCACAATACAATGTGCCAAGCCGATTTCATTTCAGCAGGGAAAAAGCATGTTGAGGGAAAAATTAAACATGCGTACAAAACCCTCTAGAAGGTCCACCTGACCACGATGCGTGGCCCATACCCATTGTTCTGACGCTACAACCATAAGGAAAGAAGGGAATTTGTCCCTAAAAATACAACTAAGCTGAATCCCTACGATGTAAGGGGAACCTGATCCTGCGACCAGACCCGCAAAGTCCTCATCTAGTGTGAACGAAGACCAAATTTTCGAGGGAGTAATCCCCCACAAGATCTAGGACTGGGAGAAAAAGGTGGACACCTCCTAACATAAATTTAGAAGGATAATTAAACAAAAAATAAATATTTGTGATCCAAAAATAAGAAAATGACAGATTAAGGCACCTAAGCACCCGGCTAGCTTAAAGTAGTAATACAATGAAGTAAGCAAAGCCCCCCCGAAGGGCGGAGCCAGACTAAATGGGAAAAAAGGTCATGTGACCAGCAAACTGAAACAAAAAACAAGAGGGTTCTAACACCATGGCCAGGGACATTTTCCTTTCCCCACTGCCCATTGGGTCAATGTTGTGCAGCCGGGTACTGATCTGCGAGTGGCGCTGTCGTGTTCTGCCAACTCCAAGGATTGCAGGAATCAAAGTCTGACACATTGTTCCTCCCTACTCAGTTCCTCAGAAACATCGCTGCAGGAGCCGTAACGGTCACCTCCACATGGGGGCCCGTGAACGTTTACCGTTGCGACCGATATAGCAAGCCTGTCCAAAATTCAAAAAGGCCGCCTGAAATTAATTTACCATGGGGATCTTAGCCACAAGCGCAGGGCTTGTAATGCCATAAAAGGAGAGCGACGTGTGGTTTTTGGAAGTGAATCTCGGAGGCTGGTAGTGTGTGACAATGGTCGAAATCGGTGTCAGCTCTGGCTTGGAACCTCACTCACATACCATGCCTGTCATATGTGCTCAATTGGTCGTGCAGAGTTTTTTTGAGGGACTATCCTCTTTATGCACTCTGCACAAGGCCGCCTAGAGTGGGGCTCACTTGCACGTTCCAGCATGGCCAGATCGCTGATTGCGCTCTCAACGCAGATTTCACCTTCAGAAAAAATCGCATATATGTACGTACCCACCAGGTGTAATTCCTCGTTACATATGTTGGAGCGGTTGTGTGAGCAGCACCACAGTAATGGAGTATCCTCATCAGGCGCAGTAACTCGCAATTTGCGCCTTTTCACACTTCACCACTACTGAGTGGGGCCTCTATAATAAGAATAAAAATTATTTATTTATATAGCGCCATAAATATTCCGCAGTGTTTACAGTTTAAACAGTTTCAAAAACAAGTATAAGAAAAACCGTTAACAATACAATAATTAACAAAATCCCGCCCCCCCCTGCTGGTAAAAACTTACAATCTACAATAGGGGGGGGAGATACAAAGTACAGGTTTTTATATACAATGGTTTTTTTTTTTTTTCAATGATGTCCAGCCATTTTTAAGGGATGGGGGGATGCATGGAGATAGTGAATGGGCTACACACAAGAATTACACATAGAATACTTTGATTAGTGAATGTGATAGGCCACTGGAACAAATGTGTTTTGAGGGAGCGCCTAAAACCCTCCCAAAATTGCGGATAGTCCAAATTTTTCTTGGGTAGAGCATTCCAGAGGATTGGCGCAGCGCGGGGTGAAGTCTTGAGTTGGGAGTGGGAGGACGATTGTGCAGAGGTTAGTGAAGGTCGTTTGCGAGTGCGCATCGGTTAGGCCGATAAATATAAATAAGGGAGGAGTGTAGGGGGGTGCTGGCTGTGGAAGCTTTTTTTGGTGAGAACCAGTAATTAGAATTGGTCCATAATGAATGGAGCCATGAGTGTATGGTTCGAATAACTTAGAAGGAATCTGCCACGTTTTGCGTGGTTTGATGAGTCAACGCGATGGCGAGTGCAGATGAGCACTAGTCAGCCGACGTCCCCTTACTCCTGCTTCAAAAAACACTGCAACACAAGGCATGGGTTTTTGGGGAAGATTTGAGGATGAGGAGTCACAAATTCCATCACCTTTGGACAGTCAGCGCAACGTGGTTCCTCACAAGGGCGGAGACTTCAAAAGTACCATGCTGTATCAACAATTGAACCCCCAAAAAGTCGCTGTCTATTTTTCTAAACCATTACAAACTTTTAAATGTATTTTACAAAGCACATAAATTACATTTTTTGTCTTCCTTTTGTAAGCTATTGTGTTTCCATAAACTGATGTTACAGAATTTGATACAAAATTTTAAATTTTGAGTTTTAAATTTTGTAAATTTATATGATTAAAGGCCCTTTGTGAGGAGGATGGGGGAGGAGCAATGGGGGAGGAAGACATCGCTCCAGGGGGAGGTAGACAATGCTCAGTCAGTATGTAGACCAAGGGTGGGGTGATGCACAGCAGGCGGAATGACGCCTCTTGCAGGGGACAACGTTTTCTTGGCCAGTTGGGAGTCTGCACACATGGTTGATTTCATGCTGCAGTGGTGAGAAACGACCGCCGCATCGAACACATTCACACCACGTTCTGATTTTTGGGGTGTACACCCTCCTAACCCTCGCTACCCCGGGAAAATTACAAAGCCTCATCACACCGGAACCGGGGCGAAAACGGAGTCCAAGACACACTGGTGCAATCCATAATGTTTCCATTCCAGCCGAGAGCACGCTGTGCTCGCTTACAAACAGCTCTGTGCGCGAGGCAGTGGAGACAGCCGGCAACAAGAGGGAGCCAAGCAGCGCCTCTGCACAGGGCAAGAACATATTTCCAATGTGTCAAAGTTTTGTGGCAGCGCCACCAATGTCTACACCCTCCGAGACGGCTCCGTCAGCAGGGGCAACATTTTCCTAAATGGTGACAGGACACAGTCTTGCCCTCTCGTGTACTCCCAGATGGCCTTCCCCATTCAAGTTTTGGGGTCTCTAAGCTGATACATGGCCCGGCTTACCAGTATGCATTGGGGGTGTGCTTGATTGCTGCCAGTGTTTATCGGAGCGCGTTCTTTACTGCTGCAGGTGGTGTATAACCGACCGTTGCATGCGACTATCCCCCGAAAAAAGTAGAACGGCTTACTTTCTAAAATGAAAGGCATGGGATCTCGCCTGAATTTGCCTTCCGGTTTCGATTAACTAACTGGTTGGCAAACGTTTTCCTGTCTCCTGTTATGTTCATGTTTCTCCCACCTGAGCTATACTCCCTGGGCACAACACTGCCAGGTTGCGCTAGAAGTGTCGTGTCCCCGACCAATACACAAGCATAGTGATTTGTGGGGTTCAGTAACGCCTGCTGTTCCCCGCTGCGTGTCTACAAAAATAATTGCGCTAAAATCCAAATTAAAGTTCAAATTTAAATTCAAACATCTCAAAACAAGGCTCAGGCTACACCCTCCTTGACCCTGGGCTCAGAAGTGTTGGATGCACAGATCAAAACAATCGATGATGTGTTTGTGGGGTTCAGTAACGCCTGCTGTTCCCCCGCTGTGTGTCCGGCAAAAATTACCTGCTACCTAGCTACCATGTTGAAAAAAACATGAAGTTAAAGTGGGCTAGTGCAACATAGATATCAGGCTCACCCTTATTTCTAGCTGTAAACAAAGTGAAACGTCAAATTTTAAAAACCCTTCAATGATTGTGTTGGGAACAAATCTGTAATAAATAATTGTGACTTTTGGGGAGATATCCCAGTTTTAACACAAATGCTAAACAAAAGCATACTTATGCTTGGGAATGATGGTGAACCTTCTCACTCCATAACTTTGACAAATCCAAATCACATCATGCCTCAAAGCGAAATGTTGGAAGTGCATAATGTGGGTTGAACTTTTACAACAGCTGCAGTGCAAAGGTTATCCTTCTGTGTTCTTTTGGGTTTTAAATAAAAGCTACAAGTAAATATAATAATAATTGTTGATTAAGGGCATGATGTCACCTTAAATATTGTGCAAACAATGGATGTAGGACTATTCCTCTTTAACATACTTAAATTTGTGTCATTTGAAAAAATACATATTTTAGTTAAAAATTAAAAACCCAGTTCAGTAAGCTGTGAAAGGCCCGTTTGTGTACTTCTATATTGTTTGAACCCAATGTAATTTAAAAACGGAGGAAGGCGTCACCTAATAGATTAGTTTTTTCAAATATAAGGAGAAGCACCAATTGAGAAAAATGAAAAGGAGGCACTGAGACACGCCAGAGAGTACAACAGGCAGGGGCTTGAACAAGTAACTGGAGCGTGATATGCACTAAAAAAATTTAAAAAAACACAGACTGAAGTGAACACTGAAACACAACGTCCACAATCTGTGAAAGGCTACTCCTTTGTCTACTTCTATAGTGTTGAAACCCCAATGTATTGTATACGGATGAAGCGCGCCACTAATAGATTAGATTTATTTTAAAGGGAATGTAGCAGAACCAATTGGAGATAAATGAAAAGGATGTGCCACTGAGACACCCCAGCAGAGTACAAGAGCGGGTGCTTGAACAAGTAACTGAGCGGATATGCACTCAAAAAGAAAAACACAGACTGAAGTGAACCTGAAACACAACTGTCCACAATCTGTGAAAGGCTACTCCCTTTGTCTACTTCTAAGTGTTTGCAACCAATGTATTGTATAGGATGGAAGCCGTCACACTAATAATTAGATTTTTTTTAAATGGAATGTAGCAGAACCAATTGGAGATAAATGAAAGGATGAGCCACTGAACACGCTCAGCAGAGTACAAGCAGCAGTGCTTGAACAAGTACTGGAGCGTGATATGCACTCAAAAAGTAAAAACACAGACTGAATGAACACTGAAACACAACTTCCACAATCTGTGAAAGGCTACTCTTTGTCTACTTCTATGTGTTTGCAACCAAGGGATTGTATACGGATGGAACACGTCACACTAATAGATTAGATTTATTTAAATGGAATGTAGCAGAACCAATTGGGAGATAAATGAAAAAGGAGAGCACTGAGCACGCTCAGCAGAGTACAAGCAGCAGTGCTTGAACAAGTAACGGGAGCGTAGACTCAAAAAAGTAAAAAACACAGACTGAAGGAACATAAAAACACAACGGTCCACAATCTGTGAAAGGCTACTCCTTGTCTACTTCTTAGTGTTTGAAACCCAAATGTATTGGGATACGGATGGAAGCGCATCCACTATAATTTCTATTGAATGGAGCAGCAGAATACACTAAAAAAAAAAAAAGAGTCTGTGAGTGCACGTCGATGCCTAAGACAGCTTTGGGGATGCAGAGCAAACTGCCCTCACCTGCACTCACACCCCTTGCAGAGCGTTAAAAACAACCTGCAGCAAAAGGAAGCTTTCACAGCGGTTGGTGATAGCCTGCCACAGCACAGTAACTAAATCGCAATCTTTAAGTCCCTCAGAGTCACCCAGAGTACGTTCTGTCCCATCTGAATTCAAAAAACATGACGCAAAATGGGGGCGGGCCTTTTTATGCATTCTGACTATTTCGCACCAAACCCCACCCATGCCATTATTAAGATACCGCGCTTCGGGATGTGCCCCCCTTCGTAGGATTCCTCATTGGCTGACTAAAATCACATTGCCTCTCAAGAATTATGGGAACTTCCGATTCCGGTAACATATTGAAAAAGTATCGGAAAATTTAATATGAATTCCGATAACGCGAAATATCGGCCGATACCCAAAACTTCGGTTCGGAATGCTCAACACTTTTATAATTTTTATACCGTGATATTTTTACCGGCCATACTAAAAAGATTCTCCCCACTACCATGGATCCAGTAGCCCAGCTTGCCCGCAGTTGCAGAGTTTGTCCATGGAGCTGACGGCTTAAGTCCAAGGTTTTGTTTCCCCCGAGCAATCCAGATCGGGGAAACCCAAAGTTGCTTCCCCGGACAGTTCACTGGTGGGCGGGACAAATTTTTTACCTCCGGGGGGGCATGTAAGTATATTTTCGGTACGGCCTCGGTATCGGGGAGTGAAGAGCAGAGGGTGGGAATTGTCATCTCGCTCTTACAAAGGGGGGCCCTCAATCCTGGGCGCCTCTCTTCCTCCGGCTCCCCGCTCTTCAGTCAGTAGACGATTTTTTTTTGCCGGGTCGGTAATGAAGACCCGGATCGGGTCTCCCTTGCTGAAAAGAAGTTACGTAAGATACAGCAGGGAGATCGTCCGGCGGAGGGGGTTTTCTCTGAGTTCCGAGATGGGGGGGGCGGGTACTCAGTGGAAGACCCACCTTAGGAGCCGTTTTTGTCAAGGGTTATCTGACAAATTAAAAGACGTTTGGCTCAGTTTATTCTCCCCCGTCTCTGGAGCCGCTATGGCCCTTGCTATTCGCATGATAGACGATTCGGGAGGTGGGCGAGATAACTCCGGGCCCCCCGTTATGACCCACCCACTACAAAGCCCTTTATTGAGGATCCCCTGGTCTGTTCTGGGAACCTATGCGTTGGGAGGGACATCTTTTCGAGGAGGGGGTCGGGGGTGCGCCGCAAGACAAAAAGTGTTTCTTTCGGGGGGGAGAGAGGGGGATTTTGTTGAGGGGTGTCCATCCCTGCCTCGCTGACAAGAAGTCGGCGGGAAAAAAGTTAATCCCAGGTTGTGTGGTGGCGACAACCTGGGGAGTTGTATTCGTCCACAGGTCCGTCTCAGTTCTCTACCAGCGGAGGTGGTGGAAGGACAGAGCTGAGAGGATTCTGTTCTTCTTGATAAAATGGGTCCGGGGCTAATCGGGGACGCTGGTTTGCCCCGGGCAAGGATGCAACTGAGTGTATTGGCCAACCGATCCCTATTTTCTCTATTGACGCCAGGCCTCTCGGTCAAGGTAGCTTTTACAACGTTCATAACATAGACCTTCGAGTAGGGCTTTTCATAAAGAACGGTTGTCTTGTTATGTTTGGAGGGTCTTCCTACTCCTATTTTGGGATTCCCCTTGGTTGGAAACAAACCCAGTGATTAATGGCAATCCAAGAGATAACCAGTGGAGTGAATTTGCAAGAGTAACGCATGAAACCGGTCACAGTGCGCGGCCTGAACTTTGCCTCCTTTTCTGGAGGACTTTGAGGATGTGTTCTCTGAGGGGGGCCCTGCAAAATTACCTCCTCAGCGCGTTTTGACTTTTCAATAAAATTTCTTCCTGATGCTAAGTTACCAAAAATCTAGGTTATATAACCTTTCTGGGCCTGAGGGCAGGCTTTGAAGGTTTAAAAATTTCGGAAAGTCGGGGCCCCAAGGGCTATTAGCCTTAACTTCCCCAGGGCCGCGGGGTTCTTCTTGTGAAGAAAAAAATGGAGGCCTACGCCCTTGCTTGGATTTCCGTGAGCTTAATCGGATTACTGTCCGAGATCCGTATCCGCTCCACTTATTCCTGACCCTTTTCAATCAGATTGTGGGGCCCCAAAAAATGGTTCCTAAGTTGGATCTCGGGGGTGGCGTATAATCTGATTAGATAAAGGAGGGGATGATTGGAAGACGGGCCGTTTAACAATTTCCCGGAGGGACAAATGGAACCCTTGTCATGGCCTTTTGGTCTGACTACTGCCCCGCGGTGTTTCAAACATTTTGTTAATGACTAGTGTTAAAGCTTTCCGATACCGCAAGTATCGGGTATCGGCCGATTTTCCCGCGTTATGGGAATTTCCCGATTACTTAATTCCGATACTTTTCCCATATCGTATACCGGAATCGGAAGTTCCATAATTCTTTGAGAGGCAATGTGATTTAGTCAGCCAATGAGGAATCCTTACGAAGTGTGGGCACATCCTGTAATGCCTGGGGTCATCTTAACTAATGGCATGGCTGTGATTGGTTTCTGAAATAAAAGTCAAAAAGCACTAAAAAAAGGGCGCCGCCGTCCATTTTAAGCGTCACTGTGCTGTGAACTCAGTAAGGGACAGAACGCTACTCTGCTAACTCTGAGGGACAGTTACATATTGCGATTTTGTGTACTACTGTGTTGAGGCAGGGTAGTTTAAACCCAACCGCTGTGGGAAAGCTTCATTTTGCCAGTGTTGTTTTAAAAACTCTGGCAAGGTGTGTGTGGACAGGCAGGTGACGCTGCAGTTGCTCTGCATCCACCGCTGTTTGTAGGCATCTGCACGTGTCACTGACCTTTTTTTTTAAATTTTATTTAGTGGAATTGGGTGCAGCTCCATTATATTAGAAAAAAAATCAAATCTATTAGTGTGACGTGCTTCCATCCGTAAACAATAACATTGGTTGCAAACACTATAGAACTACCAAAGGAGCATTTCACAGATAGGAATAGTTGTGTTTTCAGTGTTCACTGCAGTCTGTGAGGTATTGATTTTTTGAGTGCAGAAACAAAGCTCCATTAGTTCTTCAACCACTGCCGGTTTGTAGTCTGCTGAGCGTGTGTCACTGCCATCCTTCACATTTTTTTTTCTAATTGGTGCTGGCCCATTTTAGTGGAAAAAAATCTAATCTATTAGTGGTGACGCGCTTTCCCTCCGTATAAAAATACATTGGTTGCAAACACTATTAGAACTACAAAAAAGGAGCTTTTCACAGATATTGGGAAAAGTTGTGTTTCAGGTCACTGCAGTCTGTGAGGTTTTGATTTTTTGAGTGCAGATCACGCTACATTAGTTCTTCAACCCTGCCGTTTGAGTCTGCTGAGCGTGTGTCACCCGCTCATCCTTCACATTTTTCTCTAATTGGGGCTGCTCCATTTTAGTGGAAAAAAATCTAATCTATTATGTGACGCGCTCCATCCTTTTACATACATTTTTTGCAAACACTATAGAACTACACAAAGGAGCTTTTCACAGATAGTGAATAGTTGTGGTTTTCAGTTTTTCACTGCAGCTTTTGAGGTTTTGAAAATTTTTTTGAGTGCAGATCACGCTCCAGTTTTTCTTCAAACCCCTGCCGGTTTTAAAACTGCTGAGCGTGGTCACTGCCTCATCCTTCACATTTTCTCTAATTGGTGCTGCTCCCTTTTAAATTTTAAAAAAATCTAAACCCATTAGTTGGAAAGCGCTTCCATCCGTTACAATACATTTGGGTTTCAAACACTATAGAACTACACAAAGGAGCTTTTCACCCGATAGTGAATATTGTGTTTCAGTGTTCACTGCAGTCTGTGAGGGTTTGATTTTTTGAGTGCAGATCACGCTCCAGTTAGTTTCCCTTCAACCCCTGCCCGGTTGTAGTCTGCTGACGGTGTCACTGCCCTTTATCCTCACATTTTTCTCTAATTTGGGGCTGCTCCATTTTAGTGGAAAAAAAAAATAATCTATTAGGTGACGCCTTCCATCCGTATACAATACAATTGGTTGCAAACACTATAGAACTACACAAAGGGGCTTTTCCCCAGATAGTGAATAGTTGTGGTTTCAGTGTCCCCGTAGTCTGTGAGCTTTTCATTTTGGAGTGCAGATTACGCTCCAGTTGTACTTCAACCACTGCCGTTTGTAGCTGCTGAGCGTGTGTCACTGCCTCATCCTTCACAAATTTTTTTCTAATTGGGGCTGCTCCATTTAGTGGAAAAAAAAATAACCCTATAGTGTACGCGTTTTCCACCCGTAACAAAACTTTGGGTTGCAAACACTATAGAACTACAAAAGGGCCCTTTTTCACAGATACTGAACAGGTCTGCAGTTCCTGTAGTCTGTGGGAATAACCACATTTAGGCCTTAACTTTTCTGACTTTCTTTATAAATCCCCAAGAGGAAGAAGCCCGGGGAAAGAAAGGGGGCACGTGTCGTGGCCCAGGCCGTGGTTTGCAGCGGAGGGACGTGGGGATTCTTGGCGCTGCCGCACCCAGTGACACGCACCACCTTTTTTCCCCGTGAGCGTTCTTTTATGCGCATTTTGTGGAGCTCAGCGTCCCCCCCGCTGCGTGAAGAAAAAATGAAGCCGTTTTGTTGGTGGCGCCAATGCATCGACTTCAATCCTTACCCCCCTCCTCTCAGACCACAGCACTGGAAAAAAACCATCATCTCTAAACCCGCCTGCCAAATTGCCCAGGCAGTCAGAGAGCTCTGTACGGAGCCGCGAGTCTCTGTTTCCCTGTTTCAGAATATGTTGGTTTGGGAAACAGGGCCACCCAAGCGCATTCTGGATTGTGAAGAAGGGGCAGTATGCAGGATGCGCAACAGCTGTGTCTCTTTTGAATCTGAAGGGGCGGGTGAGCCAGTGCGATGGTCAGCACACCGCAAAAACGATCTGGATGATGAGACTCATTCCCCAGTTTCTGTTGAGCATGGTGCTGGCCAGACCACCCAACAACAGCAGTGTTAGGAAGAGGTATTGGTGGAGTGATGAGGCCCAAAGGGCCCAACATGGTGGACCGGAATGGTGGAGCAGCTCTGAGAAAAGATGCCCCAACGGCCAAACAGTAGGGAGAGGTAGCCGAAAGACTCGCTCCCTGTAGTTTCCGTTTGGCCCCCTTTCGGGAATTCTTTCCCAAGGGCCAAACCGGGCGCTCCCAGGACTTGCTCTGCGGGGCCCTTTTTTTGAACAGTTGCAGATGATATTTGCTATGTCAATGAAGCTGTGTATTCAAAAAATAAAAAAGGGTAAAGGTCAGAACCTTTTAAATACACAATATGTGGAAACATGTGCGGTAAAAGCCTGTTTGTTCCCAAGACACACTGGAGAGTGGCCCAACCTACAGCAGCCCTACATTTTCGCTCCGGGTTGGGAGCCCTTCCTCCGTTCACACCCCGCTGGTGGCTTCCTCAAAGGACGCCTGGAAGCCCTCTGTCATTTTTCCCCATGCCTGTTTCCACCCCGGTGCAAGTTCCCGGGTCTCTCACACCCCCTGGCCCAAAAAAAATTTGGGGGGGGGGGGGGGGGGGGGGGGAATAAAAAGGTTGGGGGGAAAAAAGACGGCCAAACTCGCAAACCATCCACAGCACAGGCTCTGAAGCTGTCATTGCAAAACTCCACCCTTTTAAATGCTGTCATCAGGCTGGTGGAGACTGACAGTTTCCCCTGAATTTAAAGGCATTTTTGGGAGTCCCACAATCAATGTGCCAGCCGATTTATTTCAGCAGGCAAGCCGTCCCTGTCCTGCAAAAGCAGTTGAGGGGAAAATTAAACATGCGCTACTAAACGCCGTCAGTTGCAAGGTCCACCTGCCCCGATGGTGGACCAGTACCCATGGCAGGGAAAGATACCTTTTTCCACTGCCCATTGGTGAAGTTTTTGGGCCCCGGGTACAGATCTGCGAGTGGTTTTACGTGTTCTGCAACTCCCAAGATTGCCGAATCAAAATCTGTCCACATTGACTCCTCCTCCCACTCCAGTTCCTCGAAAATCGCTGCAGGAGCCGTCACGGCTAAATCCAAAATGGACCCCTGGGCGCTACCTGTGCGACCGTTTTGGCACAGGGCCCTGGCCAAACGGCAACAGGCCGTTCGAAATAAATTCCCCTGGGGAATCGAAGCCACACAGCGCAGGAGTCTGGAATGCCCTCAACAAAAGCGGGCGGTGGTTTTTTTCCAGCGAATCTCCACCAGGTTTTTTGGGAGTGTTGACAATGCCGAAATTGGTGGGGACTCCTTTGGGGCCCTTTGGGAACCTCACCCCACTCCATGTGGCCTGTGCCAACTGGGGTGCAGAGTTTTTTGAGGGACAAACCGATCTTGACACTGCTGCCAAGTCCGCCTAGGGTTTCGCTCACTTGCGACGTTCCGCATGGCCAGATCGCGCATTGCAGCCTGAAGCAGAATGGCCTTCCTGAACATCGCAAACATAGGTGACGTATCCCCCAGGTGGGTTCAACGTTACATTGTTGGTTGGGGGGTTTTGGGGAGCAGCAGCCCGCAAATTATGGAGATACTGCATTAGGCGCAATCCCAAAACCAATTTTCGCCTCCACAAATTCACCAATAATGAGTGGGCCACTATGAAGGACATGTGCCACGTTTGCGTGCGTTTGAGAGTCAACGCGGATGCGAGTGCAGTATGATGCAACTAGTCAGCCTGACAGTCCCCTTAACTGCCTGCTACAAAAACACCTGCAAGCAATAAGGATGAGGATTTGAAGTGGGGAGGAATGAGGAGTCCAAATTCCAGTCACCTTCTGGAAAGTCATCGCAACGAGGTTCCTCACAAAGGCTGGGCATGGCTCACTTTGTGGGTAGGATGAGGAGGAGGATCAATGGAGGAGGAAGTACAATCGCTCCAGAGGGAGGTACACAAACGCTCTAGTCAGTAATGTAGAGCGAGGTGGGTGATGCAGAGCATGCAGAGGATAACGTCCTCTTGCAAGGACAAGCGTTTCTTTGCATTGGGAGTCAGGCACACATGTTATTTCATGCGCAGTGCCTAAGAACGTCCTCCGCATCGCCCACATTCTCACGACGTCTGATTATAGGTGTACACCCCTCCTAGACCCTCGCTAACCGTACAAACGCATAAGCCTCATCCACACGGTTGAACCGGGCCGTAAAAGCGGGAGAACCAAGACACACTGTGAATCCCTAATGTTCTACTACTGCCCCGAGAGCACTGCTGCTGCTACAAACAGCTTTACAAAGCACTCTGTCGTCGAGGCAGTGTAAGAGAGCTCTGCAACAAGAGGGAGGCCCACGCAGTGCCTCTGCACAGGGGAAAGACAGGATGTTTCAAATGTGGCAAATGTTTTGTGCAGCTCCACAAATGTCTACACCATCCAGAGGCACCAGTCAGCGGAGTGCAACGTATCCGTCAGATGGGTGACAGACTACTTGGCTTTGCCTCATCGTGTACTCCCAGATGGCTCCTTCCCCATTCAAGTTTGGGTCTCTAAGCTGATACAGGCCAGAGCTTAGCCAGTATGCATTGGAGGTGCTGGCTTTGCCCTGCTGCCAGTGTATTATCGGAGCGCGTCTTTAGTGCTGCAGGTGTGTACAAACAGACCGTCGCATGCGACAACCTCCGATAATGTAGACCTGCTTACTTTATCTGAAAAATGAACAAGGCATGGATCTCGCCAGAATTTCTCTGTCCTTTATCAGATTAAATAACTGGTTCGCAACGTATCCATGTCTCCTGTTATGTTTCATCTTTCTACCACCTTGAACGCCTACTCCTGGGCATCGCAACACTGCCATTTGCTGCTCAGAAGTGTCCGTTGTCCAACAGAACAAAACACACGCTCTACTGTTAGTGGGGTTCAATAACCGCCAGCTGTTCCCCTGCTGTGTCAACGGCAAGAAGTGTCCTGTTCCCACACAATGGGACAGAAAAACACATGACCAACATGCACCAAATAGTGAAAGAGCCGTCACCCTGCTTGATATGCTGAAAACAGGAAATTGTGAAGTTTTGCAGGCAAGAATGATAAATTTTTAAGAAAAATATGACAAATAATAATTTGTCATCACAAGCGCATATCTGCACATGTCTATTAGAAATGGAAAATCAAAATAAAACATAGTCAAACACTCTCACATTTTTAAAATTAATGCATAAAAGTTAATTTCAGACTTATGAAATAATGCTTTTAAAGAACGTTATCGTGTACCTGTAAGACAATGCACTCAATGGATTACAATCATTACATCCTCATCATCATCATGAACTAGTTTTATTTATGACAGATTATAAAATACACATAGCTGTGATGCGCGGGAGACTGGAACTTCAACAGCACCATATAGAGGAAGAGGGGCCAGTGGCGATGGTGAACATGGTAATAATGTCCAATAATAAATATTACATCCTAGAAAGTGGCATCCAGCATACTACAAAATGGACTTTACCTGCAAGTGCCTGTTGAAACTACCACAAGATAATATAAATTAATACTGTATAAAGTATCACAGGCATAGTTTACTCATGGACAATGTTTGATGAAATACTGTATCTCAATTAAGTCAGGCGTCAACCATAGGCTTGTTAGTCTTGTACTTTGATAAAGAGGTAACGAAATTTTTTTGGTTGTCAAGGTGTAACTATTACACCTTAAATTCTTACTGCTGTCATTTTTTTTTGCGTCCCCTAGGTGCGCAATAACGCAGCCTAACCGTACATTTGATAGTCAGCTAGATTGCCACACGCTACCCTACCCTAACGCTGGGGACAGTAGGAAAGTTAGTGTTGACGGGACAAGCTTTGCGCAAACAGACATTCATTTACCCTCTTCAACACTCCTACAAGCAAAAAAAATGCAGTGATTTCACCGCAGACTTTATTGACCAACAGTATAACATCGGAAATACCCATCAGAGGCTGTCCTCTTTGTGATACAGACATAGAATATACTTTGCTATCCGTAGCCTTTGTTATCACCTAACACATGCAGGCCACACACTTAAATATGTGACAAACAATGCCTATATGTTTTTTTAATGGTTATTTTTTATTGTACATTCTTGTGTCATCAATCACATTGAAGAGTCCATGCTGGACTGATCATACATGCAATAGAAAGATACGATTTTAAGGAACTTAAATCTTAAATTGTCTGTGACTGTCACATAAAATTTAGCGATGATGATGATGAGTGACTATTACAAATCCATTGTCTTCACTATTTATAGTTAACATTGCTTCCTTAAGCATTATTCAATAAAAAAAAAAATGTACCTTTATTCTTAAATGTACAACACAAATTTTGTTAACCAATTTTTTGGGTGTTGTGTTGTTCCATTTATTTTTGGCAATGTGCATATAGCTTTAAATTTTTATTTTCTTTATTTTCCTTCTAGAAATTAGAAAACATGTGTATCTTTTGTACCTGGTGTTTAGCCAGTAGAAAGAAAAAATTTAGACATCAGAGTCAGCAGTGTTCATACATTTATTATGGATAATTGAAAAGATGGAAACAAATTGAGCAAGCTTTCAAAGGCTACTCCACTCTCTTCATCAGGGAAAGACTACCTAAAAAAAGTTAAGCATCACATATATCTATACACAACAGACACAGTGAATATTGCAATAGGTAAGACAAAAGTACGTGACAGTTATCAGAACTGTAATTATGTCACAGGATGAACATAAAAATTCAAACAGTTCCTAGATAAGGAAATAAAGTTTTGCTTGCCCTCTCATTGGCGTATTTTTTGGGGTTTTTCATGACCCTGGAAGGGCATAGACGCAGATTCCTTAATTGCAATAGAATGAACATAAAATCCATGTGCTACTATTCAATTCCATCACTAACAGTTTCAAAGGTCATGATGACTTATATCAGAAACCTTTTGTACGTTTCTCATATTTGAAGTTATCTTTAAATAACAAATTCCATATCCATGTATGCTATGACCGGGCGGGCATACAAAATCTTTTGCCACAGCTAAATTCATTATTTATCTGTGATTGGTGTGGCGCTGATAATACATGCCTTGTTTCTCAATTTCTTTTTGTTTGCCGGTCACCCCTCACTTGTCCCTCCCCTCACTTGTCTTATTAGCTATTCCTGTGTCCTTTGTGTGTAAAATATGTGATTCTTCATTTTTGGCTTTACACTTAGCCTATGAAGCCACCTGAGTAAGTCTCGAAAGCTTTTGATTTGATTCCATATTTCAGTTAGCCATTAAACGTTATCAACAACAGAGACTTGTCAAGTATAAATATTCGTC
>JARQOD010000005.1:69710699-69742696 GCA_033576555.1 Oophaga sylvatica
CTGAAAACAACTTAATAAAAGGTATGGAAAGCGCGATTTGAGACGTTTTATTCAATTGCACCCCTGCACAACCCCACATAAATTTCGCCCTGAGGGAGAGTCCCCCCCACCTGAGGGAACCCGCCTTCTACTCCCACCACCCCTCAGAGCTCTACAGCCGCTGGTACCAAATTACCAAGACTACAGGTGGCGTCCAAAAATTATATATACCTTCCTGTAAATATACCCCCCCAAATACGCCGACCCCCGGGGCCACAGACCGAGCCACCGCTACCTTACAACCCCAAAAGACTTCTTGGCCGGCGGGGGTCCCCATTGCCCTGGTAACCACAATTGTGGGGGGCGAGACAAACTTTGGGTCCACCCAAAGAACAAACTCGCAAAATTGCGCCCTGTGTCCCTGTGGAATTTTTTTTTTGTAAAAAAAGGACTGTTTGCACTTTTGGCGCCAAAAATCGCCATCTTTGTCGCCATATTCGCGCCTCAGGCGCTGGAGAAGAAGGTGGGCGTACCTTCGTGGCGTGTACCCCCTGTGGCGCGAAGAAATGCCTGCCCTCTCAAAGTACTATTACAATATGCGATCCTGCCCTACAGCAAAGGAGGTCCGCCTCCTTTTCACCTTCCCTGCGAAGAGGAGGAGACGCAAACCCCGCCTCCACGGAAGAGACCGGACGGCTCTGGTAGAAGAAGAAAGAGTCTTCTGGAACATCATGGAAGCAGGACGTGTGCAGCCGAGCAGGGAAGCGGAGGAAGGCAGGCCCCGTTCCCCAGCCAAGCTGCCACCAGCACCGGAACCATCCGTGGTCCTGCACCTGCAGCAAGCATTGCTGGAGATTAAAGAGGAAAATGCCAGATTGAAGAAGATGGTTTTGCAACGACCTGGCGTGGAGGAGACAGAGAGACGTTGGCGTGCCCAGATACAGCGGCTGCTGTGGGACGCAGTGCTCTCTCCCACAGCATAATGCCGTCTCCTGATTTCCCACGTTCCCTGCTGAAGAAAGCTGAAGGAAAACCGGAGGCCGCCCCCAAAAGTGCTGTACCTGATCCCACCGGAGGAGAGGTGGAAGCGAAGGAGGCTGAGGAGGTCCTGCCCGTTCCAGAGTGCCAGCCCGGCAAGGAGGCCGCAGCAGATTACAGATCCCCGGTAGGGACACCGGAGGAAACCCAGCCGTCTGTGATGGAGCAGCGACAGCAGCAGGTTAGTGCGTCCCCAACTGAGCCATTGCGCACACCTGCTTCCTGCTCTGCATCACACCAGCATTGTGCATCGGCATCGCCCCCTGCGTACATCTCCGTATCGCAATCGGCGACCTACTCTACATCGCAACCTGCGACCCAGTCCACATCGCAATCAGCAGTCTACATGACATCGCGCACGGCGACTATTTCTGCATCGCGAGAGAAAGTGGCTATTACAGTGACGCAGACAGCGTCTCACAAAGCGAAAGCACCCGTTGCGCCCCTAGAGGTTCGTACAAGAACTGTAGCGACTCAAACCCCGATAGCAGGTCACGACTTGTTGGTCATGGGATCTAGGGATCATTGTATTGTTCCAGCCCCCGGGATGGAAAGTATATTGGAAGCCTGCAAGAAAATGTGAAGAACGGTAGGACCCAGACAGGGTTTACCGCATCTGAGAAGGTGTATATAAGTTTTTATAAAAGTGAAAATAGTTTGCACCGTTGATATGAATATATAATGTTACATATTTTGCCAAAAATAGAATGCCCGGCTGGGTAAAGAGATAAAGAGTTTTTGCACTTTATTGTGATGTGATATAGATATGTGTCTTTTCCTTATTGTGTTTTATAATGGACTCTGAGGCTGAGGACTGAGCCAGCCCAAAAACTGTATCCTGTATATAGTTGCACTTGTGCATTATCTTGGTTTTACATAAAACCACCTTAACTACCTCTGAATACAAAACCCGTGTGGTGTGGCACTGAGTGAGGTCTGCATTCAGATGTCCTGCAGCCCACCCAGGACCCACGTTGAAGGTTTGGTGCGGGTCCTTCACAAGAATATTGTCATCTATGTATATGAAAATGTCTATTTAATATTTTGTATTTTTCTATATTTAATGTTTTATTGCAACGTTCAAGAAATCCTTACCTCCCGGATGGGACGAGTTAATGTTTATTGTTAATGCATAAACAAAATGTCTTTTTGTATTTCACAGCCCGGGAGTGCTGTCTTTTACCATGGGGGAATGTGTAGCCCTGGTGTGAAGGCACACGCAGTACCCTGGAGGATGTGTGGAGAAGTAGCAGTTCAATGCTCAATAAACATTCACTCCACCATACACTTAGACACACCCTTAGGGTATTTAGTCACTCGTCAGGGAGTGTTCAGGGTTCATTCAGCAGTCTAGCCTGGACCTGGAGGGAGGAGGAGCAGAGTCTAGCTCGGGTGGCTCAGGACTGAGTCATCCCACCGTTGTGCAGTTCAGAGAAGTGGAGGCCAGTAAAAGGTGAGCCAGATCACCTCAGCCTGGTCAGAGCTGTGCTCCTCTGCAGACGGACTGAGACATCTATTGAGAAGGAAGAGTGAGTTACAGATACTTCAGTCTCCTGTCCCAAGGACAGTGAAGGTTCAGAGACGTGCTCCTGCCTAGAGGAATACTGAGATTCTGGCAACAAGCTCTGGAAAGAAGTAAGAAAGGGATTGACCTATATAACCTGAGGAAGTGTGGAGTGCTTATGCTACAAGCGCGGACAAGGCGAAGGGCACAGTGGAAGGAATTCAGAAGTGCTTTAGGATTGGAGAAGTCCTGCACATTGTCACCGGTCACTGGGGACCGAAGCGTCACTATAGCTTCACGCATAGTGTAGAAAAACCAGAGGCTTACTGGACCTTAGGTAACAGAAAGCAGCCCTGGAGTGTCGGTACGTAACTGGGGTCAGGGGGAGTGAGAACCTTGAGTCAGTGCACGACCAGAATAGGAACTCAGCTCTCTCATAGGAAGGCTCCGACCACAAAACTGACCGGGCAGTACAGCTTTGAAATAGCTGGAGTTTATAGAGGGAACTACGCTTTATGCTGGTTGGACTCACCATTTTGAAAGTAAAGGAGGCCCCTAACTTGTTCAGCTGCTACCTCGAAACACATCCTCCATTGGATCAGCCTCCCTGGGACCTGCCTGAACAACTTGAAGTAAAAGGTATGGAAAGACGCTGATGTGTGAGACTGTGTTATTCAATTGCACCCCTGCACAACCCCACCATAAACTATCGACCTGAGGGAAGAGTCCCACCTGTAGGGGACCCGACATCTAGCTGCCTCACCATCCCCTCAGAGCTCTACAGCAGCGCTGGTACCAAATTACCAGAGACTACAGGTGGCGTCACGAACTGTATATATACCTATCCCCTGTAAATATACCCCCCAACATACGCCTGACCGCCAGGGCCACAGACCGAGCCACCGCTACCTGTGACAACCCCATAGACTTCTATAGGCTCGGCTCTGGGTACCCCATTGCCCTGGTAACCCACAATTGTGGTGCGTGGTCGAGACAAACGCGGGGGTCCCTTTTTAATCACACATGTGGGCCAATGTTCCAGGTGTCAATGATGCACTGCCAGTGGTGGTGGATGAGCACTTTCTGCCAAATCCTCATCCCTCCATTCCCGCACAAACCCTGTACCTAACCTTGGCAAGCCAACATTTTCTCTTGCCCCCTGAGAAGCATCCTCCTCCCCAAAATAATCGTCCCCCTCATCCTCCTCCTCCTCTTCTTCCTCCACCTCGTCCAGGACAGTTCCCTGAGCAGACAATGGCTGACTGTCATCAAGGCTTCCCTCCTCCTTTTCCTGCTCATCCTCCTCCGCTGCAGACGCCTGATGCTTAATGTGCGTCAAAGTTTGCATGAGCAGACGCATATGTGGGATGCTCATGCTTATGATGGCATCATCTGTGCTTACCAGCCGTGTGCATTCCTCAAAACACTGAAGGACTTTACAGAGGTATTTCGGCTTTGACCACTGCACACCCGACAACTCCATGTCTGCCCTCAAACTGCCTGCCCGTGTATCCTCCCATAAATGCATTACAACCTGCCTCTGTTCGCACAGCCTCTGAATCATGTGCATGGTGGTGTTACACCTTGTTGCAATGTCTATAATTAGGCTGTGCTTGGGGAGGTGGAGTGATCGCTGCAGCCTCTGCATACGACTGGAGTCTACAGGAGAGTGACGGATGTGCGAGCACAGTCTTCGCACTTTATGGAGCAGGGCTGTTAACTCCGGATAATTATTTAAGAAGCACTGCACCACCAGGTTCAAGGTATGAGCTAGGCAAGGTATGTGTCTGAGTTTTGACAGGGCTATGGCCGCCGCAAAATTACGGCCGTTATCTCTGACTACCTTGCCTGGCTCAAGATGTATATTGCCCAGCCATGACTCAGTTTCTCGCTGCAGGTATTCGGCCAGTACCTCCGCTGTGTGTCTGTTATCGCCCAAAGACATCATTTTTAAAACAGCCTGCTGATGCTTACCACTAGCTGCTCGATAGTGGGACACCTCGTGTGCAACACTGGCAGCTGAGGATGGAGTGCTCGTGCGACTGCGCTCTATTGATGAGCTTTCCTTCTGGAGGAGGAGAAGGGTCGAATGCCTACAGCCAACTGTTGCCTATACCGTGGGCTAGGAAGCACTGTCCCACCGCCGCTGTCCCCTGTGGACCCTGCATCCATCACATAAACCCAGTGCGCAGTGATGGACACGCAATGGCCCCAGCCATGCCTACTGGCCCATGTATCTGTTGTGAGGTGCACCTTTCCACTCACTGATTTTTTGAGTGCATGGACAATGCTGTCTTTCACATGCAGGTGGAGGGCAGGGATGGCTTTTCTAGAAAAGAAGTGCCGACTGGGTAGGTCATAGCATGAGACAGCGTAGGCCATGGGGTCTCTGAACGCTGTGCTTTAAACCAAATGGAAGGGCATCATCTATAATTAGATCAGTTTGGCAATGTAGGCGTTCAATGCCAGTGTACGCAGATGAGAGGATGAGTACTTCTTGTCCTACTGTCACGTCGCCGTTGGATTCAGTGGCTGGTGTTCCTGCCTCGGCTGCTGGAGGCGCCGGACTCCTTCGGCTGGTGGTGCCGGTGATAGGAGAGTGGTATCCTCATATGGTTCCGCTCCTTTGACGCCGACCTCTGTCGCTGCACATCGCCATTTTTCTTCTGTGGGTAATGTTGGTGACAGAGAAGGGGTCCCTGTGCAGGTGTCTGGTGGGTGCAGGCTTCGCTCTTCTGTCAGAAGTGAAGAGGTTGGTGTCAGTCATGCATCACCATTTGGCCTGGTTCTGGGGGCGGTCCAGATGAGGTCATCAGACTGTGAGCCTGTGAGAGGTAGCCATGCCCTTCAAATGCCTTGGAGCCTGGCTTGCAGGCCGCCAGATATAGTCTTGGTTTCCCCAGTGTTCTAGTTTGTTTTTGCTATTGTATCTCTGACCTTTGCCTGGATTCTGACTCTTCTACTGCCTGCCAATTTTGTACCTTTGCTGCCCGCCTGTTTTTGACTTTAATTTTAGCCTGGATTTCTGACCCTTCTACTGCCTGCCGATTTTGTACCTTTGCTGCCCGCCTGGTTTTGACTTTAACTTTAGCCTGGATTTCTGACCCTTCTACTGCCTGCCGATTTTGTACCTTTGCTGCCCTCCCGGTATTGACCTTTGGACTTCTGACTACGCATTTGGTCTCGCGTTTTATTTCCTTCCTAGCATCCTTCCTACTCCGGTCCACTGCTCCTATAGGCAGCTACCCCCTGGGCTTCACTGTAATTCCAGATCCCTGTATAGGGGTAAAGGGTCTCGGGGTTTCTCGGGTGCTGTCTTACTGCAGTTCAGACCTGTAGTGGGCGGACGTCACACCTACTCAGAGTGTCTGGTAGGGTGAGCTGGACTTGAGAGCTGCATATGGGGGAACTAGCGGTGGACATGACGGACTGAGATGGTGATGGTGGTGGTGGTGATGGTCTAGATGCAGTCTTTCGTTGCAAAAACATTGTGATTCCCTGACTGCTTTGGCCTTGCGACGACACGTCAAAAATTCTTGCTGGTGGTGTGCCAACCGGTGGGCTTACAGTGGGGAAGCGATGGAGCGTTGCTGGCTAACTTCAGTTGGAGCAGGTGCACATGTGCTACCTGAGGTTTTGTAGTCCGTCCACACTTGCAAGTGCATGTTCATTAAATGTCTAAGCATGCAACTGGTATTCAAATTTGAGAGATTTTTCCATCGGCTAAAGGTCCTTCCGCACTTCTTACAGATAACCTTTGCCTTATCAATCGGATTTTGGTCAAAAAAGTGCCACACTGGACTCTCCTACTATGGTATAAATTTTCAGGGCTTGCACGCTGTGCTACTTTGACCGTCTGGCCTAGCTGTCCTGCAACTCTTTTTGGTTTTTTAACACCTTTTTGGACTGCTACGGGCCTGCCAGATAACCCCAGCTGTGATGTCGATACCTGCTGCGGATCCTCCTCCTCTTCTGAGCTATTGCAAGCGGCACCCTCTTCCCCCACTGGACGCCAATCCAGGTCAACAACTGGGTCATCCATCACCTCCTCTTCAATTTCATCTGCACCTTCCTCTGTGTCACCGTGTAAGGTGGTACAGTATGCAGGAAGGGCACCTGAGTTTCATCAGGGTCACATTCTGGCTCAGTAGACTGCGAGGGCAATGTAGTGCTCTGGATGAATGTACCAGCAGAATAATCTAGCAGTGGCTGTGCATCAGTGCACTCCATGTCAGATTCATCTTGGACTGGGGAATTCAGGATTTGACTTAATAACCCAGGAAAGATGTATATCTTTGTACCGTGTTAGCCAGTAGATAGAAAAATATTTAGAACTGAGAGTCCTCAGTGGTTGATACCTTTTAATGGCTAACTGAAAAGATGGTAACAAATTGCAAGCTTTCAAGACTACTCAGGTCTCTTCATCAGGCGAGTAGTCTTGAAAGCTTGCAATTTGTTACCATCTTTTCAGTTAGGCCGGCATCACACTAAGGAGGAATACGGACGAGTGAGAGGCGTGAAAACCACGCATTACACACGGACCAATATTTCTCTATGGGGCAGCTCTGATCATGAGTATTTTTCTCGCCCGTATGTTACGGTGCGGAACACCCACAGCATGCTGCGATTGTACGTATATTACGCCCGTTGTATGCCAATGAAAGTCTATGGGTGCGAGAAAACAACGAATTACACACGGACCAGGCGTGTGACTTGCGAGAAATACGCAAGACTGCTCACAGGAAATGGTGCAACACATGCAAATTAGCTCAAAAAGAGCGCCAGACATCCCGGAAGAACGCCTCCACTGAGTCGGCCATGATGTCTACGCTCATCAATGTGGACATGTTGAGAGTCTTGCTGCAGGAGAGGCCCGAAATTTATCAACAAAGAAATGCACATTACACGGACCGCGCAAGGAAAGAGGCAGCATGGAGGCGCATTTGTCGGCAGATGTTTCCCCACTTTGGCGACAGCCCACGCAAGGAGCAGCAGCAAATCAGTAAGTTACTTGATTTTTGTGCAACCTTCTTAACGGTCTCAGCAAAGTTCTAGTGCAGAATTAGCCCCACAATTTTTTTTTATTGTTTTTGGCGCCAAAATGTTAGTATAGTCACATCCTACTAGTTCCCCATGACTATACAACGTGTATGTAGAATAATTAGGCTTTGCGCAGCTAGCTAGATGATTACATTATATGTGTCATTGCGGTGGATGATGTTATGAGAAGATGGAGAAGCATCCATGACCAATACAGGCACCAACGCCAGCAGAGGACCAAGAGTGGGTCAGCAGCACCCAGAAAGTGAAATTACGTTTACTTTGACATGCTGGGTTTTCTTGCACCTATTCTGGATCTGAAACCGTAAGTACATGCATCACACAACATACCACATATGCAGTTTAGGCTCACCTCTGCAACATATTCTAATCCCCTTTCATTTCCCAACAAATCTGATGACCCTCCTGCACGGGCGCCTACAGTCATGGACAAAAGTTTTGAGAATGACACAAATATTAATTTTTACAAAGTCTACTGCTTCACTTTTTCTAATGGCAATTTGCATATACTCCAGAATGTTATAAAGAGTGATCAGCTTAACAGCAATTACTTGCAAAGTCAATATTTGGCTAGAAAATGAACTTTATCCCCCAAAACACATTTCAACATCATTGCAGCCCTGCCTTATAAGGACCAGCTTACCTCTTTTCAGTGATTGCTCCATTAACACAGGTGTGGGTGTTGATGAGGTCATGGCTGGAGATCAATCTGTCATGATTAAGTAAGAATGACACCACTGGACACTTTAAAAGGAGGCTGGTGCTTGGCATCATTGTTTCTCTTCTGTTAACCATGGTTATCTCTAAAGAAACACGTGCAGTCATCATTGCAATGCACAAAAATGGCCTAACAGGGAAGAGTATCGCAGCTAGAAAGATTGCACCTCAGTCAACAATCTATCGCATCATCAAGAACTTCAAGGAGAGAGGTTCCATTGTTGCCAAAAAGGCTCCAGGGCGCCCAATAAAGACCAGCAAGCTCCAGGACCGTCTCTTAAAAGTGTTTCAGCTGCGGGATCGGGCTACCAGCAGTGCAGAGCTTGCTCAGGAATGGCAGCAGGCAGGTGTGAGTGCATCTGCACGCACTGTGAGGCGGAGACTCTTGGAGCAAGGCCTGGTCTCAAGGAGGGCAGCAAAAAAGCCACTTCTCTCCAGAAAAAAAACATCATGGACAGACTGATATTCTGCAAAAGGTACAGGCAGTGGACTGCTGAGGACTGGAGTTAAGTTATTTTCTCTGATGAATCCCCTTTTCGATTGTTTGGACATGAGGAAAACGCTTCATTCCGAGAAGACAAGGTGAGCGCTACCACCAGTCTTGTCTCATGCCAGCTGTTAAGCATCCTGAAACCATTCATGTGTGGGGTTGCTTCTCAGCCAAGGGAATCGGCTCTCTCACAGTCTTGCCTAAAAATACAGCCATGTATAAAGAATGGTACCAGAATGTCCTCCAAGAGGAACTTCTCCCAACCCTCCAAGAGCAGTTTGGCGATCAACAATGCCTTTTCCAGCATGATGGAGCACCTTGCCATAAAGCAAAGGTGATAACTAAATGTCTCAGGGAACAAAACATAGAGATTTTGGGTCCATGACCTGGAAACTCCCCAGATCTTAATCCCATTGAGAACTTGTGGTCAATCATCAAGAGACGGGTGGACAAACAAAAACCTAAAAATTCTGACAAAATGAAAGCATTGATTGTGCAAGAATGGACTGCTATCAGTCAGGATTTGGTCCAGAAGTTGATTGAGAGCATGCCAGGGAAAATTGCAGAGGTCCTGAAGAAGAAATTCAATTATATTTCTGTCTGTGATAAAAACATCTGTCAAACACACATAAAAACCAGAGGGCAGCAGATCATGTGAAAATATAATATTTGTGTCATTCTCAAAACTTTTGGCCATGACTGTACACCTCAACCCATTCCACCACCGAAACAACCTTGGCAACAACAGGGTCAAATGGCTGTCTGTAATCCGACTTCCCAATATGGCCACTTGTACAGATCCAGTGTTTGAGGCTGGTCCCAACCTGGATGTGCTCAATATGGTCATATTGGGGGGTACGATTCTCGTGGGTATCATCTTACACAGGAATATAATCTCCCTTATCATTGTGGCAATGTGCCCCCACACCATCCTGACCATGGCAAGATATTAGCTCAGGGCCCAGAAAATCAACCCCAACAGGGTGATGGTCAAGGTGGTCATCCAAGCCAACCACAAAGAGATGCTGGGAACCCGCCAACCCCACCACCCACATACATATAAGTATGTAACTTATATTTGAGGATTTCAAAACCAGTTAGTAATGGTTTTATATTTACTTTAACCTCCTCTTGTGTCTAAGACATTTGCAGTTATCTAGATGCCTGTAAACAACATATGCTAGCAATATGCTGTTCATTAGGCATAGTCAACGTCTATTATTTTGATTATCTGTTCATATTCAGAGAAATGTTAGTTCTTTGTGAACATTTATTTTAACACCATGTTGTGTAACGAATATTTGCACTCATCTGAATGCCTACAAAGACCATATGGTACTTAGCTGGTGGCAGTGGCGTAGCGTGGGGGGGGCGGCGGGGGGCGGTCCGCCCCAGGCGGCACATGTGTGGGGGCGGCACGGCAGCATTTCCTGTCCTCTGTGGGAGAAGCGCGGAGGCACAGTTCAGCAGCCCCGCGCCTACATGGGGACGGTGGACCCGCTGCTGAAGGAGGACTTACAACGGCGGAGGCTGCAGGAGCCCTTATACAGTAAATCCATAGGCAGAGAACTGCTACTGATATACAGATTCGCCCTCTCCATTGCAGTGGTGAGTCAGGGCTCTGAGCCCGAGCTTCTCTCCGCAGCCCGGCGGCGCCTCCGCTTCCACCTCCGCCTCTGCAAGTCTGAGCAGAGGAACCTGCTGCTGCAGCAACTCACAAGTGGCAAAGCAACTGCCAGGGAAATCTCCCCTTCCTCCTCCTCCTGGGGATGCAACAGGGATCCGGGGGCAGCACAGGCTAAAGAGGGAGACTCTCGCCCCCATTCCTCACACAGGGACAAGTTGCAGTCTTATTAGAGGGGGCATGGAGCAAGAAGTGTGCCAGTATGTCTTCACACCCCTGAATTCTGCGTGTGCCCTGGAACTGATTGCCAGTGTGCATGTCAGGGGGTGAGATGTGGGCTGCCCCACAAAATCCCCCATACTATGAGCATTGTGATGCCAAAGTAATCAGAGCTGATAAATATGAATTTATTAGGGAAATATATTGGTAATGTCTCACACTGGTACATCATTAGCATGTAATTGTGACATACTGTACCCACCAGTCCTATGATGCCCCTTTATATGTAGGCAGCATGGTATTATTGGCGGACATACCATTGGCGTAACGTGTGCAGCCACACAGGGGCGCTAGAGTTAAGGGGACCGACTGCCACCTCCAAAGCAGGTGGAATTGTGCATTATGATGAGCTATTGGGGCCCTGTAGTGTTCTTGCACAGGGGCCCTTTTCTGTCTGCATGGTAGAGAGAGGCGGCACTGGATATGAATATTATATTACAAATACAGCCGCTTGCCCACGTTTGGAGCCCTTCTCAGTGATCAGCGGCAGACCTTCCTGCACCCACTACTCAGTGACTGACAGCCATCTCTGTACGGAAGCCTGTCAATCACCGACTGGCGGGAGGAGGAAACTCTTCAGCTCATTCAGCGAGCCGGCTGATTTGCATGGCATTAGTGATGAGCAATCCCCGCATGTGCTGAGGCTGTGTAACAACCGCGAATCACGCAGCCGTGGGGACTCGATCACATTACTTGACGCCCAAGATATTCGGATAACACCCGAGCATGCTTAGATAACACGATATCCGAGCACGCTCACTCATCACTACATGGCACTCATTTATTTTTGTATCTTTTATGATTATTCTGCAAAGTTTTCCAAAAAAAATCTATATTTGCAGTAATTTCTGTGACTGAAATTAAGTTCCAGATATCTAATTGGTGTGTCAATGGCAAGCACATGGATTTCTGGAAGTTCCATTCAGATGAATGTGGCCATAAGGTCAGGGTCACACGGGCGTATATTGTCTTATCCGAGATAATCGGATTGATTATGGTAATGACACTCTGATCAAACTCTGATCCCAGTGTCGGCTCGGTGTGATCTGATTCTCTAGTAAGAGAGAACTATAGAGTTAGTAGCAGACTAAAAATTAGATCTTTGAGTGTAGTGTGGGCTCTTCGGATGCTTCCGGATTATCAACGACCAAAGGGGCGGCAAATTTTTCGTCCGCCCCGGGCGCCACAAACAGTTGCTACGCCACTGGCTGGTGGCATATGGACTATGGGAAAAGATTATTACTTAGTTTTATCTTATAATTTCTACCAATGTTTGTTATTTTTTTCCCATCCCTGTTAAAAATTGTTGGTTAATGCATCATTGCATTAGTGTAGTCTTACAACCCAACTATATGGGGCAGATATGGTGCTCACTAGTGACAGCGAAAGTTTGTCATTGTGTTAAATTTTATTTCACTCCATGTTGGCTACTGCATTTTTGAAGTAGTATAATCTTGTAAAACAAACATATGGGTAACATATGGTCTTCACTATACATAGTGAACGGTTGTATTTTTGGTACATTGAATTTCACTAACAGTTGTCAAATGCATCTTTGCAATTGTGTTATGTGATAAATCCGACATATGGGTCACATATGATCAGCACTACCCATAGTGACTATTTTTTTTGGGTTTACATACTATTATGTATGGAACAATTTGTAATGTTGTCATGCCTTATTTTGGTTCTTGTGTAAGAATGCACACTTACACTATTGTGCTGTAATTACATAAACCATATGAAGCAAATATGGTAGTCACCACCTCAAGTGCCAGTTTGCACATATAAATATCTATTTTTCTAAAAAGTTTTGATTCTTTTTTCATAAGTTGTTTGTACTGAACCACCAACACATCTGTTATGACCATTAACACCAAACAGAGACTATGATCATATGGGAAGATGCATTGGTCCTCAAATCCCCTGGCAATCCTCTTCCACTCTTCCATCTTTGTCTCAGGCATCACAAGTTGATGAATTCTGTACCAAAGTTGTGAGCAGGTATCACGCACAATTCCACAGATGTTTGACGTCCCAATCAAACATTCAAGATGGAGTGCGGAATAGGATATGACAGTAGTTATGAACCTACAACTAACCAAATGTACAGAGAACAATCAATGCACATGCACAAAGGTTTAACAAACACACTGTACATAATCCTTACATGACTTAATATCCAAACAATCATAAGCTAAATGCAGCCCAAGTAACATTTTTCTCTAATGTTTATATTCACATCATTGTTCAGGTACTTCAAGGTGATACATGGCCTATATTATGAGGATATTTCTGCAACAGGCATAAGGGTAAAGGGAAAGTAGCGTAAGGAGAAGTCGCTCCTCTGCAGAGATAGCTTTCCGTATCCTGGTAGGTGATCCCTGGGCGCACAATCTCCCACAAAACATCAAATCTGGGAATGGTCATCTGACAAAACTGGACAAAATTATCTGGAAGAATCCGCAGAGATGCATACATCCAGTGAAAATGGCCTTTATTGAGTCATTGCCTCAAATTCGGAAGCACCCATATTCGCCTCCTCCTTCGCGGATCAACGATCACTGGGTAAGGCTGGCCAAAGCGGCAGCACAAAACACAGTTGTACAACACTCAATCAGTTGGGGAGAACTGAAGAGTGTCAGACATGTTGGCAAGCAAGCAGCAGTACTCCAACACAAGCCCACCACAAAAATGGCAAGATTGGGGGTTGCAACATGATGCAGAGCCAAAAAATAGCCTTGCTGAAGATGATTTGAATGAGTTTAAGGCCCAAAAACCGTTAAATGTCCATTTTGCAAGGCGGCGAGAAAATACGCTATACGGATGCCATACGGATTGCATACGGATGCTTACATGTGCAAAATACGCAGCCGCACCCTGACAATGGATGAAATACAGATTGTTGTGCCGGCAACATTTTGGCGTATTAATCTCGTACAATACGCTCCGTATTTTTGTACGGTGAGTAGTGTTGAGCGATACTTCCCGATATCCAGAAATATCGGATCGGATTGGATCGGCCCGATACTCAAAAAGTATCGGGTATCGCCGATTCCAATACCGGAAACCCAATGCAAGTCAATGGGACAGAAATATCGTAATTAAAAAAAACCCCCTTTCTTTCCTTGTAAACACTAGATATACGCACATAGAATACATATATATATATATATATATATATGTATATATGTATACATGTCATTGTGACATATATATACATATATTTATAGTTCATACACTTCTACATAGTAAAATAGCCGCTGATTCAATTGCCGGGCAATGCCGGCTTTTGTGAAATTACAGAACCACCCGACATGAAATGGCACATGGTTTACATAGAGTTAACCATGTCATTTCATGTAGTTTGATATATGGTTCTCACTAACAATTACATTTTTTTCCTACGAATTTACACCTTTAATTAACCCCTACATGTGTGAAATTTTGCACACATATACTCATGTAATTGTTAGTGAAAACCATACTGAAATGACATGGTTAACTCTATGTAAACCATGTGTCATTTCATGTCGGGTCTGTAATTTCACAAAAGCCGGCAATTGAATTAGCGGCTGTTATACTATGTAGAAGTGTATGTACTATAATTATATATATATATGTGTCACAATGACATGTATATATATATATATATATATATATATATATATATGAGGTGTAAAATAGTTGAAAAAAAATGTGTGGGCTCCCGCACTATTTTCTCAACCAGGCAGACAAAGCAAGCGAGTGGGGGCAGATAATAATAGCCCAGAGAGGGACCATTATTTTTGGCCCCCCCTGGCTACTAACATCTGCCCCCAGACACCCCAGAAAAGGCAAATCTATAATTAGATTCACCCTTTCTGGCACTTAGCCAGTCTATTCCCATTGCCCTGTAGCAGTGGCAAATGGGTTAATAATGGGTTAAAGCCACCTTGCCATTGAAAGGTGACTTTAAGCAAGGTTAATAATTGAGAGCTGTCAATTAGACAACTATCAATTATTAATCCTATTGAAGTAAATAAAAAAACACACACACATTAAGAATAAATAATTTTAATGAAATAAAAACACATTTTTTTGACCATCTTTTATTGTACTGTTAATCCTCGATTCCCTTGTTCTCCAGAAATAGAAATAAAATAATAAAGAAATATTATTCTTACCCTTCTGACGCACAGTCAGGTCCCCCGATGTAATTCTTCTGAAAGGGTTAACGTTTACTGCAGGGACCGCAGCTAATGCTGCCAGCCTTGCAGTAAACCCCCGAATTAATCATCTCCTCTCCTGGCTAACAGGAGAGAAAGTGGTTAGCATAATTGATTGCTTCCCACTTTCACTTCAGGTCAGCAGGGGATACCGCACAGCATCAGTGACGTCAGAGGGAATCCCGGCTGACCTGAAGTGAACTGATTAACAAAAATAGGGAATCCCCTCGAAAAAAAATGGCGTGGGGTCCCCCTATTTTGTTAACCAGTCAGATGAAGCCGACTGCTGAGGCCTGGTTTTTCAGGCTGGTAAGGATCCAAGATCCATGAACCTTGCAAGCCTGATAATACCAGGCCACAGCAGTCTGCTTAGCTTGGCTGGTTAACAAGAATAGGGGATCCCCTCGAAAAAAAAATGGCGTGGGGGTCCCCCTATTTTTGTTAACCAGCCAACTAAAAAGCAGACAGCTTCGGCCTGATAATAAAAGACTGTCAAGGCCCATGGATTTTGGCCCTCAACAGCCTAAAAATACCAGGCTGCAGCAGCCCCACAATTGGCGCATCCAAAGATGCGCCAATTGTGGCACTTTACCCGGCTCTTCCAACTTGCCCTGTAGCGGTGGCAAGCAGGGTAATAAGGGGTTAATGTCACCTTTGATTGAACGGTGACAACAAGCCCGCTTAATAATGGAGAGGTGTCAATAAGACACCGATCCATTATTAATCAAAAAGTTTGTAAATTTTTAAAAAAATACACAGCCAGAAAAAGTCTTTTAATGAAATAAAACACAACACAGTTTTCATTATTTCTATTTTACGCTCATCCTGCGATGCCATCGATCTCCTGTAAAAAAACAAAAATAACAAACCAACACAAATACTCCCTGTCCGACGTAGTCCAAAATCACGAGTGTCCCACAACGAGTCCAGCTCTGCTACATCTGGATGACAGGCTGAGCCTGACATCCCGACGCAGCAGAGCTGCTTACCATAGCTGATTCCCTGGCGGTGACGTCATTCGGACTGCTGTACTCTCGCGACAGCTGGCCGAGATTACCCAGTACCCGGCTGCACATGCAGTTATCGCGAGAAGCTGCATGTGACCGCCAGGGAGAGGGTAATGGCGGCCATCCAGGAGTCCAGGACGTGACCACCGGGGATCTTCTGCCAGGTAAGTGCTGCTGACTCATGACAGACTCGACCGACACTGACAGTGACACTTTCGGGAAGTTCCTGTGTCACGTACTTCGTTCTGTGACACAGGAACTCCCCATAGACTTTACTGCCAACGTCCGATTCCGGTATCCGATATGCAAAAAATATCGGATCTCAGAATCGGAATTCCGATACAGCGAATATTGGCCGATACCCGATATTTGCAGTATCGGAATGCTCAACACTAACGGTTAGTGTGACGACGGCCTTAGCCATTAAAAGGTATCAACCACTGAGGACTCTCAGTTCTAAATATTTTACTTAATAACCCAGGCATTGTATGTGTAAAGAGTAGTGTTGAGCGATAGTGCTCGATATCTAAAAATATCGTATCGAAATTGTATCGCCGATAGCACTAAATATCGTCGATATCCGATTTCGATACCGGAAGTCCAATGTAAGTCTACGGGAACAAAATATCGCAACTAAAAAAAACCTTTATTTCCTTGTAAACACTAAATATACACACATAGAATACATATATATATATATATATATATATATACATGTCATTGTGACATATATATATATATACATATATGTATAGTTTATACACTTCTACATAGTAAAATATCCTCTGATTCAATTGCCGGGTAAAGCCGGCTTCTGTGAAAAGACAGAAGCACCCGACATGAAATGACACTTGGTGTACATAGGGTTAACCATGTCTTTTCATGTCGTTTGCAATCTGATTTGCACAAACAATTACATCAGTCTATGTGTGCAAAATTTCACACCTGTAGGGGTTAATTAAAGGTGTAAATTCGTTGTAAAAAAAACGGACTTTTTTGCTACGAATTTACACCTTTAATTAACCCCTACAGGTGTGAAATTTTGCACACTTACACTCATGTAATTGTTTGTGCAAATCAGATATCAAACTACATGAAAAGACATGGTTAACTCTATGTAAACCAAGTGTCATTTCATGTCGGGTTCTGCATTTTCACAAAAGCCGGCAATTGAATTAGCGGCTATTATACTATGTAGAAGTGTATGAACTATAAATATAAATATATATATATATGTGTCACAAATTCAATGACATGTATATATATATATGAGGTGTAAAATTGCTGAAAAAAAATGCGTGGGCTCCCGCCCTATTTTCGCAACCAGACAGACAAAGCCAGTGAGTGGGGGCAGATAATAATAGCCCAGAGAGGGACCATTATTTTTGGCCCCCCCGGCTACTAACATCTGCCCCCAGACACCCCAGAAAGGGCAAATCTCTAATTAGATTTGCCCTTTCTGGCACTTTGCCCGTCTATTCCCATTGCCCTGTAGCGGTGGCGAATGGGTTAATAAGGGGTTAAAATGACCTTGCAATTGAAAGGTCACTTTAAGCCAGGTTAATAATTGAGAGCTGTCAATCAGACAACTATCAATTATTAATCCTATTGTATGAAAGAAAAATCAAACACACACACTTTAATAAAAAAGAAGTTTAATGAAATAATCACACAGTTTTTGACCATATTTTATTTACCTGCTAAAACCATTTCCTGTAATAAAAATAAAATAATAAAGCAAAATTATTCTTACCAATCCGATGTACAGTCAGGTCCCACGGTGTAATCCATCAGAAAGGGTTAATGTTTACTGCAGGGACCGCAGCTACTGCTGCAGCCTCACAGTAAACCCCCAAATGAATGAGTTCCTCTCCTGGCTTACAGGAGAGGAAGTGGAAAGCTTAATTGATTGCTTTCCACTTTCACTTCAGGTCAGCCAGGGACACAATCAGTGACGTCAGAGGGAACTGGTTAACAAAAATAGGGGATCCCCTCGAAAAAAAATGGCGTGGGGTCCCCCCTATTTTTGTTAACCAGCCAGATGAAGCAGACCGCTGAGGCCTGGTTTTTCAGGCTGGTAAGGATCCAATATCCATGGACCTTGCAAGCCTGATAATACCAGGCCACAGCAGTCTGCATATCTTGGCTGATTAACAAAAATAGGGGATCCCCTCGAAAAAAATTGGCGTGGGGTCCCCCCTATTTTTGTTAACCAGCCAGATGAAGCAGACCGCTGAGGCCTGGTTTTTCAGGCTGGTAAGGATCCAATATCCATGGACCTTGCAAGCCTGATAATACGAGGCCACAGCAGTCTGCATATCTTGGCTGGTTAACAAAAATAGGGGATCCCCTCGAAAAAAAAAACGGCGTAGGGGTCCCCCTATTTTTGTTAACCAGCCAAGTAAAATGCAGACTGCTGCGGCCTGGTATTAAAAGACTGTCAAGGCCCATGGATTTTGGCCCTCAACAGCCTGATAATACCAGGCTACAGCAGCCCCACATTTGGCGCATCAAAAGATGTGCCAATTGTGGCACTTTACCCGGCTCTTCCCACTGCCCTGTAGCGGTGGCAAGCGGGGTAATAAGGGGTTAATGTCACTGTTGATTGCATGGTGACAATAAGCCCGGTTAATAATGGAGAGGCGTCAATAAGACACCGATCCATTATTAATCCCAAAGTTATTAAATGCATAAAAAAAAGACAAAGCAAGAAAAAAGTCTTTTAATGAAATAAAAGAGACAACACAGTTTTCATTTCTTTTATTGTACTCTCATTCCTGCGACGCCATCGATCTCCTGTAAAAAAAGAAAAAAAACAAACCAACAGTATACCACCTGTCCGACGCAGTCCATAACGACAGTCCCACGACGATCCAGCTCTGCTACATCGCAATGCCTGTCATCGCGACGCAGCACAGCTGATTACCTGCTTCCCCGGCGGTGACGTCATCGGGACTGCTTTACGGCCGGGATTACCCAGCAGTCACTGCAGTTATCGCGAGAAACTGCATGTGACTGCCGGGGAGAAGAGGATGGCGGCCATGAAGCAGTCCAGGACGTGACCGCCGGAGATCTTCTGCCAGGTAAGTGCCGCTGACTCCTGACAGACCCGACCGACGGACACTGACAGTGACAGACCCGACCGACGGACACAGACAGTGACAGTGACAAATCCGATTCCGGTATTCGATAAGACGAAAATATCGAAACGAATTATCGAAAGGCCGATAGAGCTAATATCGGCCGATAGCCGATATTTACATTATCGTATCGCTCAACACTAGTAAAGAGTTCCATGGAGTAATCTGAAATGTGGCCTGCTGCAGCCTTCACTTTTGGTGGGGGTGAAGGACACAAGGAAAGGGGTCATCACCTTCAAGCTCTTCATCTACGTCTGTCTTTGATATGGCTTGGATGACTCAGGACAAGGCATCTGTATTAGTGAAGATCAAATAGTGAAATATTCGGATTCGGGAAAATCGGTATGAATAATATCTAATGTCTGTGTGTTCGTACCGAATAAAGAATCCAGTGCAAGTCAATGGGAAAGCCAAATATTTTTCTGCTACACCCAACAGACAGTTCTCGGAGCATAGGAAAAATGCTTAAATGGATGGGAAAAAAGCTAAAACTAAATGGGAACATCATGGAGAAGATGCTTCATGCCTTTCTGACTCACATATGGTATCTGGGAATAATGTCAGACTATTGCGCCGGTTTTACAGATTTTTATAAAAGCCCTACTAAAGCAAACCAAATTTTTTTAAAAAAGGAAAAATGCTAAGAAACTTATTTTCCTTGATAATTACATGTATATAACACAAAATAAAAATAAAAAAAATTATACCTCCCTTTTAGCATCTGTTCACACAGAGAGTTTTGGCTTTAGTTTTTACTTTAACATTTGTGAGCGCTCTCTCTCCTACATTTGTGAGGACCTTCCCTCATTCCAAATAGTTAGCAAGATTGTGGAACACATATTCTCCATTCCTTTACAATGCCATTTACAACATGACCATTTGAATTTTGGGTATCACCTGCCACCACCACCATGGCCACTGCCACATCATTATTTCGCCCTCGCTTTCAATTTGCAGAGTGCCAGCAAGTGTCATGAATGAGTTTGGTAAGGGCCCTCAGGTGGCCCTGTATCATACATTTTGGAGAGCTCTCATTCCTACATTTGAGAGGTCCCTCCCTAATTAAAAATAGTTAGCAAGATAGTTTAAAACATATTCTCCATCCATTTACAACGCCATTTCAAACATGCCCATTTGAATTTTAGGTTTTGCCTGTCGCCATCACCACCATGTCCACTGCCATGTCATTATGCGGCCCTTGCTTCCCATTTTCAGAGGTCCAGCAAGTGCTGTGAAACCTGAGTTTGATAAGGGCTGTCAAGTGACCCTGTATCACACATTTGGGAGAGCTCTCACTCCAACATTTGGGAGGTCCCTAACTCATTCCAAATAGCAAGATAGTGAAATACATGTTTACCATCCCTGTACAATGCCATTTCAAACATGCCCATTTGGATTTTGGGCTTTGCCTGCCACCACTACCATGTCCACCGCCATTTCATTATGAGGTACTTGCTTACAATTTGCAGAGTGCCAGCAGATGTCGTGAAACCTGTGTTTGGTAAGGGCCCTCAGGTGGCCCTGTATCATACATTTGGGAGAGCTCTCACTCCTACATGTGTGAGGTCTCTCCCTCATTCCAATTAGTTAGCAATTTAGTGGAATACATGTTCACCATCCCTTTACCATGACATTTAAAACATGTCCATTTGAATTTTGGGCATTGACTGCCACCACCACCATGTCCACCAACATGTCATTATGCGGTCCTAGCTTCCCATTTTTAGAGGGCCAGCAGGTGCTGTGAAACCTGCGTTTTGTAAAGTCCACAGTTATTATTTATTATTATAGCGCCATTTATTCTCTCGCGCTTTACATGTGAGGAGGGGTGTACATAATAAAAAAAAAAACAAGTACAGGTCATGGCTTGTACAGGAGGAGAGAGGACCCTCTTCTTATCAGTGAGCAAGTACTCATCCCATCATTTCTCTTTCAATTCTGTGAGAGAGGACACAAGTAGTTTCACTTTCAATCCTTAGAGAGAAGACACTGGATTCTGTGAGAGAGGACACTGAGCTGTGAATACACATCTTTACAGGTATTTCACTCATGGACGAAAAGGACAAAATGTCACATGTGACAACTTTTTCACATCCTAACAACTGGGCCAGATGTTGTGAAAAAGACAACTTACCATGCTGGGTACTATAAGGATAAACAAGCCAGAACTGCCACAAGGTATCCTTAGGAAAAATGATGTGTATAGTTCTACTTTTTACTTTACTGGCGATACAACAGCTGTGTGTTACGTTCCCCCACAAAAAAATAAACATGTAATTCTTGTGAGCACAATGCACCATGACAATGCAAAAAGTAATCGAGAAGACAGAAAGTTGGACATGATATTAGATTATAATACCACAAAAGGGGCAGTTGATACACTAGATCAAGCAATATCAACATACACATGCAAAAGCAAAACTAATCGTTGGCCAATGATAATCTTTTATAACATTCTGGATGTTTCGGCATACAACGCATTTGTTTTATGGAGAGAAATCGACCCCAAGTGGAAGTGAAATAAGCTGCATAAAAGAAGAATTCTTATTGAAGAATTAGGAAAATCCCTAGTTAGGCCGTATATCGAAACCAGAAAAGTAAACTCCAGAAGTGAAGGAGCAGCAGCCAATGTGAAGAGTGTCCAGCAGCACGCTCAAGAAAGACTCCACAGCCTCCACCAGCACAACTACCAGTCAAAAAAGGAAGAGATGTAGCTTCTGTCCATCTTCTTGTGATAATAAAACAAATCTGACATGTGCTGGTGTGCAAAATATCTATGTAAAGGACATGTGTTTTATTATTGTGATCAATGTAAAAATGCATGAACCTGTTCAACCATTTTAGAGATAAAAAAGAAAAACTGAAGTTTTCATTGTTTTTCGTTTGTTGTTTTATAAAATATATTAACACAAAGTTATATTTAGTTAGATTTCATGTTATAGTAATAGAAATCTAAAGCATGTTTGTTAATTATGTGCAGAATGCTATAAAACGAACATGCCGTATATACCCGTGTATAAGCCGAGATTTTCAGCCCATTTTTTAGGGCTGAATGTCCCCCTCTCGGCTTATACGCGAGTCATATATGGGGGAGGGTGAGCGGGGGTGTCGGATCATACTCACCCCTCCACTTCTGCAGCCCCCCTGCTTCTCCCACAATCTCCGGCTCCTTCCTGCAGCAGTCACATGGCACCGCTCATTAAAGTCATGAATATGCACATATTCATGACTTTAATAAGTGGTACCATGTGACCGCTGTAGGAAGGAAGCGCTGCGGAGAGCACCGGGAGAAGAGGAGAGGCTGCAGAGACGCACTGGCGGAGGGGTGAGTATAGCGATATTTACCTGTCCCGTTCCTCCGCTGCACGCTGCGTCCTCGTCTGACTCCTCTGGCTGTGAATGATCAGGCAGAGGGCGCGATGACGTCGTTAGTGCGCGCCGCGACCCCTGCCAGATCATTCACAGCCAGAGGAGTCAGACGAGGACGCAGCGTGCAGCGGTGGAACGGGACAGGTAAATATCTCAGGTGCCGGGGTCCTGAGCGAGCGGTGACACCGGCACCTGTCCCCCATAGCGCGCCGCTGTCACCGCCTGCTCAGGACACCGGCACCTGGCCCCCAGCGACGAGAGGTGAGTATGTCATTTTTTTTGCAGCAGCAGCATATGAGGCCTATACTATGGATCATATGGGGCATAATTGTGCAGCATATGGGGGCATAATCTGTGGAACATATGGGGGCATAATCTGGAGCATATGGGGGCATAATATGGAGCATATGGGGGAATAAGCTGTGGAACATATGGGGCATAATCTGGAGCATATGGGGGCATAATCTGTGGAACATATGGGGGCATAATCTGGAGCATATGGGGGCATAATCTGTGGATCATACGGGGGCATAATCTGTGGAATATATGGGGCATAATCTGGAGCATATGGAGGCATAATATAGAGCATATGGGGGCATAATCTGTGGAACATATGGGGCATAATCTGGAGCATATGAGGGCATAATCTGTGGAACATATGGGGCATAATCTGGAGCATATGGGAGCATATGGGGGCATAATATGTGGAACATATGGGGGCATAATCTGGAGCATATGGGGGCATAATCTGTGGATCCTACGGGGGCATAATCTGTGGAATATATGGGGGCATAATCTGGAGCATATGGGGCATAATCTCTGAAGCATATTGGGCGTAATCTGGAGCATATGGGGGCATAATCTCTGAAGCATATTGGGCATAATCTGGAGCATATGGGGGCATAATCTCTGAAGCATATTGGGCATAATCTGGAACATATGGGGGGCATAATCTGGAGCATATGGGGGCATAATCTGTGGAGCATATTGGGCATAATCTGTGCAGCATATGGGGGCATAATCTGTGGAGCATCATGTGGGGGCATAATCATTTTTCACCCTAGGCTTATACACGAGTCAATAAGTTTTCCCAGTTTTTTGTGGCAAAATTAGGGGGGTCGGCTTATACACGGGTCGGCTTATACATGAGTATATACAGTAATTGCAAACAGCACGTGTAACCTTTTCTGAAAAAAATAAATAAAAATTAAGTTTTACTTTCATTTTTCATTTGTTTATGATCAACCATGTTCACATACAGTTTAATAGTGAAATAAAACACTTACAGTAGGTAAAATTAACATATTAATAGGTTGGGACATATTGACCCGAAACAGTACAAGTGTACAGTAAATGCGAGCAGAACAGCAGGGTGGTGTTGTCCCTCTTAGACATGATATATAGTCCTCAAGATCTCATACCACCTTCATATCACCTGGATGAATGTTAGACAATTTGTCATATGCTTGTCTAAACACAACCTTAGGTTGAGGAGTGTTGAAGTATTTTTGCTTGTGTTATTTGTTTTTTTTTAAGCTGGTACACAATAAAATAAAAAATGTCTAATGAGGGTGATTTTGTATAAGATCTTACAAATTAGTTTTTGAATTTCACAATTATTACCTGGAAAACCAGAGCTAATGTGCAAAAAGAGGTTCAGCTAAATGTTGCATTATATGTGAAAGGACAGTACTGTTTGTAGAGGTGTTCTGCTAATGTATTACTACCAGGTACCATAGTTAATTTTTCCTTATTCATGTAGTTCCAGAGATGCAAAGAGTAGGAGTCTTTGAAAGATGGAAATTTATCCCAAACCTCATAATACTTTTTCCATTCTGGGCAAATGATAGGGTAAAAACGCTTGGGATTGAGCAATTTAAAGTTTCCACACATGGCATCTTCAGAACCAACAAATTTTGGTAAGTTACAGAACTTCTTTAAAATACGGGTAAAGAGAAGTGGGCCTTGCTGTCCCCATCTTCTACTGTCATAATTTTTAACAAAGTCCACCATACATTTCTGAGTAAAATCATGATGAGGTGAAAACCCAAAAATACCATTGCTAGAGTATTTCGAAGATTCTGCAGCCAAGAAATCCTTGAAAGGAATGGTTTGTATTGAGATGAAATCCGTATCCATGTAAATGCCACCATACTTCCCGATCAATGCTAGTCTGCAGGCATCAGAGCTGACATGGGTCCAGAATGACTGTTGTTGTGAATTAATCTGGAAATAAAATAAATACATGAAAGTTTGTGCCAATATAAGATTACTATTATGCAAATTTTTATTTTTGATGTAGCGTTAGTGCTATACTGTGTGTTCACTAAAAGGTAAGTAGTATTCAACAATGTGCTTTTAAGCACCACTCCAGCATTTGTTTTTTTTCAGCAGTGGAGTGGTGCTTCTAAGCTAAGATCTTCCACCATCTTCACCTTCTATCAATCTTGTGACCACAACTTCTGAATGTCCAGAAGTAATGGTCACAAGCTCTTAATTCAAAATTGCGAGAGCAAAAATGAGGATCTCAGAGATGTGCATTGTTAAGTGGCCTCTAGTTCACTCCATCAGACACTGGAGAAATCTCAAACTGCTGGAGACTGAAGGGAGTTGGGGCAATAGAAGGTGAAGACGGTGGCAGGTAGGTATAAGACCTTATATTAAAAGAAACACTCCAGTGCTGCAATAAAAAAAATTGGACTGGTGATTTAAAATAAATTAAAATTGCAATGGGAATAATCTTTACACACTCCACCAGATTCAAAGATATTGTTTTCACAGATACTATAAAAAAATATCCTATATCTACAGATTGTCCCAAATTTTAAGATGGGTTGGCAAAGCAGATATGTACAGTGAATATAAAAAGTCTACACACACCTGTAAAAATGCCTAGATTTTGTCATGTAAAAATGGCATACCAAGAAGAAAACTTTCAGAACTTTTTCCATGTTTAATGTCACCCATAATCTGTACAAATCAATTTAGAAACAACTTGAGATCACAGGGAAATAAAAATAAAAACCTAAAATAATGTGACTGCACTAGTGTGAACCCTCTTATAAGATGTGGGTGTGTTTGGAATTAGCCAATCACATTTAAACTCATGTTAAATTGTTGTCTGTACACAGTGGTCATCATTTACAGTGATTCTAATTAACCCCATATAAAGCTTAGCTGTTCAAGAAGGGTTTTCCTGACATTTTCTTAGTTGCACTTTAGAGCAAAAGCCATGATCCGTAACAGTTTATTACATAGCAAAGGCATCTCATTGTGTATAGGTATCAGTCAAGAGAGCGGTACAATTTGTTTTCAAAGAATTACATATATCATGGAACACTGAATGTGGTCATGAAGAAATAGCTTAAGTTTTGTTCAACAGTAACATTACTAGAAGCAGTATGTTCCTTAAAATTTGATGAAAAAACAAGAAGAAAATTGGTTCAGGAATCTGTTAAAAGGCTTACAGCAACACAAAAGGAGCTGCAGGAAATTCTGACAAGTACTAGTTGTGTATGGGGAGTGACAGCAATCTCCCATATTATTTATATCTGGACTGTGGGATAGGATGGTATGAAAAGTGTTTTTTCTTATAATGAAATGCATCAATTGTGTTTAAAACAAAACAACATCATATCTGCCAAAAGTACAGTATGTGGTAAAACATTAAGGCATGATGAGACTAAGGTTGAACATTTTGGCCACGATTCAAAAGAATACCATACCCACAGTGAAGAATGGTGGAAGCAGCATTATTCTTTGAGGTTAATTTATAGAAGTTGAAACTGGGGCTTTAGTCAAGTTACGGAAATTATTAACAATTACTATTTAAAGGCAATACTTTAATGGGTATACATTAACGGGTGCAACGTGAGAAAAAAATATAAACATGTATGCACAAAAATAATAATCCAATAAGGGCACATAAAAAAGGAGGGAATCTGGCAAAATAACCACTACAATATCCTTGCAGGGCCTTAAATCATGAGTCCTACCTATCTGCTGAGGTTATGTCTGTGTTTCTTGTGATAGAATTTGTGTGCTAGTTTGTGCACTTGTGTTGCCTATTAGGATTTCAACCTCTGCGGATAGGTAGGGCTCATGATTTAGGGCCTTACAGGTATATTGTAGTGGTTATTTTACCACTTGTAGCAAGATGGTTAGCTGTGGCTGTCAGCACAGTGTTCAGATCATGATTCAGATACCAGGAGACAGACTAGTAAACCAGAAGATGGGCCAAAAGAGGGCAAAAACTATGCAGCAGGACCGCAACCTTGTTCTTTGTGCAAGTAGGAGCAGTCCCAGAGCCTGCAAAGCGACCTTAAGCAGTCTACTATCCTCTATCCTTGTGTCATGTATAGTGTACAGTTCCTATAGCGTCTTGTGCTTGGGTGCGAGGAAAACACAGGAGACATAGGTTGAAATGAAATGACTTGTATTACTTCATACAAGCATGCTGAAAAGTTCACACAGTTTGCAGGAACAGCGACAGGAGACACAGCAGGCCAGAGTAACTTCAAGCACTACAATAAATCTCCAAAGCAGGTTCAGGATCTCTTCTCTGTACCGTAATTCCTCTGCAAACATGGATTCACCAAACAGCAGGTTTCCAGAGTCCAAAAGTGTTCCAAGGTTCCTCAGTAGGGAATAGCTGGAGTACAAGTCCAAGGCTTCCAGGAGTCAGGTCACAGACTGACTGAGGCTTGATTCAGGAGCACTGATTGTTCAGCTGAGGCTGCTTAAGAAGCAAGAGGAAGAATCAGGGCAGGAACATGAAAACTGGAAACTCCATATTAACTGAGGGCAAGAGCTGCAGAAAGACAGAAAGCAAAATGGCCGACGGAAAACTGAGTTTCAAGGAACATGTCAACAGAGACAAAGAACCTTACATTACTCCTCCCTTAGGGACAACCTCCGGATGACCTCAGACCAGGCTTGTCAGGGTACCTCTGATGAAACTGGCGGGCAGGCGAGGAGCATTTACATTATTGACTGGTTCCCATGAGTTGTCCTCCACTGGGTAGCCCTGCCATTTAATCAAATATTGCAACTGATTTCTGTACAACCTGGAATCTAGAATCCTTTCCACCATAAATTCTTCCTGACCATCGACCAGCACTGGGTCAGGGCAAGGAGAAGAACGTCCAGGAAACGTATTGGGTGTTGCAGCCTTCAGTAGGGATACATGAAAGACAGGGTGGATTCTCATAGTTCTGGGCAGTTGAAGACGACAAGCAACAGCACTTATAATCTTATTGATCTTATAAGGTCCAATGTACTTATGTCCCAATTTAGACGATGGAATCTTTAATTTAAGATTTCTGGTTGACAGCCAGACCAAATCTCCTACCTTGAAAGCTGGTGCAGGTTTACGAAATTTATCTGCTGCTTTCTTGTACCTTTCCTGAGCCAATTCTAGATTTTCCTTTAGAAGATCCATATTCTTTTGTAAAGAAGTGATTCTTTCAGCCACTGCCGGCAAGGGCGTATCTATGGGAAATCGAGGAAGAATGTTAGGATGATAACCTAGATTGGAGTAAAAAGGAGACTGCTTACTGGAGACGCTCTGAGAGTTGTTATAAGAGAACTCAGCCAGTGGAAGTAGATACACCCAGTCATCCTGTAGGTGGCAGATAAAACAGCGGAGATACTGCTCCAGGGTCTGATTGGTTTTGTTCTGTCTGTCCATTAGTCTGGGGATGAAAAGCAGAAGAAAGGTTTACTTTAATGTCCAATGCTGCACAGAAATTTTGCCAAAACCTTGAAGTGAATTGCACCCCTCGATCCGAAATGACCTCATCCGGTACTCCATGTAAGCGAAACACATTCTTAATCATCAAGTCTGATGTCTGTTTTGCAGTGGTAAGCCGACACAAGGGATAAAATGAGCTGCCTTTGTTAGACGGTCAACCACCACTAGAATGGTGTTCTTCCCTTGAGAGGTTGGTAACTCCACAATGAAGTCCATAGAAATGGATCCCACGGGCGGGACGGGGTGGGAAGAGGTTGCAACAGACCATTGGTGAGGAGCGAGGTGTTTTGCATCTTGCACAGACTTCACATGAAGTGACATAGTTTAAGACATCTTTCCTGTAAGTGGGCCACCAAAAGAAACGAGAAAGAAATTCTTGTGTCTTTAGAATTCCCCTATGCCCGGCTATCTTGGAATCATGGATGAGTTGCAATACTCTCAATCTGACTGTTTCAGGAATATACAGACGTTGTCCCTGAATCCACACACCATTCTTAAAGACAAGACTTACGTCCCTTGGGGGTTGAGCCAACAAAGAATCCGCATGGTATGCTTCCTTGATGTCCTTAAGTAGGTCTTGATTATGAATCACTCCCAGGAATCTAGAGTCAGGAAGAATAGTCTTAGGAGGAGTAAGTGGACGTGTCTCTGCTGAATGAATCCTAGAGAGTGCATCAGCCTTTCCATTGCGCGATCCTGGTCTATAAAAAATGACAAAATTAAATTGGTTTAGGAAAAGATTCCAGCGAGCCTGGCGAGGAGTCAGGCACTTAGCCGACCTGATAAATTCGAGGTTACGATGGTCTGTCAGGACGACTATTTGCTGTGCAGCTCCCTGAAGAAGGTGTCTCCATTCCTTGAAGGCGGCAATAATGGCCAACAATTCTCTATTGCCCACATCGTAGTTCCTCTCAGCCGAAGACAACTGCTGAGAAAAGAAGGCACAGGGATGCAAGACATTCTTCTCACCTGTTCTCTGAGAGAGTATAGCTCCAACGGCACAGTCTGAAGCATCCACCTCTATTATGAAGGCAAGCTCGGGGTTGGGATGTACTAAGATAGGTGCGGTGGTAAATTTATCCTTTAAACAGGAAAATGCTTCCTGAGCTTGCGGGGTCCAGGAGAACCTAGACTGTTTCCGGGTAAGTTGGGTGATAGGTGACACTACCTCAGAAAAATTCTTAATGAAACGTCTATAGAAGTTGGCAAACCCGATGAAACGCTGCACCTCCTTCACATTTCTAGGAATTGGCCAATCCTTGATGGCTTGGGTCTTGATTCCATCCATACTAATCCCTTGCGTAGATAGTACATACCCCAGAAATTGAATTTCGGTCCTATGGAATTCACATTTTTCAAGCTTGATGTAGAGATGGTTTTGTCTTAGGCGTTCTAAGACCATTCTCACATGTCCATGATGTTCCTCTGTGGAGTTAGAAAAAATTAGAATATCATCCAGATAAATCACCACAAATGTATCTAGGAGATCCCTGAAGATATCATTCACGAAGTGTTGGAAAGTGGCTGGGGCGGTACTCAGACCAAAAAGCATAACTAGATATTCAAAGTGTCCATAGCGTGACCTGAAAGCAGTCTTCCATTCATCCCCAGGTCTAATACGGACCAAGTTATAGGCCCCACGGAGATCCAGTTTAGAGAAAATTTTGGCATGCCGCACTCTCTCCAACAATTCAGGGATTAAAGGCAATGGATAACGGTTTCTAATAGTAACCTTATTGAGTTCCCTATAGTCTATGCAGGGTCTCAGAGATCCATCTTTCTTCTTCACAAAGAAGATGGGTGCACCTGCGGGAGATGAAGAGGGGCGTATGAAGCCCTTGGCTAAATTTTCGTCTATATAATCCTTCAAAGCTTTTAGCTCGGGCCCCGCTAGGGGGTAGATCTTACCAAAAGGTATCTCGGCTCCAGGCAATAATTCAATTCGACAATCATATGGACGGTGAGGAGGAAGCTGATCAGCGTTCTTCTTGTCACATAAATCCACATAGTCCTGGTATACAGCTGGTAGTTCAGGGACTGACATGGTTCCTTTAGGAACAGAGCAAGCTGAAACTCCTTGACTCATCTGTTTCTCCGGAAAGTGTAATTCCTTGGTCTCCCAGTTAATCGTAGGATTCTGCGCCTGCAGCCATGGTAGCCCTAGAATAATGGGAAAGTGGGGAGAAGAGATAAGCATAAAATACATTTTCTCCCGATGATCTTTACCCATAAGGACCCTCAAAGGCTCTGTTTCTTGATCCACTGGTCCAGAAGTCAGTAGAGAGCCATCCACAGTCTCCATCTGTACTGGAGTAGCCTTCTTCACTGAACGTATCCCCTGTTTCAGAGCAAAGGAGATATCCATAAAATTTCCACTTGCTCCTGAGTCGATCATAGCAGAGCTAGACACCCAGACTGAGTCAACCCAGAGTTTGATGGAAAGGAAGCAATGAGAATTGTTTCTTTTACAACTCAGCTGGGACACCGCTGAGGAAACTTGAAAAATTGCAGCGTTTATACCGTCATCGTCCCCAGAACTAACAGAGTTTAAGTCCGAGAAATCAAGATCTCTTGCAGCAGATCTCTCTGGAGCCTGAGGCTCTGACATGACAGAGCTCCTCTCGCAACACTCACAGTGAATGACTGCTGCAGTAGTCTTACGAGAACGGCTGGGGCAGTTTATAATGAAGTGCCCTGACTTACCATAGTAGAAACATAGATTTCCTTTATACGATGTTCTTTGCGTGCATCACTAACCCGTCTTTGTAAAGAGTCCACCTGCATGGGTTCAGGTTCTGGTTCCCTTGTGATCCTACTCAAAGGTTCCTTAGCTGAGGAGGGAGGTAGTAAAAGGTTAGTGCGATTATTTTCGAATCATCTCTCTTGTCTGCGTTCAGTCAGACGAGCATCAATACGGATACAATAGTTAAAGTCACCTAACGCAGTGGGAGGGTCGGCACGAGCAAGTTCATCCTTAATCAGTGGAGACAGCCCTTTCCGAAAAATAGATTTTTTAGCGGAAGTGTCCCAAGTGGTATCAAGAGCCCATCTCCTGAAATCCAGGGCATATTCGGCTAACTGAACGCTTACCTTGGCGCAAAGTTAACATGGCTGCTTCAGCTGTTGCACCTCGATTGGGGTCATCAAACACCTGCCCCATGGCTGAAATAGAAGCATCAAGGTGATTCAAACAATCATCCTCAGTCTCAATCAGAGGGTTTGCCCACATCAAAGCCTTATTGGTAAGCAACATGATTATAGTAAGCACTTTGGATCGTTCAGTGGGAAATTGTGAAGCATGTGCAGAGAAAAATAAATTGCATTGATTAATAATCCCAGAATTTCTCACGTTCACCGCCAAAACGAAAAGGAGGTAATTTGGGGATCCAAGAACTTGGGGTTATGGCAGGAGCCTGGGCTCATTCCTCTAGAGCCTCAATCCTGGCTCGCAATTCCTGGGTAGTCTGTCCAAACACTTGCAAATTATGATTAGTGAGGTCCTGTAGGCTTGCAAAACGGGTTTTTAAAGTCTGTACATCTGAAAGGATTGTATCAGTCACTCCGCAAAGTTCCTTTATGCGGGCCTCCATCTTCCAGATCTTTTAAGGCAGAAGTGCTGGAAGGAGAAGAGGAAAGGAAAAAAAAAAAAATAGTGTTTACCTGTGGTAACACTCCAGAGTAAAATTTTAAGGGAATGCGCTCACCTGGAATGGTTGTGAGAAGTCACAACTACTGTCATCACATAAGGTATTAAACGGACATCTGATATCCACAGTCACAGCAGACACGGCTTTCCCAGACCCAGCAGACACTAAACATTGGCTCCTGA
>JARQOD010000005.1:69742796-69817197 GCA_033576555.1 Oophaga sylvatica
TTGTGCAATTTGTCCTATTTCTTCTGTTACCCTTGGGAAAATAAAAAACTGGGGGCGACAAAATCATTTTTGTAAAAAAAAAATGATTTTTTTGTTTTTACGGCTGTATGTAATAAATTTTCTGTGAAGCACTTGGGGCTTCATAGCGCTCACCACACTTCTAGATAAGTTCCTTGTGGGGTCTATTTTCCAAAATGGGGTCACTTGGGGAGTTTCCACTGTTTAGGCGCATCAGGAGCTCTCCAAATGTGACATGACGCCCCTAGACCATTCCATCAAAGTCTGCAATCCAAAACGTCACTACTTCCCTTCCGAGCCCAGACGTGCACCCATACAGTAGTTTTCTCCCACATATTGGGTATCAGCATACTCAGGACAAATTGGACAACAAATTTTGGCGTCCAATTTCTCCTGTTACCCTTGTGAAAATAAAATATTGGGGGTAAAAATCATTTTTGTAAAAAAAAAAGATTTTTTTATTTTTACAGCTGTACGTTATAAACTTCTGTGAAGCACTTCGGGGTTCAAAGTGCTCAACATACTTCTAGATAAGTTCCTTGTGGGGTCTATTTTCCAAAATGGGGTCACTTGTGGGGGGTTTCCACTGGTTAGGCGCATCAGGGGCTCTCCAAATGCGACATGACGCCCCTAGACCATTCCATCAAAGTCTGCAATCCAAAACGTCACTACTTCCCTTCCGAGCCCAGACGTGCACCCATACAGTAGTTTTCTCCCACATATTGGGTATCAGCATACTCAGGACAAATTGGACAACAAATTTTGGCGTCCAATTTCTCCTGTTACCCTTGTGAAAATAAAATATTGGGGGCGAAAAAATCATTTTTGTAAAAAAAAAAAGGATTTTTAATTTTTACGGCTGTACGTTATAAACTTCTGGGAAGCACTTCGGGGTTCAAAGTGCTCACCACACATCTAGATAAGTTCCTTGTGGGGTCTATTTTCCAAAATGGGGTCACTTGTGGGGGTTTCCACTGTTTAGGCACATCAGGGGCTCTCCAAATGCGACATGACACTCCCAGACCATACCATCAAAGTCTGCAATCCAAAACGTCACTACTTCCCTTCCGAGCCCCGACGTGCGCCCATACAGTAGTTTACTCCCACATATTGGGTATCAGCGTACTCAGGACAAATTGGACAACAACTTTTGGACAACCACATATTGGGTATCAGCGTACTCAGGACAAATTGGACAACAACTTTTGGGGTCCAATTTCTCGTGTTAACCTTGTGAAAATAAAATATTGGGGACGAAAAAAATCATTTTTGTAAAAAAAAAAAAAAAGATTTTTTATTTTACGGCTGTACATGATAAACTTCTGTGAAGCACTTTGGGGTTCAAAGTGCTCACCACACATCTAGATAAGTTCCTTGAGGGGTCTAGTTTCCAAAATGGTGTCATTTGTGGGGGGTTTCCACTGTTTAGGCAGATCAGGAGCTCTCCAAACATGACATGGCATCCAGCCAATTCTGCGTTGAAAGAGTCAAACGGCGCTCGTTCCCTTCCAAACTCTGCCATGCACCCAAACAGTGGTTTACCTCCACATATGGGGTATCAGCATGCTCAGGACAAATTGCTCAATAACTTTGGAGTCTTGTTACCCTTGGGAAAATAAAAATTGGGGTGAAAAGATCAATTTTGTGGAAAAAATATGATTTTTTAATTTTACGGCTCTACGTTATAAACTTGTGTGAAGCACTTGGGGTTCAAACTGCTCACCAAAGATCTAGATAAGTTCCTTAGGGGGTCTAGTTTCCAAAATGGGGTCACTTGTGGGGGGTTTCCACTGTTTAGGCACATCAGGGACTCTCCAAATGCAACATGGCGTCCAATCTCAATTCCAGCCAATTTTGGTTGGAAAAAGTCAAATGGTGCTCCTTCCATTCCGAGCTCTTCCATGCGCCCAAACAGTGGTTCCCCCCCACATATGGGGTATTAGCGTACTCAGGACAAATTGGACAACAACTTTTGAGGTCCAATTTCTCCTGTTACCTATGGAAAAATAAAAAGTTAGTGACTAAGAGATAATTTTTGTGGGAATAAAATAGGATTTTTTATTTTCATGCCTGGGCATTATAAACTTGTGTGAAGCACTTGGGGGTTCAAAGTGCTCACCAAAGATCTAGATAAGTTCCTTAGGGGGTCTAGCTTCCAAAATGGGGTCACTTGTGGGGGGTTTCCACTGTTTAGGCTCATCTGGGGCACTACAAACGTAACATGACCTGTTGTGAATGGGTTTGAGATGAGTTCTGAGCAGAGGCTCCCTCTGGTGGTTACAAGCGGTACTAGTGAAGATTGTGAGGACTGGGAATCAGGTGTTACTGACTGATCTTATATAAGGGAGTCATTTTCCCATCAGGGTTGCCGGTGATCAATTGTTCTGGTCTGAATCCTTCTTTCCAGTTTCCCTTGTAGCCTGCTGTGTCGTGTCTGCATCTCCTGCTATCAGATAAGTCATTTTCTTCTTTTGTGTTTGTGCTATATTTTTGCATTTTGTCCTGCACTTCTGTGGGGGCCTTCTGGGTCCCCTCCGGGGGCTTTTGCCCTCTCAGTTTGTTCAGCCACTGAGTTTTGTACTTTTGCTTTTCCAGTTTTTTCAGTGGCTGCTGTCTTGATTTTGTTACACCAGAGAACTAATTTAGGTGGTAGAGGTCGTGTGATCTCAGGTGATTTTGAAATTAGTAGAGTTGGTGTTTTTCAGGGTTTTCTGAGATTGCAGTAAGTACCCTTCCTGTCCTTTTCTATTTAGATAGTTTTGGCCCCAGCGTTTGCTCATACTATTTTCTTTCTGTGTCAGTATTTCCTCTTGTCTAACCGCCATTACATGTTTGGGGGCTTTCTATTATCTTTGGGGTCTGCTCCGGGGCAGATAGCTTTCCTATTTCTATCTTTAGGTGTAGTTAGTTTCTCAGGCTGTGACGAGGCGTCTAGGACCAACGTAGGAACGCTCCACGGCTGCCTCTAGTTGCGGTGGTTAGTCAGGGTACTGCAATCTCATAGATTCCAACTGCTCTGGTGTATTGCCTTTTTTACCTGCACTCCTCAGCTACCGTAACATAACAGTATCACCGGCCAAAAAATTGAATGGTACTCACAGAAGGGAAAAAAATATTGTGACAGAAGAAAGGTTGTCAGAGTTGTCAGAGATATTTTTCTGTTTGTTGCATTTTTTTTCCCTCTGTATCTCTGGGTGCTGGGGAGGATCTTTTCTCCCAATGGAGTTTGCACAGTTGTCTGGCCGTGTGGATCAGCTTGCCACTGAGGTTCAGAGTATTGCTGCATATCTTGCTAGGTTGCCTGTTGTGGAACCTAGGATCCCCATGCCAGATTTGTTTTTAGGGGATCGAGCTAAGTTTCAGAATTTCAAAAATAATTGTAAATTGTTTTTTGCCTTAAAATCTAAGTCCTCAGGAAACGCAGCGCAGCAGGTTCAAATTATCATCTCTCTCCTGCGCGGCGATCCTCAGGATTGGGCTTTTTCCCTGATACCTGGGGATCCTGTTTTGAGTGATGTTGATGCATTTTTTCAGGCTTTGGGGTTATTGTACGATGAGCCTAATGTCACTGATCAAGCTGAAAAAGCCTTGTTGGCATTAAATCAGGGGCTTGATGACGCTGAGTTATACTGTCAGAGATTCCGTAGGTGGGCAGTCCTGACCAAATGGAATGACGACGCTTTGGCGGCCCTTTTCCGGAAGGGTCTGTCGGATAATGTAAAGGGTGTTATGGTGGGATTCCCTGTCCCCTCTGGTCTCAATGATTCTATGTCATTAGCGATTCAAATTGACAGACGTTTGCGTGAGCGGAGAAGTATGCGTGGAGTGGTGTTGCCTTGTGAGCCAGCTTCTGAGCCCATGCAGTGTGATGGAGTGGTGTCTGGGGCACAGCGTCATGAGTTTCGAAAGCGCAATGGGTTATGTTTCTACTGTGGTGATGCCTCTCATGCTATTTCAGTCTGCCCTAAGCGGGGAAGACGTTTTGCACGCTCAGTTGTCTTGGGTAGTGTTCAGACTAAGTTTTTATTAACTGTCACTCTGATATGCTCTCTGTCCTCATTTTCTGCTCAGGCTTTTGTTGATTCTGGAGCAGCTATTAACCTGATGGATTATGATTTTGCTAAACGTTGTGGGTTTCCCTTGATACCCCTACAGAAGTCTATTCCCCTACTGGGGATCGATTCTACCCCTTTGGCTGAGAATAAACCCCAGTTTTCTACTCAGGTGATAATGAGGGTTGAACCTGATCACCAGGAGTGCTGCAAATTTTTGGTTCTATATAATCTGCATGACATTATCGTGCTGGGTTTCCCTTGGTTACAGTCTCATAATCCTGTTTTGGATTGGAAATCTGTGTCTGTAACCAGTTGGGGCTGCCAATGTGTTAATACCAACACTCCTGTTTTTTCTGCCTCCCCCCAGGCCCAGGATGTTCCTGACTTTTTGTTTGATTTTTCTGATGTGTTTAGCGAAAGTAAATCTGCATCCTTGCCTCCCCATAGGAGCTATGACTGCGCTATTGAATTAGTGCCGGGTAGTAAATTCCCTAAAGGTCGCCTTTTTAACTTATCTGTACCTGAACATGACGCTATGCGGTCTTATATCAAGGAATCATTGGAGAAGGGTCATATCAGACCATCCTCTTCACCCTTAGGTGCCGGTTTTTTCTTTGTGGCCAAAAAAGATGGTTCATTAAGGCCGTGTATTGATTATCGTCTCTTGAACAATATTACTGTGAAATATCAATACCCGTTACCCTTGATTTCTGACCTGTTTTCCAGGGTGAAAAACGCTACTTGGTTTACCAAGCTTGACCTCAGGGGGGCGTATAACCTTATTCGCATTAAGCACGGGGATGAATGGAAGACGGCATTCAATACCCCTGAAGGGCATTTTGAGTACCTAGTGATGCCCTTTGGGCTCACTAATGCTCCTTCCGTCTTCCAGTCCTTCATGAATGACATTTTCAGGGATTTTGTGGACAAATTTCTGATTGTTTATTTGGATGATATCTTGATTTTTTCTAATGACTGGGACTCTCATGTGAAACATGTTCGAACTGTATTCCAGATTTTGAGAGAGAATGCTCTGTATGTGAAGGGATCAAAGTGTCTTTTTGGCGTACAGAAGATCTCATTTCTGGGATTCATTTTGTCCCCATCTGTTATTGAAATGGACCCGGTCAAGGTTCAGGCCATCTGTGATTGGGTCCAACCTACTTCATTAAAGGCTCTTCAGAGATTTTTGGGTTTTGCCAATTTTTATCGTAAATTTATTGGTAATTTCTCGGTTATTGTTAAACCATTAACTGATTTGACCAGAAAGGGTTCTGATGTGGTGAATTGGCCTCCTGAGGCAGTCTCTGCATTTCAGGAACTTAAGCAGAGATTCACTTCTGCTCCTGTTCTACGGCAGCCTGATGTTTCTCTGCCATTTCAGGTGGAGGTTGATGCCTCTGAAATTGGGGCAGGTGCCGTTTTGTCCCAAAAAGATCCAGAGACCTCTAAAAGTAACCCTTGTGCCTTTTTCTCTCGAAAATTTTCTCCTACTGAACGTAATTATGACGTGGGTAATCGGGAGTTATTGGCCATGAAGTGGGCTTTTGAAGAGTGGAGACATTGGCTGGAGGGAGCCAAACATCAGGTGGTGGTCCTTACGGACCATAAGAATCTGGTCTATCTGGAATCTGCAAAGCGACTCAATCCTAGACAGGCCAGGTGGGCCTTGTTTTTCACATGTTTTAATTTTGTGGTTTCCTTTCTTCCTGGCACTAAGAATGTTAAGGCGGATGCCCTCTCGAGGAGTTTCCTTGCGGACTCTCCTGAGTTATCTGATCCTTCTGTTATTTTGAAAGAGGGTGTAGTTCTTTCCGCCATCTCGCCCAATTTGAGACTTGCTCTGGAGGGGTGTCAGGAGGATAGGCCCGAGCGCTGCCCTGTTGGAAAATTGTTTGTCCCGGACCAATGGAAAAAGAGTGTGATGTCTGAGATTCATTGTTCCGCATTGGCTGGGCATCCCGGAATTTTTGGTACCAGAGACTTGGTTAGTCGGTCCTTTTGGTGGCCTACCTTGTCTCGCGATGTCAGGGAATTTGTGCAGTCCTGCGGGACTTGCTCTCGCTCCAAGCCTTGCTCTCGCTTTAGTGGTTTGTTGATGCCATTGCCTGTGCCCAAGAGACCATGGACCCATATCTCTATGGATTTCATTTCCGATCTTCCTGTTTCTCAGAGAATGACCACCATCTGGGTAATTTGTGATAGGTTTTCCAAAATGATACATCTTGTGCCATTACCTAAGTTGCCTTCCTCCTCTGAATTGGTGCCGTTGTTCCTTCAGCACGTGGTTCGTTTACACGGCATTCCTGAGAACATTGTGTCTGACAGAGGAGTCCAGTTTGTTTCCAGATTTTGGAGGACTTTTTGTTCTAAACTAGGTGTTCAATTGTCTTTCTCCTCGGCATTTCATCCTCAGACCAATGGTCAAACTGAGAGAACAAACCAGACATTGGAGACTTATCTAAGATGCTTTGTGTCTGCTGATCAGGATGACTGGGTCTCTTTTTTGCCTTTGGCTGAGTTTGCTCTTAATAATAGGGCTAGCTCTGCCACTTTGATGTCTCCGTTTTTCTGTAATTCTGGGTTTCACCCTCGATTTTCTTCAGGACAGACGGAAGCTTCTGTCTGTCCAGGTGTTGACTCTGTTGTTGAGCGTATGCAACAGATTTGGGACCAGGTAGTGGAGAGGTTGTCCCTCTCTCAGGAGAAGGCCCAGCGGTTTGCTAACCGGCATAGGACTGATGGTCCTCGGTTTAAAGTGGGGGACTTGGTCTGGTTGTCCTCAAAGAATATTCCTATGAGAGTAGCATCTCCTAAATTTAAGCCTAGGTTCATTGGACCTTATAAGATCATGGAGATTATTAATCCTGTTTCTTTTCGTTTGCTTCTTCCAGGGACATTTAAGATCCATAACGTGTTCCACAAGTTCTTGTTGAAGAGGTTTGTTGAGCCAGTGGTTCCTGCTGCTGTGCCTCCTGACCCTGTTTTGGTTGAGGGCAATCTGGAGTATGTGGTTGAGAAAATATTGGATTCTCGTTTTTCTAGACGAAGACTCCAGTATTTGGTTAAATGGAGAGGTTATGGTCAGGAAGACAATTCTTGGGTGTTTGCTTCGGACATCCATGCTAGGAGACTTATCCGTGCTTATCATAGAACTCATCCTGACCGACCTGGTTGCTCAAATGAGGGTTCGGTGACCCCTCCTCAAGGGGGGGGTACTGTTGTGAATGGGTTTGAGATGAGTTCTGAGCAGAGGCTCCCTCTGGTGGTTACAAGCGGTACTAGTGAAGATTGTGAGGACTGGGAATCAGGTGTTACTGACTGGTGTTATATAAGGGAGTCATTTTCCCATCAGGGTTGCCGGTGATCAATTGTTCTGGTCTGAATCCTTCTTTCCAGTTTCCCTTGTAGCCTGCTGTGTCGTGTCTGCATCTCCTGCTATCAGATAAGTCATTTTCTTCTTTTGTGTTTGTGCTATATTTTTGCATTTTGTCCTGCACTTCTGTGGGGGCCTTCTGGGTCCCCTCCGGGGGCTTTTGCCCTCTCAGTTTGTTCAGCCACTGAGTTTTGTACTTTTGCTTTTCCAGTTTTTTCAGTGGCTGCTGTCTTGATTTTGTTACAGCAGAGAACTAATTTAGGTGGTAGAGGTCGTGTGATCTCAGGTGATTTTGAAATTAGTAGAGTTGGTGTTTTTCAGGATTTTCTGAGATTGCAGTAAGTACCCTTCCTGTCCTTTTCTATTTAGATAGTTTTGGCCCCAGCGTTTGCTCATACTATTTTCTTTCTGTGTCAGTATTTCCTCTTGTCTAACCGCCATTACATGTTTGGGGGCTTTCTATTATCTTTGGGGTCTGCTCCGGGGCAGATAGCTTTCCTATTTCTATCTTTAGGTGTAGTTAGTTTCTCAGGCTGTGACGAGGCGTCTAGGACCAACGTAGGAACGCTCCACGGCTGCCTCTAGTTGCGGTGGTTAGTCAGGGTACTGCAATCTCATAGATTCCAACTGCTCTGGTGTATTGCCTTTTTTACCTGCACTCCTCAGCTACCGTAACATAACAATGACCCCCATCAATGTTTGCATTCCAAAACGTTACTGCTTCCTTTCTAAGCACTGCCGTGCGCCCAAACAATCCCCCCCCACATATGGGGTATCAGCGTACTCAGGACAAATTGGACAACAACTTTTGGGGTCCAATTTCCCTGGGAAAAATCAAAAATTTGGGACTAAAAAATCATTTTTGTGGAAATTTTTTTTTTTTCTCACACCCAGGCATTATAAACTTTTGTGAAACACTTTGGGGTTCAAAGTGCTCACAACAGATCTAGATAAGTTCCTTAGGGGGTCTAGTTTCCAAAATGGTGTCACTTGTGGGGGGTTTCCACTGTTTAGGCGCATCAGGGCCTCTCCAAACACGACATGGCGTCCAATCTCAACTCCAGCCAATTTTAGTTTGAAAAAGTCAAATGGCGCTCCTTCCCTTACGAGCTCTGCCGTGTGCCCAAACAGTGGTTTTCCCCCACATATAGGGTATTGGCGTACTCAGGAGAAATTGCACAACAACTTTATCTGCCCATTTTCTCCTTTTACCCTTGTGAAAATAAAAAAAAGTTTGTAAAAGATCATTGTTGTGGCTAAAAAGTTAAATATTAATTTTTTCCTTCCACGTTGCTTCAGCTCCTGTGAAGAACCTGAAGGGTTATTAAACTTCTTGAATGTGGTTTTGAGTACCTTGAGGGGTGCAGTTTTTAGAATGGTGTCACTTTTTGGTATTTTCTGCTATATAGACCCGTCAAAGTGACTTCAAATGTGAGGTGGTCCCTAAAAAAATGGCTTTGTAAATTTTGTTATAAAAATGAGAAATCACTGGTCAACTTTTAACCCTTATAATTTCCTAACAAAAAACAATTTTGGTTCCAAAATTGTGCTGTTGTAAAGTAGACATGTGGGAAATGTTATTTCTTAACTATTTTGTGTGACATATTTCTCTGTTTTAAGGGAAAAAAAATTAAAATTTTGAAAATTGCAAAAGTTTCAAAATTTTCGCCATATTTGTGTTTTTCTCAAAAATAAACGCAAGTTATATCGAAGAAATTTTACCAATAACGTGAAGTACAATATGTCACGAGAAAACATTCTCAGAATCGCGAAGATCCGTTGAAGCGTTCCAGAGTTATAACCTCATAAAGAGACAGTGGTCAGAATTGTAAAAATTGGCCCGGTCATTAACGTGCAAACCACCCTTGGGGGTGAAGGGGTTAATGATCCAGTGTATAATGGGCCCCATAAATGCTGCTCCATTGTCTGATGTCCCCCATTTACAATGCTCCAGTATATGATGATATGATGGGCCCCATGGATGCTGCTCCAGTCTCAGATCTACCCCATTGAGAATGTTCCTGTCTATGATGGGCCCCATGGATGATGCTCCAGTGTCTTATGGGCCAAAATAGTGCTCCATATATAATGGGCCCCATTATTAATGATCCAGTGTATAATGGGCCCCGTAAATGCTGCTCCAGTGTCTGCTGTCCCCCATTTACAATGCTCCAGTATATGATGGGCCTCATGGATGCTGCTCGAGTCTCTGATCTGGCCCATTGAGAATGCTCCTGTATATGATGGGCCCCATGGATGATGCTCCAGTGTCTTATTGGCCAAAATAATGCTCCATATATCATGGGCCCCATTTGTAACGAAGCCGCAGCGATATGCGTGGGGTTTCTTCACCCCTGGTCCCCGGACCGTTCCCCGTGTTTCCATTCTTACCTTGCGGTCACTTGAACCTCCTTCCTCGGGCTTGAAATCTTGTTTTTTTTTTGCTGATCAGCTTTTTCTTGGTGCAGCGCATACTATATAGGCAATCTTGGTGTTATTCAACATCTTGCCTTTATTTTGCATCTCTTGATTACGTCACTGTCATTACGACACCTTCTTATAGTATTTACTAGCGCTTTTCCAGCTTAATTCATCGTGTAACATTGAACATTATTTGCTATTATTCAGTTTCATAGCTCTTTTTTGCATAACTAGTTGCTCTATTGACGGTTTCATATAGCACATTGTATATTGTGACCTGTTATTTTCCCTATTTTCAGTGTAATTTGGTATATCGTGTGCCATTTTCTATTTGTGTTATGACCATGACTACACATTTCATCTGAACTCAGGTTCTAATTGTGGGGATTTTCATGTTGGTCTCATATGCCTATGGACCTTGGGGTGTTATATGTTTTTTGTATAACATGTATTTTTAATTGTGTTGTACTATTGTCTGTGTTTTGGTCTGTTATAATAAAATTTTAACTTTTATATTCTATTTGATTTCATATATATATATTTTCATTTTGTTTTATTGGGGTGTGCGCTATTTTTGCACTGGTCTTTTTTCTTCCTTTCTCACAGGCTCAGTATTGATCACACCAGAATATAAAAACTTGAAAATGGGTAATGTATTACAAGCGGACAGCTGTATACAGGGTTGGGGAAATTGTTAATCTTCGTATATTTTGCCAGAGTCAGACACTGGCTCTCACAGGCTTAGTATTGATCAGACCAGAATATTAAAACTAGAAAAAGGGTAATGTATTACAAGCGGACAGCTGTATACAGGGTTGGTGAAATTGTAAATCTCTGTATATTTTGCCAGAGTCAGACACTGGCTCTCACAGGCTCAATATTGATCACACCAGAATATAAAAACTAGAAAAAGGGTAATGTATTACAAGCGGACAGCTGTATACAGGGTTGGGGAAATTTAAAATCTCCGTATATTTTGCCAGAGTCACACACAGGCTCTCACAGGCTCAGTATGGATCACACCACAATATTAAAATTTGGGTGGTGGAGGAGGGGGGGAGAGCCCAGATCGAGAGGTGGCAAAAAAGGCATATGTTGAGGTTATAATGGACGTAAAGCAGCTTCAAAAGGAGGAATTTGAGTAGTCCGAGGAAGAGGAGGACAATGCGAGCCATTTTTCTGGCAACTTATGTGTCATCAGGGGAAGGTGGGACAAAATCCTTTGCAACCCATGCATGGTTCATTGTAATGAAGGTTAGATCATCAACATTTTGCGTCGACAGACGGGTCCTTCTTCTGTCAGGATTGATCCTGCAGCACTGAAGAGTAGACTCTTTTAGATAGCACACTACCAGCAGGGCAAGCGAGCTCCTGTAAGGCATATTGTGCCAATTCAGGCCAGGTGTCCAGTTTACAGGCCCAGTAGTCAAAGGGGAATGACCGATGAGGGAGAACATCGAAAGGGGAGGAGAAGTAATTTGTAACCATAGTTGACAACTGCTGTCTCCTGTCTGTTGCTTTAAATTCATGATTACCAGGCGTGTGAGCTGTCCTGGAGAAATCAGTCCACAACATGGTCATGAAACCCATGTCTCCAACGCCACTTCGGCTGTGCGCACCACGAACACCTCTTCCATTTGGCCCAGTACGGCTCGTGGTCGAACCTGCTCCGCTGCTGTTTGCTGGGAATGCCTCTAACAACCGGTTTACCAGAGATGCTTGTTTGTTGGCCAATACTAGCTCTAGTTCTCCTGTGGCATTATGTTCTGTAATTTGCCTTTTTAGCATGGATCGAGGATGCTGGCCAACCAGTAGTTGTCATCCTTCATCATTTTGGCAATCCCGGGGTCCATTTTTAGGATCAGCAAGGCATAATCACACATGTGGGCCAATGTTCCAGGTGTCAGTAATGCACTGCCAGTGGTGGGTGGAGGAGCACTTTCTGCCAAATCCACATCCCTCCAGTCACGCACAAACCCTGGACCTGAACTATGCAAGTCAACATTTTCTCTTGCCCCCTGAGAAGCATCCTCCTCCCCAAAATAATCATCCCCCCTCCTCCTCCTCCTGCTCTTCCTCTTCTTCCTCCACCTCGTCCAGGACAGTTCCCTGACCAGACAATGGCTGACTGTCATCAAGGCTTCTCTCTTCCTCCTCCGCTGCAGACGCCTGATCCTTAATGTGCTTCAAAGTTTGCATGACCAGACGCATAAGTGGGACGCTCATGCTTATGATGGCGTCGTCTGCGCTTACCAGCCGTGAGCATTCCTAAAAACACTGAAGGACTTTACAGAGGTCTTTAAGCTTTGACCACTGCACACTTGACAACTCCATGTCTGCCCTCAAACTGCCTGCCCGTGCATCCTCCCATAAATTCATTACAGCTGTTAGGGTTCGAGTTCCCACTCCTGCACAGGGGAATCTCGAGCTGTTCCCGCTGCGGTCCTCCATCTGTCTCCGGCCGCAGTGGTTCCTGCTCAGCAGAGACGTCGGTCCCAGCGTCTTGCCCAGCCCAGTACTGTGCAGAGACTTGCTGCTGCAACCAGTGTTGGAGCAGGTAGTTTTGGGACTAAGTCCATTGTTGCTTCATCTGAGCATGCCCAGGGCAAGATCTCCCATTGGAGATCAGGGGTCACATGCTCAGACACAGCTGCCACTCCTATTTGTCCTTCAGGAAGGTCATGTGGCTGTTGATGTTCTGAAGCAGCTTCCCATTGGTCCTTTCTGGAAGGTCTTTTTCTCATGGCTGCTATAAAAGGCTGTCCTTACCGCACGGCCATGCGCTAGTATCAAATCTGTTACATGCTTGCGCCAGTGTGGTCATGTATGCGTTTGGTTAGGTCTGGCTGAAATAAGCCCCTAGAATACCGGCACCTCCGGTGAGGAGATTGTATGCACGTGTTCAGGGCTCGGCTGAAAACGCCATTAGAATACCGGCTACTCCGGTGAGGAGATTATTGTTTGGGTTCTGATTGCTTGACCACAGACTGCAATCCGCTTAGCAGTCATCTGTATTCCCTGTGAGTCCAACAGGACACAGTCTTTGTTTCAGCGGCTCTGTGAATTAACAGAGTCCACTTATATCGCCATATAGTGCTATGGCGTTTACATCTGCGACTCTGCGGGATAACAGAGTTTGCTCATACTGCCTATTTACGCCATCTTACTAGCAGCAGGCTCTGCCTGCACGGTGGACCCCGGGCTGCGAACGCACCTCTCCTTAATATCTATTAGGTGCATTCCGCAGGCCCCTAACATAATACTAGCACCAGGGTCTGGCTAGTAAAATGGCGGATGACCAGCGTCTACCGCAGTACATCCAGCAGCTGGAGGGTAGGTTGGCGGCTCTTGAGCGCACAACCTCACCTGTGGATGTTACCGGCATCGCTGTTCAGGCTGCTAGCGTGGCTGCAGCCAGTTTGTCCTCTGCCACCTCTGCCCCTACATTATCCCACCTCCCACTTCCTGACAAGTTTGCCGGTGACAGCAAGCAATGTCAGGGATTCGTGAGTCAGTGCTCTATATAGCTCGAGCTTCTGGCTGCACGTTTCCCCACGGATCAGGCACAAGTGGGTTTTGTACTGTCTCTACTCTCGGGCAGAGCATTGGAGTGGGCAACGCTGCTGTGGGAGCGTGACGATCGTGTCGTGCGGAGTGCTCCTCGTTTCCTGGAGGCTCTTAAAAAGTTCTTTTTAGGACCTCAGGTCACCCACGATACGGCGCTCCAACTGCTGGCATTGGCACAGGGTTCGTCTTTGGTCAGTCAGTTTTCCGTCCTGTTTTGGACTCTGGCCTCAGAGCTAGACTGGTCGGATAAAGTTCTTATTCCAGTCTACTGGCGAGGACTGGCTGACCATGTTAAAGATGCTTTGGCTACCAGGGAGATTCCTGCCACACTGGAGAAGCTTATCTCCATATCTACCCGCATCGACCTCTGTTTTCACGAGCGGAGGTTGGAGCAGGCCCAGTGTAGGCAGAGGATTTGGTTGGCTCCCACCTTTGCCAAACCTCTCGAATCCCCCGATCCGGTGTCCGAACCCCAAAAGGCCACAGAGGTTCCTCGTGCAGGACCTAAGTCTCGGGCCGTCCGAGTATCCGTGTTCTGTAACCTTTGTCAGCAGACAGGACACTATGCTAACAAATGTCCACAGCGATCAGGGAAGCGATCGCGTCTAGTGGTCCTGGGAGGAGGTTCACTAGAGACAGCAGCATTTTCCTCCAAGATGACATTTAAAGGGACAGTCACTGTAGACTCTTCCACACTTACAGTCGAGCTTTGTGTGGACTCAGGAGCAGAGGGGAATTTCATGTCATCTACCTTTGCTCGTCGCCACGCAATACATCTGATAGCGCTCGACAAACCAGTGACTGTCTGGGTAGTGAATGGGTTGACATTGCCCTCGCCAATTACACATCAGACTGTCCCTCTTACTTTGTGTGTATCCCCTTCCCATCAGGAAATTATTTCCCTTCTCGTCCTTCCCGAGGGAATAGACGAGATCCTACTGGGAGTACCCTGGCTCCGTTCCTACTCCCCTCATATTGAGAGGTCCACCGGTAGGATACTGGGTTGGAGTGTGTCATGTAAGGACAGATGTGTCAGGGAGTGCATTCAGGTTACCACTACAGAGATACCCGCAGATCTTTCTCCTCTTCCCAAGTGCTATCAGTCATATGCAGACGTGTTCTCTAAAAAGGCTGCGGAGACTCTGCCACTCCATCGTCCCTACGACTGTCCTCTTGACCTCTTGCCTGGAGCAGAACCTCCTCGGGGAAGGGTCTATCCCCTCTCTCTTCCTGAGATGGAGGCTATGTTTCAATATATCCAGGAGAATCTGGCAAGAGGGTTCATTAGGAAGTCAGTGTCACCAGCAGGAGCGGAGTTCTTCTTCGTGCAGAAGAAGAGTGGAGAATTGCATCCCTGTATAGATTACAGAGGTCTTAACGCCATCACCGTTAAGAATAAGTACCTGTTGCCCCTGATTTCTGAGCTCTTTGATAGGCTCCGGGAGCAAGGGTATTTACTAAATTAGATTTGCGTGGTGCTTATAACCTGATTCGCATCCGTGAAGGGGACGAATGGAAGACGGCTTTTAATACCAGGGATGGGCATTATGAATACCTGGTGATGCCCTTCGGGCTCTGTAATGCCCAAGCCGTTTTCCAAGACTTTATCAATGACATCTTCTGGGATATGCTTTCCACCTCTGTAGTAGTCTATCTGGATGATATTCTCATCTTTTCTCCAGATATTGACTCTCACCGGAGGGATGTCTGCAAAGTCTTCGACCTGTTACGGGAGAACTCACTCTATGCAAAGTTGGAGAAATGCATGTTTGAACAGGAGTCTTTACCTTTCCTGGGCTATATCATCTCTGCCCAGGGATTGGCTATAGATCTACAGGCTGTGATGGATTGGCAAGAACCACATTCTCTTAAAGCGGTGCAGCGCTTTATGGGGTTCATTAATTACTATCGCCAATTCATTCCCCACTTCTCCACTTTGGTAGCTCCCTTGGTAGCCCTCATCAAGAAGGAAGCCAATCCCAAATTGTGGTCAGAGGAGGTCTCCAAGGCCTTTACTTCAATTAAGTCCCATTTTGCTAGCGCTCCCATCTTACATCGACCCGAGGTTGATAAGCCTTTTATATTGGAGGTTGATGCCTCGTCCATTGGTGCTGGAGCAGTCCTTTTTCAAAAGGATGCTCAAGGTCGGAAACATCCTTGTTTCTTCTTTTCCAAGACCTTCACACCAGCAGAGAGGAATTATTCCATTGGGGATAGGGAGTTGCTAGCCATGAAGTTGGCCTTTTCTGAGTGGAGACATCTCCTGGAGGGGGCTCGCTTTCCCTTTCAAGTTTTCACTGACCACAAAAATTTGGTCTATTTACAGACCGCCCAGCGGCTAAATTCTCGTCAGGCCAGATGGTCCCTGTTCTTCTCCCGGTTCCATTTCACCCTCAATTTCCTCTCCGGTGAGAAGAACATTCGGTCCGATGCTCTTTCTCGCTCCGTGGTGTCCTCTGAGGAGGTGGAGGAGGAGCCACGGTTGATTGTCCCCAAAGAGAGTCTAAGAACTGTGGCCCCGGTTTCGCTAGTCTGTGCCCCCGGGCAAGACTTTTGTGCCCACCAATTTGCGACCAGAGGTACTCTCTTGGGCACATTCGTCCAGGGTGGGTGGACATTTTCGGGCAAAAAGGACATCTGAGTTGCTGGCGAGGACATACTGGTGGCGACATATGGTCCGTGACGTCAGGGAATTCGTTCAGGCAGGGCCGGCGTCAGCACCCGGCACACCTGGGCAAGTGCTGGGGCCCTGAGCAGGCAGGGGGGCCCACTCGCCGTCTGGCACCCCGGCGCCCGTTAGCGGTGTCAGATCCGCCACTGGGCCCCCCGCTTGCTCAGGGCCCCGGCTGCGGCCGGCTCAATACTTACCTCTCCCCGTGCCTCCGCTGCCGCAGCTCCGCCTCCGGGCTCCAGGGGCGCCTGCAGGACGCCGGCGCTTCCTCTCACAGCAGCGCCGCTGAATGACGTCATCATTCAGCGGCCGGCTGTGGCAGTGAGTGCGCGGACGCCGGACAGGTGAGATGTTTGTGTGTGTGTCTGTGTATGTGTCTCTGTGTGTATGTAGTGCGATGCTTTGTGTGTGTGTGTGTCTGCTGTATGTGTGATGGTGGTAGGGGGAGGGCAGTGATGATGATGATGGGGAGGCAATGATGATTGATGATGATGGGCAGGCAATGATATTGCTGTGGAGACAATGATGATTATGGGCAGGCATTGATGATGATGATGGGCAGGCAGTGATGATGATGGCCAGGCAATGATGATTATGGGCAGGCAGTGATGATGATGGGGAGGCAGTGATGATGATGGGCAGGCAATGATATTGATGGGGAGGCAATGATGATGATGGGCAGGCATTGATGATGATGGGCAGGCAGTGATGATGATGGGCAGGCAGTGATGATGATGGGCAGGCAATGATGATGATAATGGGCAGACAATGATGATGATGGGAGTCTTTCCACTGCGCCCTTTCCTGAGCCGTAACAGTGCAGAACGCAGCACAGCGCAGAGGAGAGCTCCATATTTTGTATGGAGCTTTATATGGGGACCAGTATCCTGTATGGAGCATTATATGGGGGATGGAGGGGTGACATCCTGCATGGGGTATTATATGGGTGATGAGGGGGAGACTGTGGTGCCCATAATATTGTATGGAGGACTGTACTGTCCAGTCTGTACTGTGCGCTGTGAGGATTTGGCGGTTTTTGAGCTATTGTACAATTTACAATAGATATCACTCATGTAATGGAAGAAGAGAAGTGTTTGGCGTTGTGCTATACCCATATTTCTCTGCAGTATCTGTGCATCATGAATCGTGGTCTGTGTTAAGGGGGCCCACTGAGACTCTTTCGCCCGGGGCCCATGAAAACCTGGAGCCGGCCCTGCGTTCAGGCATGCGTCTCCTGCGCCAAGAATAAGTCCCCTCAACAATGGCAAGCTGGGCTACTTTTCCCTTTACCGGTGGCAGACAGGCCTTGGGAGATGGTCGGGATGGATTTTGTGGTGGGCTTACCCAAATCCCGGGGCTGCACCATCATCTGGGTGATAACCGACCACTTCTCCAAAATGGTGCACTTGGTGCCCTTACCACGGTTACCATCTGCACGGGCCTTGGCAGTATTATTTATTAGGCATATTTTTCATTTACACGGAATGCCAGACAAAATCGTCAGTGATCGAGGTCCCCAATTTGCGTCTCGGTTCTGGAGAGAGCTGTGTCGTCTACTCAGCATTGAGTTAAATCTCTCCTCAGCATATCATCCCGAGACGAATGGGTTGGTAGAGAGGGCCAACCAGACCTTGGCCACATACTTGCGACATTTTGTCTCAGCCAGGCAGGATGACTGGGCATCCTTGCTACCGTGGGCTGAGTTCGCTCTAAATAATGCTGTGGCTGACTCCACCGGACAGACCCCATTCCTTTTAAACTACGGTCAGCATCCTCGGGTACCGTGCCCATGCCCGTGTCTTCCGCCGACTCCAGGGTGGCAGACTGGGCCGTGGAGGCACGGGACATTTGGGACCGCACCCAGGATGCCATTCAGGCCTCCAGGGAGAGGATGAGGTCTTCCGCCGACGCACATCGGCGCCCCGCTCTGACATTTGCTCCGGGTGACCTAGTGTGGCTCTCTGCCCAAAACATCAGGCTACGTGTAGAGTCCACCAAGTTGGCACCTCGCTTTTTGGGTCCCTTTAAAGTTCTTGAGCAGGTGAACCCGGTTATTTACCGCCTAGCCCTTCCGCCTCGCCTTGGTATCACCGACACCTTTCACGTGTCCCTCCTGAAACCCGTGGCCATTTCCCGGTTTTCCGAGTCATCTGCTGGGACGTCGGGTTCATCTACCGACGATCATGAGGTTAACGCCATTGTTGGGTGCAAGGTGGTACGAGGCAAAAAATATTATTTGGTGGATTGGAGAGGTTATGGGCCTGAGGATAGGTCCTGGAAGCCTGCCAAGCATGTTCATGCTCTACAGCTCATGGCTGCCTTTGAGCGCAGCGAGGCCCAAAGAAGGGGGGCCTTAGGAGGGGGGTAATGTTAGGGTTTGAGTTCCCACTCCGGCACAGGGGAATCTCGAGCTGTTCCCGCTGCAGTCTCCCATCCGTCTCCGGCCGCAGTGGTTCCTGCTCAGCAGAGACGTCGGTCCCAGCGTTTTGCCCAGCCCAGTACTGTGCAGAGAATTGCTGCTGCAACCAGTGTTGTAGCAGGCAGGTTTGGGACTATGTCCTTTGTTGCTTCATCTAAGCCTGCCCAGGGCAAGATCTCCCATTGGAGATCAGGGGTCACATGCTCAGATACAGCTGCCACTCCTATTGGTCCTTCAGGAAGGTCCTGTGGCTGTTGATGTTCTGAAGCAGCTTCCCATTGGTCCTTTCTGGAAGGTCTTTTTCTCATGGCTGCTATAAAAGGCTGTCCTTACCGCACGGCCGTGAGCTAGTATCAAATCTGTTACGTGCTTGCGCCAGTGTGGTCATGTATGCGTTTGGTTAGGTCTGGCTGAAATAAGCCCCTAGAATACCGGCACCTCCGGTGAGGAGATTGTATGCACATGTTCAGGGCTCGGCTGAAAACGCCATTAGAATACCGGCTACTCCGGTGAGGAGATTATTGCTTGGGTTCTGATTGCTTGACCAAAGACTGCAATCCGCTTAGCAGTCATCTGTGTTCCCTGTGAGTCCAACAGGACACAGTCTTTGTGTCAGCGGCTCTGTGAATTAACAGAGTCGCTTATATCGCCATATAGTGCTACGGCATTTACACCTGCGACTCTGCAGGATAACAGAGTTCGCTCATACTGCCTATTTACGCCATCTTACTAGCAGCAGGCTCTGCCTGCACCGTGGACCCCGGACTGCGAATGCACCTCTCCTTAATATCTATTAGGTGCGATCCGCAGGCCCCTAACAACAGCCTGCCTCTGTTCGCACAGCCTCTCAACCATGTGCATGGTGGAATTCCACCTTGTTGCAACGTCTATGATTTTGCAGTGCTTGGGGAGGTGGAGCGATCGCTGCAGCCTCTGCATGCGACTGGAGTCTACGGGCGAGCGACGGATGTGCGAGCACAGTCTTCGCACTTTATGGAGCAGGGCTGGAAACTCAGGATAATTATGTACAGTCATGGACAAAAGTTTTGAGAATGACACAAATATTAATTTTTACAAAGTCTACTGCTTCACTTTTTCTAATGGCAATTTGCATATACTCCAGAATGTTATAAAGAGTGATCAGCTTAACAGCAATTACTTGTAAAGTCAATATTTGGCTAGAAAATGAACTTTATCCCCCAAAACACATTTCAACATCATTGCAGCCCTGCCTTAAAAGGACCAGCTAACCTCTTTTCAGTGATTACTCCATTAACACAGGTGTGGGTGTTGATGAGGACATGGCTGGAGATCAATCTGTCATGATTAAGTAAGAATGACACCACTGGACACTTTAAAAGGAGGCTGGTGCTTGGCATCATTGTTTCTCTTCTGTTAACCATGGTTATCTCTAAAGAAACATGTGCAGTCATCATTGCAATGCACAAAAATGGCCTAACAGGGAAGAGTATCGCAGCTAGAAAGATTGTACCTCAGTCAACAATCTATCGCATCATCAAGAACTTCAAGGAGAGAGGTTCCATTGTTGCCAAAAAGGCTCCAGGGCGCCCAAGAAAGACCAGCAAGCACCAGGACCGTCTCTTAAAAGTGTTTCAGCTGCGGGATCGGGCTACCAGCAGTGCAGAGCTTGCTTAGGAATGGCAGCAGGCAGGTGTGAGTGCATCTGCACGCACTGTGAGGCGGAGACTCTTGGAGCAAGGCCTGGTCTCAAGGAGGGCAGCAAAGAAGCCACTTCTCTCCAGAAAAAACATCATGGACAGACTGATATTCTGCAAAAGGTACAGGCAGTGGACTGCTGAGGACTGAGGTAAAGTTATTTTCTCTGATGAATCCCCTTTTCGATTGTTTGGGACATCAGGAAAACGCCTCATTCGGAGAAGACAAGGTGAGCGCTACCACCAGTCTTGTCTCATGCCAACTGTTAAGCATCCTGAAACCATTCATGTGTGGGGTTGCTTCTCAGCCAAGGGAATCGGCTCTCTCACAGTCTTGCCTAAAAACACAGTCATGAATAAAGAATGGTACCAGAATGTCCTCCAAGAGCAACTTCTCCCAACCCTCCAAGAGCAGTTTGGCGATCAACAATGCCTTTTCCAGCATGATGGAGCACCTTGCCATAAAGCAAAGGTGATAACTAAATGGGTCAGGGAACAAAACATAGAGATTTTGGGTCCATGGCCTGGAAACTCCCCAGATCTTAATCCCATTGAGAACTTGTGGTCAATCATCAAGAGACTGGTGGACAAACAAAAACCTAAAAATTCTGACAAAATGAAAGCATTGATTGTGCAAGAATGGACTGCTATCAGTCAGGATTTGGTCCAGAAGTTGATTGAGAGCATGCCAGGGAGAATTGCAGAGGTCCTGAAGAAGAAGGGTCAACACTGCACATATTGACTTGCTGCATTAGCTCATTCTAAATGTCAATATAAGCTTTTGTTACTCATATGTTTGCAATTATTATATTTCTGTCTGTGATAAAAACATTTGTCAAACACACATAAAAACCAGAGGGCAGCAGATTATGTGAAAATATAATATTTGTGTCATTCTCAAAACTTTTGGCCATGACTGTATGTAGCACTGCACTACCAGGTTCAAGGTGTGAGCCAGGCAAGGTATGTGTTTGAGTTTTGCCAGGGCTATAGTCGCCACAAAATTACGCCCGTTATCACTGACTACCTTGCTTGGCTCAAGATTAGTGTTGAGCGATACTTTCCGATATTGCAAAATATCAGATAGGATTGGATCGGTCCAATACTCAAAAAGTATTGGATATCGCCGATTCCGATACCGGAAATCAACGTAAGTCAATGGGACAAAAATATCGGAATTAAAATAACCCCTTTCTTTCCTTGTAGGTTAATTGTACATGAAGGAAAACAACTAAGAATAATATAGAATGTATTGGGGGAGGTGGAGGAGACATTAAAGGCATAGAGGTTTAGCCCAATCAAATGGAATAGCAGAAATAATTTTTTTTTTTAAGACGTTCGGAGTTACAAACAAATTGACTATGTTGTTAACCTTTTTTCTATTTTGGCAAATATGTATATTTCACTACTTCCATGCTCTTCACCTTCTTTTTTACTTCTCCCACACTTTCTCCTTCATGATCCTCAGCAGCATATTTTTCATCAACATCTTCTTCGCCTTATTTATCTTCTTCAACTTCTTCCTATTATTCTTTTTTTTACATTCTTCATATTGTTCTTATTCAACTATTATTCTTCTTCATATTCTACTTCTTCATCTTCTTCCTATTCATCTTCTTTGTGACAGGCATTCCTGTAGTTGTAATCTCTAAAAGTTTGAAAATTACACCTTCTGTTCTTGCTGTCACAAGATTTACAACAGTATTTGTCCGCGTTCAGTTTGGCCTGCAGCAGCAGGCATTTTCCAGGGGCACCACGAGGAGGAACGGACTCACCCCCATACACTGCTTAGTCTTCTTCTGCTTATAATTTAGAGCATATCTTTTGCTCTGATTTTTTGTCTTATGCTTAGAGTTGAGCGATACTTTCCGATATCCAAAAGTATCGGAATCGGAATGGTATCGCCGATAACCCAAAAAATATCGGCGATACCCGATACCGATACCGGAAATCCAATGTAAGTCTATGGGAACAAAATATCGGAATTAAAAAAACCCCATTCTTGCCTTGTTGGTTAATTGTACATGAAGAAAAACAACAAAGAGTAATGTAGAATGTATTGGGGAAGGTTGAGGAGACATTAAAGGCATAGATGTTTAACCCAATCCAATGGAATAGCATAAATATTTTTTTTTTTAAAGATGTTCGGATTGACGAAGAAATTGACAATGTTGTTAACGTTTTTTCTATTTTGGCAAATATGTATATTTCACAACTTCCATGCTCTTCACCTTTTTAACTTTTGACACACTTTCTCCTTCATAATCTTCAGCAGCATCATCTTTTTCATCAAATTATTCTTCATCTTCACCTTCTTTATCTTCTTAAACTTCTTGCTATTCATCTTTTTGTTAACATTACTCATATTCTTCTTATTAAACTATTATTCTTATTCATATTGTACTTCATCTTCTTCATCATACTCTTATTTGTGACAGAGAATCCTGTACTTGTAATCTGTCAAAGTATGAATTTTTCATCCTTCCGTTCTTGCTGTCACAAAAGATTTAAATTACAACAGTATTTGTCCGTGTTCAGTTTAGCCTGCAGCAGCAGGCATTTTCCAGGGGCACCACGAGGAGGAACGGACTCACCCCCATACACTGCTTAGTCTTCTTCTGCTTATAATTTAGAGCATATATTTTGCTCTTCATTTTGGTCTTATACTTCATGTTCTTCTGCTTTTTGATCTTCTGCTTATTGTTCTTAAGTCTCTTGTTCTGTATCTTGTAGTTTGTCTTAACCTTCTTAGTCCTGTTTGGTAATCTTTTATTTCTTCTTTGTGATGGTGTTTAGGCTGGTTGGCTTGATGCTCGTCGTCCTTGTGGTCGTCATGTTCTTCGGGGTAGTCATCAGGGTCGTCGTCTTCATTGTTGGAGATCCAGAGTGATTACCCAAAAAAGCATTGAAAAAATCTTCAATTTGTAAATGTAGCAGAAGGTACAAGAGTCAATGCAAGTAACGAGGACCAGCTGACTGTGCTGGAACCCGGAGGGGCAGCAGAAGGAAAAGAGCCAATGGCACAACCGAGGACCAGCTGACGTTACTGGGACACGGTTACTAAGCAGGAGGTACCTGTGCTCCAAAGCACTACCAAGGACCAGCAGACGTTGCTGGAACTCGGATACTGAGATGGAGGCACCTAGGCCAAAGGCACTGCGGAGAACCAGCTGACGGTACTGGAACCCGGACGGGTAGCAGAAGGTACAAGAGCCAATGCAATTAACGAGGACCAGTTGACTGTGCTGGAACCCGGAGGGGCAGCAGAAGGAAAAGAGCCAATGGCACAACCAAGGACCAGCTGACGTTACTGGGACACGGTTACTAAGCAGGAGGTACCTGTGCTCCAAAGCACTACCAAGGACCAGCAGACGTTGCTGGAACTCGGATACCGAGATGGAGGCACCTAGGCCAAAGGCACTGCGGAGAACCAGCTGACGGTACTGGAACCCGGACGGGTAGCAGAAGGTACCCATGGAAATTTAAGTTGACAGGCCGCGAGCCGGCCGCAGTTACCGAATCCCACAGTACTACAGTGGGTGATTGTCCTATTGTCACAACGGAAACAGCCTTTATTTGCATATCCCGCAGCACACATAGGAAGCACCTAAACTCCAAGCACCATAGAGTCGGCTAACCCGACCGCAACACGACAGGGCAACTTATTGGAGGCTAAGTGACGTTTACACTGACAGGAAACGGATGGCGTGCTGTAACCAGTCTGGGCAGGAGTGAGTACCCGTGCCAATGACACTTCCGAGCAACAACTGGCGGTGTTGAAGCCCAGGGATGAGAAGAAAACAGGGTGGAGGCAGCATGACTCTTTGCCGTTCACACAGCAGGGGAACAGCTGACATTACTGAACCCCAGTAACAGAGGAGCAAGTGTTGACTGTGCTAACAGCACTTCCGAGCAACAACTGGCGGTGTTGGAGCCCAGGGATGAGAAGAGAACATGGTGGAGGCAGCAGGACTTTTTGCCGTACACACAGCAGGGGAACAGCTGACATTAGTGAACCCCAGTAACACAGGAGCAAGTGTTGACTGTGCTAACAGCACTTCCAAGCAACAACTGGCGGTGTTGTAACCCAGGAATGAGAAGAGAACATGGTGGAGGCAGCAGGACTTTTTGCCGTTCACACAGCAGGGGAACAGCTGACATTACTGAACCCCAGTAACACAGGAGCAAGTGTTGACTGTGCTAACAGCACTTCCGAGCAACAACTGGCGGTTTTGGAGCCCAGGAATGAGAAGAGAACATGGTGGAGGCAGCAGGACTTTTTGCCGTTCACACAGCAGGGGAACAGCTGACATTACTGAACCCCAGTAACACAGGAGCAAGTGTTGACTGTGCTAACAGCACTTCCGAGCAACAACTGGCGGTGTTGTAGCCCAGGAATGAGAAGAGAACATGGTGGAGGCAGCAGGACTTTTTGCCGTTCACACAGCAGGGGAACAGCTGACATTACTGAACCCCAGTAACACAGGAGCAAGTGTTGACTGTGCTAACAGCACTTCCGAGCAACAACTGGCGGTGTTGGAGCCCAGGAATGAGAAGAGAACATGGTGGAGGCAGCAGGACTTTTTGCCGTTCACACAGCAGGGGAACAGCTGACATTACTGAACCCCAGTAACACAGGAGCAAGTGTTGACTGTGCTAACAGCACTTCCGAGCAACAACTGGCGGTGTTGGAGCCCAGGAATGAGAAGAGAACATGGTGGAGGCAGCAGGACTTTTTGCCGTTCACACAGCAGGGGAACAGCTGACATTACTGAACCCCAGTAACACAGGAGCAAGTGTTGACTGTGCTAACAGCACTTCCGAGCAACAACTGGCGGTGTTGGAGCCCAGGGATGAGAAGAGAACATGGTGGAGGCAGCAGGACTTTTTGCCGTACACACAGCAGGGGAACAGCTGACATTAGTGAACCCCAGTAACACAGGAGCAAGTGTTGACTGTGCTAACAGCACTTCCAAGCAACAACTGGCGGTGTTGTAGCCCAGGAATGAGAAGAGAACATGGTGGAGGCAGCAGGACTTTTTGCCGTTCACACAGCAGGGGAACAGCTGACATTACTGAACCCCAGTAACACAGGAGCAAGTGTTGACTGTGCTAACAGCACTTCCGAGCAACAACTGGCGGTGTTGTAGCCCAGGAATGAGAAGAGAACATGGTGGAGGCAGCAGGACTTTTTGCCGTTCACACAGCAGGGGAACAGCTGACATTACTGAACCCCAGTAACACAGGAGCAAGTGTTGACTGTGCTAACAGCACTTCCGAGCAACAACTGGCGGTGTTGGAGCCCAGGAATGAGAAGAGAACATGGTGGAGGCAGCAGGACTTTTTGCCGTTCACACAGCAGGGGAACAGCTGACATTACTGAACCCCAGTAACACAGGAGCAAGTGTTGACTGTGCTAACAGCACTTCCGAGCAACAACTGGCGGTGTTGGAGCCCAGGAATGAGAAGAGAACATGGTGGAGGCAGCAGGACTTTTTGCCGTTCACACAGCAGGGGAACAGCTGACATTACTGAACCCCAGTAACACAGGAGCAAGTGTTGACTGTGCTAACAGCACTTCCGAGCAACAACTGGCGGTGTTGGAGCCCAGGGATGAGAAGAGAACATGGTGGATGCAGCAGGACTTTTTGCCGTACACACAGCAGGGGAACAGCTGACATTACTGAACCCCAGTAACACAGGAGCAAGTGTTGACTGTGCTAACAGCACTTCCGAGCAACAACTGGCGGTGTTGGAGCCCAGGGTCAAGAAGGATGTTTAAATACTATATCAAGTATTTTCCTTGTTACGTGTCAATTAAAAATGTCTATACTCCAAACAAGAGAAATATAACTTTTAGTACCATAAGATGATGATTTTACTTAAAAAAATATATGTAAATTAATAATTTACAAACATAAACGCATACATTAACATGTTGAAAAGCAATGCAAACCACAATTAAAATAGGTTAAATAATCTGCTATACGGTTTAAAATAAAAGCATACAAGTACATATCAGAATCCATTAATGATGGCTAAGTAACAGTATGTACACCATTTTTATTGTGTAGACAATGAATGGCTGACTTAAAAACATAATCAGCATTACAAGTTATCTTTGACATTCATAAAACTTTACATTTGGTGAATAATATAACTACAATTTTTTAAAAAATATCTAAAATTTCCATCATGTAATACTGATAATATGTGCCAATCATTTATATTAACAAACAAAAAATTTAAAAAGTGCATAGTGCAGAGTGAAAACAGATATTTATGCCTGACTGTGGACTTGCAAGCATGACAACGGATAGATAAGGTATATATAGATGAGACTGCATAGCCACAGATGGTGAATGGCGATGTAATACTGTACCTCAATAAAGTGTGCGTTACTACTACATCCTTTTTTTTATATAGCTTTATAAAAGGTTACGTGCATGTATGGTTGCGCCTTTGTTTGGACGCACAGACTGGCTTCCTGCTGTGATGCGTTGGGTATTGGAGCGTCTGTACGTCTTATGACGCAGACTAACATTCTCGGTGCGCATCGTTCATCATCGCAAGCGTACCGACAACACAAAGGCGTTGTCATGACTGCTTTACTCAGTAAACATGCACCTATGATGAAACATACACGCATGTGCCCTATTACATAACAAGCTACAAGAAAAACGAGTGTGAGGTGTGACACAGCTGTTTGGTTAAGGTACAGTATTATATCGACATTGTACAGGTGTCGCTATTCAGTCTGATAAATAGATATCATTCACCTATTCTATCAGTTGTCATTCTTTCAGCACCACTTACAGGTATATATTTTGCTATTGTGACTATGCACTATTGACTTTACCAAGGTAATGTATGATTTTTGTTAGCGATTATCATGTTTACATGAAGGACCTTTATGATATGGGCTGTTAACTTTCTAATTAAATATGTATTTTTTAAAATGACACAAATATAAGTAATGTTGAAGAGGACTATTCCTACATGCATTTTTTGCACAATATTACAGGTGTACATCACGTCCCTTAATCAACATTGGATTATTATATTTACTTGTATGCTTTTATTTAAAAGGCAAGAACACTGAAGTATAACCTTCGCACTGCAGCAGTTGTCAAAGTTCAACCCACATTATGCACTTCCAACATTGCAGCATTTGAGTCATGATGTGAGTTGGATTTGTCTAAGCTATGGAGTGACAAGGTTGACCATCAGTATCCTATAGCATAAGTAGGCTTTTGTGTTTGCATTTGTTTTCGACATGTGCATATCTGTAATAATATGTCACAATTATTTTGTTACAGATTTGTGACAAAGACTAATCATTTTATGGTTTTAAAGTTGACGTTTCAAATGTTTACAGCTTAGAAATCAGGGTGTAGCCTCATATCTATGTGTAGCACTAGACACTTTGACATGTCATGTTTTTTTCACCATGATTAGGTAGCTAGCAGTAATTTTTGCCGGACACACAGCAGGGGAACAGCAGGCGTTACTGAACCCCACAAACACATCAGCGATTGTTTTCATCTGTGCATCTAACACTTCTGAGCAGCAACTGGCGGTGTTGAAGCCCAGGGTCAAGGAGGGTGTAGGCAGAGGCCTAGTATGAGATGTTTGAAGTTGAAGTTGTAGTTAGCAGCAGTAATTTTTGCCAGACACACAGCAGGGGAACAGCAGGCGTTACTGAACCCCACAAACACATCAGCGATTGTTTTCATCTGTGCATCTAACACTTCTGAGCAGCAACTGGCGGTGTTGAAGCCCAGGGTCAAGGAGGATGTAGGCATAAAATATTGAGTATATGCCTTGTTACGTGGCCATTGCAAATGTATGTACTTCAAACAAGAATAAATGAAGTTTTACTAGGACAATAAAATGATGAATTTCAATTCCAAGAATAGAAAAATATTTATACTTGAGAGTCCTCTGTGGTTGATACCGTTTAATGGCTAACTGAAAATATGGTAACAAATTCCAAGCTTTCGAGACTACTCAGGTCTCTTCATCAGGCTAAGACTAAAACAAAAAATGAAGAATCACATATTTCTACACACAACAGGACACAGGAATAGGTAAGACAAGTGAGGGAGGGACAAGTGAGGGGAGACCGGCCAAAAAATGAGAACAAGGATGAATTATCAGCGCCACACAATAAGAGAAAAAATAATGGATTTACCTGTGGCAAAACAATTTTGTATGCCCGGTCATAGCATGATGGATATGGAATTACTGGTATTAAAATATAACTTCAAATATGAGAAAGATACAAAGGTTTCAGAATATAAGCTCATCATGACCTTTGACACTGTTAGTGATGGAATGAATAGATCACACGGATTTATGTCATTCTATATCAATTAAGGAATCTGCGTCTCTGCCCTTCCAGGGGCATGAAAACACAAAACCAGACCCCAATCAGAGGGCAATAAAACTTTCTATCCTTATCTAGGAACTGTTCCAATATTTATGTTCATCCCTCTGTGATAATGACAGTTCTGCTACACGTCACTTACTTGTCTTACCTATTGCACTATTCCTGTGTCCTGTTGTGTATAGAAATATGTGATGCTTCATTTTTTGTTTTAGTCTTTGCCTGATGAAGAGACGTGAGTAGCCTCGAAAGCTTGCAATTTGTTACCATCTTTTCAGCTATCCATTCAAAGGTATCAACCACTGCGGACTCTCAAGTCTAAATATTTTTCTATCTACTGGCTAACACGGTACGAAGATACACATGTTTCCTAACTTCAAGAATAAAAATAAAGACACTGCAAATATAAACGCATATATGCACATGCCAACAAGAAATGGAACAACACACCACCCAAAAAATTGGTTACAAAATATAGTGTTGTAAATTTAAGAATAAAAGTCAATTTTTGTATTTATGAATAATGCTTAAGGAACGCTATGTTAAACCATAACATAGTGAAGACAATGGATTTTGTAATAGTCACTCATCATCATCATTGCAATTTAGATGTGACAGTCACAGACATTTCAATTATTTAAGTTAATAAAATCGTTACTTTGTACAGCATGTATGACATGTCCAGCATGGACTCATCAATGTGAGGACACAATAATGTACGATAAAAAATAACCATTTAAAAAAACATAATGCATTGTCACAATTTAAGTGTGTGCCTGCAAGTGTAGGTGAAACAAAGGCTACGGATAGCAAAGGTATATTCTATGTCTGTATCAGACAGTGGACAGCCTCTGATGGGTAATGGCGATGTTATACTGTACGTCAATAAAGTCTGCGGCTGCAATCATGCATTTTTTGCTAGTACAGTGTTGAAGAGGGTAAAAGCATGTCTGGTTGCGCAAGGCTTTATCCGTCAACACTACCTTCCTACTGTCACGCGTAGGGTAGCGTGTGTCAATTAGATGACTCTATAAAATGTGACGTTACGCAGCGTTATTGCGCCCTAGGGACGCCAAAAATACGACAGCAGTAATCATTTACTGTCTAATACTCCACCTATGACCAACAAAAAAAGACAGTTCCCTCTTTAACAATCTACAAGACTAACAAGCATAATGGTTGACGCTGACTTTATTGAGGTACAGTATTACATCGACATTGTCCATGAGTAACTATGCACTGTGATACCTATATACCATTATTAATTTATATCTGTTGTGGTTGTTTCAACAGCACTTGCAGGTATAACTACCTATTGTCAGTATGCATGATGCACTTTCTAGATGTAATAATTTATTATTACACATTATTACCAGGTTTAGATGCTGGCCATTTCATATATGGTGTGTGAAGTTACAGTTGGCATCAGTATGTGTATTTTATAATGTCTGTCATAAATAAAACTCGTGATGATGATGATGATGAGGATTTTATGATTCGTACATCCATTGACTGCATTATCTTACAGGTACAGATAAAGTTCCTTAAAAAGCATTAATTGATAAGTATGAAATGTACTTTTATGCATTAATTTCAAAAAGTGAAGACTATGTTTTAGTTTTTGTTACCATTTCTAATAGACATGTGCAGATATGCGCTGTGATGACAAATTATTATTTGTCCATATTTGTCATAAAAATGTATCATTCTAGGCCTGGAAAACTTCACAATTTCCTGTTTTAAGCATAACAATCAGGGTGACGGCTCTTCCCTATTTGGAGCATGTTCGACATGGGTTTTTCTGTGCATGTGTAAGGAACAGGAGACTTCTTGCCGGACACACAGCAGGGGAACAGCTGGCGTTACTGAACCCCACTAACACTATAGCTTGTGTATTGGTCTGTGGACACGACACTTCTGAGCAGCAACTGGCAGTGTTGTAGCCCAGGGAGTAGAGTTCAGGTGGTAGAAAGATGAACATAACAGGAGACATGGATAACGTTGCGAACCAGTTATTTAATCTGAAAACGGACAGACAAATTCTGGCGAGATCCATGCCTTGTTCATTTTCAGAAAAGTAAGCCGGTCTACATTATCGGAGGATAGTCGCATGCGACGGTCTGTTAGTACACCACCTGCAGCACTAAAGACGCGCTCCGATAATACACTGGCAGCAGGGCAAGCCAGCACCTCCAATGCATACTGGCTAAGCTATGGCCATGTATCCAGCTTAGAGACCCAAAACTTGAATGGGGAAGAGCCATCTGGGAGTACACTGAGAGGGAAAGACATGTAGTCTGTCACCATCTTACGGAAACGTTGCCTCCTGCTGACTGGAGCCGTCTCGGATGGTGTAGACATTTGTGGCGCTGCCACAAAACTTCGCCACATTTGTAACATACTGGTCTTGCCCTGTGCAGAGGCACTGCTTGTGCTCCCTCTTGTTGCAGAGCTGTCTCCACTGCCTCGACGCACAGAGCTGCTTTGTAAAGCAGTAGCAGCAGCAGTGCTCTCGGCTGGAATGGAGAACATTATGGATTGCACCAGTGTGTCTTGGTACTCCCGCATTTTACGCTCCCGGTTCAACGGTGTGATGAGGCTTTGTAAGTTGTCCCGGTAGCGAGGGTCTAGGAGGGTGTACACCCAATAATCAGACGTGGTGAGAATGTGGGCAATGCGGCGGTCATTTCTCAGGCACTGCAGCATGAAATCAACCATGTGCTGCAGACTCCCAACTGGCCAAGAAACGCTGTCCCCTGCAAGAGGCGTCATCTCTGCCTGCTCTGCATCACCCCACCCTCGCTCTACATACTGACTAGACCGTTGTGTACCTCCCTCTGGAGCGATGTCTTCCTCCTCCATTGACTCCGCCTCATCCTCCTCACAAAGTGAGCCCTGCCCAGCCATTTGTGAGAAACCACGTTGCGCTGACTGTCCAGAAGGTGATGGAATTTGTGACTCCTCATCCTCCACCTCTTCCAAAACCTCATCCCTTAGTGCTTGCAGTGTTTTTTGAAGCAGGCAGATAAGGGGGACAGTCAGGCTGACTAGTGCATCATCTGCACTCGCCATCCGCGTTGACTCATCAAACGCACGCAAAATGTGGCAGATGTCCTTCATAGAGGCCCACTCAGTAGTGGTGAAGTGTGAACGGCGCAAATTGCGAGTTGATTGCGCCTGATGCAGCTGATACTCCATTACTGCTGGCTGCTGCTCACACAACCGCTCCAACATATGTAACGTGGAATTCCACCTGGTGGGTACGTCACATATGATGCGATGTTCAGGAAGGCGAAATCTGTGTTGCAGAGCTGCAATGCGCGATCTGGCCATGCTGGAACGTCGCAAGTGAGCGCACTCTATGCGGACCTTGAGCAGCAGTGCTTCTAGATCCGGATAGTCCCTCAAAAAACTCTGCACGACCAAGTTGAGCACATGTGCCAGACATGGTATGTGAGTGAGGTTGCCAAGGCCCAGAGCTGCCACCAGATTTCGGCCATTGTCACACACTACCAAGCCTGGCTGGAGATTAGCTGACAAAAACCACACGTCGCTCTCCTGCTTGATGGCATCCCAAAGCACCTGCGCTGTGTGGCTTCGATTCCCCATGGAAATTAATTTCAGGACGGCCTGTTGACGTTTGGCCACGGCTGTGCTCATATCGGTCGCAACAGGTAAGCGTTCACGGGTCCATGTGGAGGTATACCGTGACGGCTCGTGCAGCGATGATTCTGAGGAACTGGAGTAGGAGGAGGAATCAATGTGTACAGACTGGATTCCTGCAATCCTTGGAGTTGGCAGAACACGTACAGCGCCACTCGCAAGATCTGTACCCGGCTCCACAACATTGACCCAATGGGCAGTGAGGGAAAGGTATCGTCCCTGGCCATGGGTACTGGTCCACGCATCGGTGGTCAGGTGGACCTTGCTACTGACGGCGTTTAGTAGCGCATGTTTAATTTTTCCCTCAACATGCTTTTGCAGACCAGGGATGGCTTGCCTGCTGAAATAAAATCGGCTGGGCACATTGTATTGTGGGACTGCCAATGCCATTAAGTTACGGAAACTGTCAGTCTCCACCAGCCTGAATGACAGCATTTCAAGGGACAGGAGTTTTGCAATGCCAGCATTCAGAGCCTGTGCTCGTGGATGGTTTGCCGAGTATGGCCGTCTTTTATCCCATGCCTGTGCTACCGATGGCTGTTTTGTGGCCTGTGAGTGTGAGGATGACAGGGAACTTGCAGCTGTGGGTGGAATAACACTGGGTCTCTGGACAACAGTGACAGAGGTTCTTCCATGGCGATCCTGTGAGGAAGCCGAACCAGCTGTGTGTGAGCTGGAGGAAGAGGCTCCAACACAAGCTGAAGATGTAGGTGCTGCTGAGGTTGGCCTACATCTCCAGTGTGTCTTTGTAACTCAACCACGTGCTTTGACCGCACATGTTTCCACATATTTGTGGTATTAAGGTTACTGACACTTTTACCTCTTTTTACTTTTTGATTACACAGCTTGCATTTGACATAGCAAATATCATCTGCAAGTGTGTCAAAAAAGGACCACGCAGTGCAAGTCCTGGGAGCGCCCGTTTTGGCTGTTGGAAGAGAACTGCTACGAACGGGTGCCAAACTGGAGGCTACAGGCAACCGAGTCTGCAGCCTACCTCTCCCTACTGTTTGGACCGTTGGGGCAATCTCTTCCTCAGAGCTGCTGCCACCACCTTCCTATTCCTCACGCCATGTTGGGTCTTGGACCTCATCATCTCCACTACCCTCTTCCAACACCTGCTGCTGTTGGGTGGTCTGGCCAGCACCATGCTCAACAGAAACTGGCACCTGAGTCTCATCATCATCAGATGCGTTCTGCGGTGTGCTGACCATCGGCACTGGCTCACCCGCCTCTTCAGATTCAGAGAGACACAGCTGTTGCTGCTGAAACTCCACGGCCACGACCACGTGCCCTACTCCCTGCCTTCTTCATCTTGGTAGATTGATAAAGAAAGTCAGAAAAGTTATAAGGCCTAAGTGTGGTTATTCCTCAGAGACTGCAGTGAACACTGCAGACAACTGTTCAGTAGCTGTGAAAGGCCCCTTTGTGTACTTCTATAGTGTTTGCAACCAATGTATTGTATACGGATGGAAGCGCGTCACACTAATAGATTAGATTTTTTTTAAATATAATGGAGCAGCACCAATTAGAGAAAAATGTGAAGGATGAGGCAGTGACACACGCTCAGCAGACTACAACCAGCAGTGGTTGAAGAACTAACTGGAGCGTAATCTGCACTCAAAAAATGAAAAGCTCACAGACTACAGTGAACACTGCAGACAACTGTTCAGTAGCTGTGAAATGCCCCTTTGTGTACTTCTATAGTGTTTGCAACCAATGTATTGTATACGGATGGAAGCGCGTCACACTAATAGATTAGATTTTTTTCAAATATAATGGAGCAGCACCAATTAGAGAAAAATGTGAAGGATGAGGCAGTGACACACGCTCAGCAGACTACAACCAGCAGTGGTTGAAGAACTAACTGGAGCGTAATCTGCACTCAAAAAATGAAAAGCTCACAGACTACAGTGAGCACTGCAGACAACTGTTCAGTAGCTGTGAAAGGCCCCTTTGTGTACTTCTATAGTGTTTGCAACCAATGTATTGTATACGGATGGAAGCGCATCACACTAATAGATTAGAGTTTTTTCAAATATAATGGAGCAGCACCAATTAGAGAAAAATGTGAAGGATGAGGCAGTGACACACGCTCAGCAGACTACAACCAGCAGTGGTTGAAGAACTATCTGGAGCGTAATCTGCACTCAAAAAATGAAAAGCTCACAGACTACAGTGAACACTGCAGACAACTGTTCAGTAGCTGTGAAAGGCCCCTTTGTGTACTTCTATAGTGTTTGCAACCAATGTATTGTATACGGATGGAAGCGCGTCACACTAATAGATTAGATTTTTTTCAAATATAATGGAGCAGCACCAATTAGAGAAAAATGTGAAGGATGAGGCAGTGACACACGCTCAGCAGACTACAACCAGCAGTGGTTGAAGAACTAACTGGAGCGTAATCTGCACTCAAAAAATGAAAAGCTCACAGACTACAGTGAACACTGCAGACAACTGTTCAGTAGCTGTGAAATGCCCCTTTGTGTACTTCTATAGTGTTTGCAACCAATGTATTGTATACGGATGGAAGCGCGTCACACTAATAGATTAGATTTTTTTCAAATATAATGGAGCAGCACCAATTAGAGAAAAATGTGAAGGATGAGGCAGTGACACACGCTCAGCAGACTACAACCAGCAGTGGTTGAAGAACTAACTGGAGCATAATCTGCACTCAAAAAATGAAAAGCTCACAGACTACAGTGAGCACTGCAGACAACTGTTCAGTAGCTGTGAAAGGCCCCTTTGTGTACTTCTATAGTGTTTGCAACCAATGTATTGTATACGGATGGAAGCGCATCACACTAATAGATTAGAGTTTTTTCAAATATAATGGAGCAGCACCAATTAGAGAAAAATGTGAAGGATGAGGCAGTGACACACGCTCAGCAGACTACAACCAGCAGTGGTTGAAGAACTATCTGGAGCGTAATCTGCACTCAAAAAATGAAAAGCTCACAGACTACAGTGAACACTGCAGACAACTGTTCAGTAGCTGTGAAAGGCCCCTTTGTGTACTTCTATAGTGTTTGCAACCTATGTATTGTATACGGATGGAAGCGCATCACACTAATAGATTAGAGTTTTTTCAAATATAATGGAGCAGCACCAATTAGAGAAAAATGTGAAGGATGAGGCAGTGACACACGCTCAGCAGACTACAACCAGCAGTGATTGAAGAACTAACTGGAGCGTAATCTGCACTCAAAAAATGAAAAGCTCACAGACTACAGTGAACACTGCAGACAACTGTTCAGTATCTGTGAAAGGCCCCTTTGTGTACTTCTATAGTGTTTGCAACCAATGTATTGTATACGGATGGAAGCGCGTCACACTAATAGATTAGATTTTTTTCAAATATAATGGAGCAGCACCAATTAGAGAAAAATGTGAAGGATGAGGCAGTGACACACGCTCAGCAGACTACAACCAGCAGTGGTTGAAGAACTAACTGGAGCGTAATCTGCACTCAAAAAATGAAAAGCTCACAGACTACAGTGAACACTGCAGACAACTGTTCAGTAGCTGTGAAAGGCCCCTTTGTGTACTTCTATAGTGTTTGCAACCAATGTATTGTATACGGATGGAAGCGCATCACACTAATAGATTCGATTTTTTTCAAATATAATGGAGCAGCACCAATTAGAGAAAAATGTGAAGGATGAGGCAGTGACACACGCTCAGCAGACTACAACCAGCAGTGGTTGAAGAACTAACTGGAGCGTAATCTGCACTCAAAAAATGAAAAGCTCACAGACTACAGTGAACACTGCAGACAACTGTTCAGTAGCTGTGAAAGGCCCCTTTGTGTACTTCTATAGTGTTTGCAACCAATGTATTGTATACGGATGGAAGCGCGTCACATTAATAGATTAGATTTTTTTCAAATATAATGGAGCAGCACCAATTAGAGAAAAATGTGAAGGATGAGGCAGTGACACACGCTCAGCAGACTACAACCAGCAGTGGTTGAAGAACTAACTGGAGCGTGATCTGCACTCAAAAAATCAAAACCTCACAGACTGCAGTGAACACTGAAACACAACTGTTCACTATCTGTGAAAGGCTCCTTTCTGTACTTCTATAGTGTTTGCAACCAATGTATTGTATACGGATGGAAGCGCGTCACACTAATAGATTAGATTTTTTTCAAATATAATGGAGCTGCACCAATTCCACAAAATAAAATAAAAAAAAGAGTCAGTGAGTGACACGTGCAGATGCCTACAAACAGCGGTGGATGCAGAGCAAACTGCAGCGTCACCTGCACTCTCACACACACCTTGCACAGAGCTGTTAAAACAACACTGTCAAAAGGAAGCTTTACACAGCGGTTGGTAAACTAGCCTGCCTAAAGCACAGTACACAAAATCGCAATGTCTAACTGTCCCTCAAAGTCAGCAGAACAGCGTTCTGTCCCTAACTGAGTTCACAGCACAGTGACGCTAAAATGGCGGCGGCGCCTTTTATAGTGCATTCTGACATCATTTCAGCAGCCAATCACAGCCATGCCATTAGTTAAGATGACCGCAGCATTACAGGATGTGCCCACACTTCATAAGATTCCTCATTGGCTGACTAAAATCACATTGCCTCTCAAAGAATTATGGGAACTTCCGATTCCGGTATACGATATTGGAAAAATATCGGAACTAAGTATCGGAATTCCGATACAGCGAATATCGGCCGATACCCGATACTTGCGGTATCGGAATGCTCAACACTACTTATGCTTAATGTTCTTCTGCTTTTTATTCTTCTGCTTCTTGGTCTTCTGTCTCTTGTTCTGTATCTTGTTGGTTGTCTTCATCTTCTTTGTCCTCTTGGTCATCTTCTTCTGGGTAATCTTTTTGTTCTTCTTTGGGGTGGGTGTTCAGGCTCGTCGTCTTCATGGTTGTCGTCCTTGGGGTCGTCGTCTTCTTCAGGGTGGTCTTCAGGGTCGTCGTCTTCAGGGTCCTCGTCAGGGAGATCCAGAGTGATTACCAAAAAAACCATGTCAAAAATCTTCAACTTGGAAATGTAGCTGAAGGTACAAGAAGGCTGAGTAACTGCCGAGAACCAGCTGACTGTCCTGGAACCCAGATGGGTAGTAGAAGGAACAAGAGCAAATGGCACTACTGAGAACCAGCTGACAGTACTGGGACACGGTTACTAAGCAGGAGGTACCTGTGCTACAAAGCATTACCAAGGACCAGTAGACGTTGCTGGAACTTGGATATCGAGATGGAGGCACCTAGGGCAAAGGCACTGCCGAGAACCAGCTGACGGTACTGGAACCCGGATGGGTAGCAGAAGGTACAAGAGACAATGGAAGTAACGAGGACCAGCTGACTGTGCTGGAACCCGGAGGGGCAGCAGAAGGAACAGAGCCAATGGCACAACCGAGGACCAGCTGATGGTACTGGGACACGGTTACTAAGCAGGAGGTACCTGTGCTACAAAGCACTACAAAGGACCAGCAGACGTTGCTGGAACTCGGATACCGAGATGGAGGCACCTAGGCCAAAGGCACTGCCGAGAACCAGCTGACGGTACTGGAACCCGGATGGGTAGCAGAAGGTACAAGAGACAATGGAAGTAATGAGGACCAGCTGACTGTGCTGGAACCCGGAGGGGCAGCAGAAGGAACAGAGCCAATGGCACAACCGAGGACCAGCTGACGGTACTGGGACACGGTTACTAAGCAGGAGGTACCTGTGCTACAAAGCACTACCAATGACCAGCAGACGTTGCTGGAACTCGGATACCGAGATGGAGACACCTAGGCCAAAGTCACTGCCGAGAACCAGCTGACGGTACTGGAACCCGGATGGGTAGCTGAAGGTACCCATGACAAATAAAGTTGCAAGGCCGCGAGCTGGCCACAGTTACCGAATCCCACAGTCCTACAGTGGGTGCTTGTCCTATTGGCACTACGGAAATAGCCTTTACTTCCATATACCTCAGCCCACATAAGAAGCACCTAAACTGCAGGCATCATAGAGTCGGCTAACCCGACCGCAACACGGCAGGACAACTTATTGGAGGCAAAGTGATGTTGACACTGCCCGGAAACAGCTGGCGTGCTGTAACCAGGCTGGGCAGGAGGGAGTACCCATGCCAAAGACACTGCCGAGAACCAGCTGACAATACTGGAACCCGGATGGGTAGCTGAAGGTACCCATGACAAAAAAAGTTGCAAGGCCGTGAGCCGGCCGCAGTTACCGAATCCCACAGTCCTACAGGGGTGCTTGTCCTATTGGCACTACGGAAACAGCCTTTACTTCCATATACCGCAGCCCACATAGGAAGCACCTAAACTGCAGGCACCATAGAGTCGGCTAACCCGACCGCAACATGACAGGACAACTTATTGGAGGCAAAGTGACATTGACACTGCCCGGAAACAGCAGGCGTGCTGTTACCAGGCTGGGCAGGAGGGAGTACCTGTGCCAAAGACACTTCTGAGCAGCAACTGGCGATGTTAGTGCCCAGGGATGAGAGTAGAAACAGAGTGGAGGCAGAGGACAAATTGGACCAAGTTGAAAATCTGAACTTGGGTGACTGTGGACAGAGCAGGAAAGATTGCCAGCTACACAGCTGGGGATCAGCTGACATTACTGAACCCCAATAACACAGGAGCAAGTGTTGCCTGTGCAGACGGCACTTCCAAGCAGCAACTGGCAGTGTTGGAGCCCAGGGATGAGAGTAGAAACAGAGTGGAGGCAGAGGACAAATTGGACAAAGTTGAAAATCTGAACTTGGGTGAGTGTGGACAGAGCAGGAAAGATTGCCAGCTACACAGCTGGGGATCAGCTAACATTACTGAACCCCACTAACACAGGAGCAAGTGTTGACTGTGCAGACGGCACTTCCGAGCAGCAACTGGCGGTGTTGGAGCCCATGGATGAGAGGAGAAGCAGATTGGAGGCAGAGGACAAATTGGACAAAGTTGAAAATCTGAACTTGGTGAGTGTAGACAGAGCAGGAAAGATTGCCAGCTACACAGCTGGGGATCAGCTGACATTACTGAACCCCAATAACACAGGAGCAAGTGTTGACTGTGCAGACGGCACTCCCGAGCAGCAACTGGCGGTGTTGGAGCCCAGGTTCAGTCAGGGTGTAGGCTGAGGCCTAGTATGAGCAACTTTCTAATCTGGTGTGACTTGAAATTGGAGGTAGCAGGACTTCTTGCCGGACACACAGCAGGTGAACAGCTGGCATTACTGAACCCCAGTAACACAGGAGCGAGTGTTTTTATCTGTGCATACAGCACTTCCGATCAGCAACTGGCAGTGTTGGAGCCAAGGTTCAGTCAGGGTGTAGGCTGAGGCCTAGTATTAGCAACTTTATAATCTGGTGTAACTTGAAATTGGAGGTAGCAGGACTTCTTGCCGGACACACAGCAGGGGAACAGCTGGCGTTACTGAACCCCACAAACACAGGAGCGAGTGTTTTTCTCTGTGCATACAGCACTTCTGAGCAGCAACTGGTGGTGTTGAAGCCCAGGATCAAGGAGGGTGTAGAAATCACAAATAGAGTAGTTGCCTTGTTCTGTGGCACTTCAAAATGTATATACTCCAAACAAGAGAAACGTAAGCTTTACTACTACCATAAAATGATGAATTGAATTCAAAAATATTGAAATAAAGACATTTAAAATATAAACGCATATATGCACATGGCGACAAGAAATGCAAACCAAAAAAAAACAAAATGTATTGGGGTTGAAATGAATGCATACAAGTAAATTTCATAAGGAATTAATGCTGCCTAAGGAACGCTATGTACACCCGTAATATAGTGCAGACAATGGATGTAGTACTAGTCATCATCATCATTACAAGTTATATGTGACAGTTAAAAATACACTCATTGAGGAAAACTGTTAGTTGACACCCCATATATTAAATGTCCAGCATGTAATCATGATAATATGGCGCAATAATCAATGATCAAGCATAACCAATAAAAACTGCATCGTGCATAGTGAAAATTGCTCTGTGTGCCTGCAAGTGCTGGTGAAACAACGCCAACGGATAGCAAAGGTATATGCTATCTATGTATCAGAGTGCATAGCCAGTGAAGGCGAATGGCGATATAATACTCTACGTCAATAAAGGCTGCGGCACCACTCATGCGCTTTTCGCTTGTAGAAAGTTGAAGAGGGGAAGTGCATGTATCACGGTGAGGATTGCAAGAGAACTCACCAGTGCAATCTCCCGGAAGACGAGTGCAGAAGAAAGCTTCAGGCTCCTAGGAACGCAGGGTGAGCAAGGCAGGAGAGAGATGGTTTCAGGGCCTGAATCACCTGACAGTTGAGGGGCATGGCTTCAGCTCCAGGGAGCTAGAAGCTGAGGGAAAACTCCTAGAAAGGTAACTACGGGACAAAGTTACCCAGGGGCACAGACAGAGACGTAAATCTGAACAAGCCAAGGTCAAAGCACGAGAAGACAGTATAGTACCAAGGATGAGACAGAACGGATAGTCGGGGACAGGCAGAGGTCAAAACCAAACAGACAGCGAAGGTACAGAAACAGAATCCAACAAGCAGTATCCAGAGAACAGACCGAGTCAAAACCAAAGTATCAGGCAAACCAGAACACAGCACAAACACACTCAGGGGTCAACACACTCTGCCAAGGGCGAAAGTATAACTGACAGGGATTGGAGCTTCCTAGGGCTATAAGATGCTCTCCCCGAACCAAGGAGAGGCCACAATAATAAGCCCCATGTTAGAACCCTCTTGTTAGGTTTTGTTTCAGTTTGCTGGTCACATGACCTTTTTACCCTATTTAGTCTGGCTCCGCCCTTCTGGCTTTGCTGGACTTCATTGTATTATCTACTCTTAAGCTAGCCGGGTGCTTAGGTGCCTTACTCAGTCAGTTTTGCTTGATCTGAGGATCTCTTAGTATTTGTTTTCTGTTTTATTTTCCCTGCTACACTTTCTGTTAGGAGGTGTCCACCTTTTCACCCAGTCCCTAGATCTTGTAGGGATTCCTTCCTCGCAACTATAGGTCTTCGTTCAGACTAGCTGAGGATTTTAGCGGGTCTGGTCGCAGGATCAGGTTCCCCGTTACATCGTAGGGATCCAGATCAGTCCTATTGTAGGGACAGAATTCCCACCTTTCCTTAGTGCTTGTAGCAGATCATAACACCCCAGGTGTGCAGATAAGAGCTTGCACTGGGATCAAAACCTTAACCCCTAGCGTTCAGGTCAACCCTGCACTGGGATAATGACAGTACCCCCCTCTCAACGGGGGGCCTCTGGACCCCCAGGCTTGCCCGGGAACCTGGCATGGAAAGCCCGAACCAGGCGATCCGCATGCATCAAACGGGCCGAGACCCAGGATCTGTCCTCCGGTCCATACCCCTTCCAATGAACCAGGTACTGTACCGACCGCTGCACCAACCTGGAGTCAACGATATGCTCAATCTCATATTCCATGTGTCCCTCAACCAAAACAGGAGGAGCAGCGGACTCGGACTCCCCCCGGACTGCCTCAAAAGGTTTCAGTAGGGATTTATGGAAGACGTTAGGGATCTTGAATGAGACTGGAAGACACAACCTGTAAGCCACTGGATTGATCTTTTCCACAATCTTGTATGGGCCAATGAACTTGGGGCCCAACTTGGCTGATGGAACCTTCAACTTAATGTTTCGCGTGGAGAGCCAAACTTTCTCTCCAACCCGAAACATAGGACCTGGTGTTCTTTTCCTGTCAGCGAAAAACTTGTACCTGCCTTGAGACCTGGATATATTCCGCTGGACCTCCGCCCATGTATTCTTTAATCGCTGAACAGACCCCTCTGCCCCTGGATACCCAGAATCCAAACGAGAAAACTCACCAAAATGAGGACTAAAACCATAATTGATCAGGAAAGGAGACATACCAGTAGATTGGCTCACCCGACTATTGAAGGCGAATTCCGCCAAAGGCAGTACATCACACCAGGCATTCTGTCTTGCAGAAGTCAGACATCTGAGGATCTGTTCCAGAGACTGATTAGTGCGTTCCGTCTGACCATTGCTCTCAGGATGGTATGCAGATGAAAAAGACAGAGACATCCCCAATTTCTTGCAAAAAGCACGCCAAAACTTTGCCACAAACTGCACTCCACGATCAGACACCACATTCAGGGGTACCCCATGCAACCGGATAACATGCTGTACAAACAATCTGGACAAAGTCTCAGCTGAGGGTAGTGCGGATAAGGGTACAAAATGAGCCTGCTTCGAAAACCTGTCCACCACTACCCATACCACCGTATTGCCCTTGGATGGAGGAAGATTAGTAATAAAATCCATGGACAAGTGAGTCCATGGCCTTTCGGGAACTGCCAAGGACATCAGTTCCCCAGCCGGCCGGCTATGTGAGTTTTTAGAACGAGCGCAGACCCCACAACCAGAAACAATTTTTTTTATGTCAGAGCTAAGAGTAGGCCACCAAAAGATCCTAGCCACCGCCCGACGTGTGGCAGATATACCAGGGTGAGCACTGAGCTTGGATTCATGGAACTCCTGGAGGAGTTTAAGCCGAAGCTGCTTTGGGACAAACAACTTACCCCCTGGCTTGGCAGCAGGGGCCAGAGACTGGGCCCTCTCAATCTCCTGTTCCAACTCAGACGAGACCACTGCCAACACAACCCCAGGGTGAAGAATGCAGGAAGGTGGCTGAGGGGGAGACACCGGATGAAAACTGCGAGATAAGGCATCAGCCTTGATATTCTTTGACCCCGGACGAAACATAATAGTAAACTGAAAACGGGAAAAAAAAAGTGACCAACGGGCCTGTCTGGGTGTTATTCTCTTAGCAGACTCAATATATGATAAATTTTTGTGGTCGGTAATCACAGTAACCGAGTGACTGGCCCCCTCCAAAAAGTGCCTCCATTCTTCAAACGCTAACTTGACCGCAAGAAGCTCTCTATTGCCAACATCGTAATTCCTCTCAGCAGCAGAGAATTTCCTGGAAAAAAAAGCACATGGCCTGAGGTTGGTCAGAGTGGCAGGACCTTGGGACAACACAGCACCCACCCCCACCTCAGAGGCGTCCACTTCCACAATAAATGGTTTGGACGGATCTGGCTGTACCAACACCGGAGCAGTCATAAAGCATTTTTTCAGACGAGCAAAGGCCTCTTTTGCGAGCGAGGACCAATTTTTCACATCTGAACCTTTGCATGTTAAATCAGTGAGTGGTTTGACCACCTGCGAAAACCCCCGAATAAATTTTCGGTAGTAATTGGCGAACCCCAAGAAGCGCTGGAGCCCTTTAAGATCTCGGGGTTGTACCCAATCCGCAATGGCCTGCACCTTCTTGGGGTCCATACGAAAACCCTCACAGGACACAATCAATCCCAAAAAAGATAATTCTTGAACAAAAAACACACACTTCTCCAATTTAGCAAACAGATGATTTTCCCTAAGTCTTTGGAGAACAGTTTGTACATGATTCATATGAGAATGACTGTCGGGGAATATATCAGAATATCATCTAAGTAGATAACAACAAAATGACCAATGAGGTCAGAAAACACCACGTTGATGAAATTCTGAAATATGGCGGGAGCATTGGTAAGACCAAACGGCATGACTAAATTTTCAAAAAGTCCCTCGGACGTGAGGAACGCAGTTTTCTATTCATCCCCCTTCCTGACCCTTATCAAATTATATGCTCCCCGAAGATCCAGTTTAGAGAACCATTTTGCCCCTGATAGTAGGTTACATAAATCAGGAATCAACGGAAGGGGATACGTATTTCGTACAGTAATCTTATTTAATTCACGAAAGTCGAGACAGGGACGTAGACCGCCATCTTTTTTCTTCACAAAAAAGAACCCCGCCGCCACAGGTGAAACTGAGGGACGTATGTGTCCCTTGCGAAAACTTTCAGCAATATAATCCTTCATAGCTAAGCGCTCAGGTCCAGACAAATTAAACAGGCGGGCTTTAGGTAGATTAGCCCCCGGGACTAGCTCGATGACGCAGTCAAAGGGTCTATGTGGCGGCAACGTCTCGGCCTCGCTTTCTGAGAACACATCTTCGAAGTCTTTCAGGTACCCCGGGAATACCTTCCAGCTCGACAGATGACACAGACACAGATTTAACAGGTTTAACCAGCAGTGCAGATTCATAACATAACTTAGAATCATTAAACCCCCATTGAACAATCTCCCTCGTTTTCCAGTTAATAACTGGGTTATGGCGTTGTAACCAGGGCATGCCCAACACCAACCCTGCTGGTAGATTGTCCAGAACAAAACAACTTAATTTTTCCTCGTGAGCAGCGCCCACTCTGAGCGAAAACAAGTCAGACAAAGAGAATTCCCTCTTTTGTGAGGGGGGAGGAGTCAATGGCCACCACCTTGATCGGAGTCTTAAGCCTAGCTGTCCCTATCTTGCAGCGTGTGACCAATTGAGAGTCAATCAGATTGATGGATGACCCACAGTCCACAAAGGCTGTAGAGGAAAAAGAACAACCATCCACTAACAGTTCCACATGAAGCAACACCTTAGAGAACGAGGAAAAGTGTACCTGAGGGTCTGAGTAGTCTCCTCGCTGACTACCCAGACCTAGTCGTTTCCCGCCGACCGGGTTGAGGACGGGCAGACAGGACACTCCTTTTTCCAATGTCCAGCTTTACCGCAGTAGAAGCACAACTGTTCTTCCCGACGGCGTTTTCTCTCCTTTTCCTTCAGAGTGATAGCGCCCACATCCATGGGCTCAGAGACAGTCTCTTTTCCACTGGGGAACAATGTAATCTCCACCTGCATCACCCCTCTGGCCCGCAACCTGCGGTCCATCCGGACGGCCTGGGTCATGGCGTCCTCGAGAGAGTTAGGTGGGGGGTGTAACGCCAAAGCATCCTGCAACCGCTCGGACAAGCCTCTGCGAAATAGTCCTCAGAGGGCGGTGTCCTCCCAAGAAATCTCTGCGGCCCAGTGGCGGAACTCAGTACAAAACCACTCGGCCGAGTGCTTCCCCTGACAGACACTCATCACCATGTCCTCTGCCAATCGCACTCGGTCAGGCTCATCATATATGTGCCCGAGGGCCTCAAAGAATGCATTCACCGACACTCTCTCAGGGGCAGTGGGAGGAAGGGAAAATGCCCATGCTTGTGGGGACCCTCTTAATAAAGACATGATGACCCCTATCCTCTGACTTTCATCCCCAGAGGACCGTGGTCTCAAACTAAAGAAAAGTTTGCAACCCTCCATGAAGATCCTAAACTCCTTTTTGTTCCCAGAAAAGAAGTCAGGCAGTTTAACAGGTGGTTCTGAGGACATGAGCGCAACATCACTCGCCATAGCCCTCAGAGAACCAGCAGATAAAGCCCCCTGCACAGTCTCAGAAACCTGCCGCTGTGAACACGACAGCGCTTGCTGTTCCAGAGATATATCCTGAAACATCTGACTCAGATTTTTCATCTGTTCGGACAGCGACTGTATGGGATCCATAACTCTCTGCACAACCTGCGCCCTAAACACAGCCGTGAAGCCAAAAAAAAAACAAAAACTTAGTGGTCAGTTATAATATCACGGTGAGGATTGCAAGAGAACTCACCAGTGCAATCTCCCGGAAGACGAGTGCAGAAGAAAGCTTCAGGCTCCTAGGAACGCAGGGTGAGCAAGGCAGGAGAGAGATGGTTTCAGGGCCTGAATCACCTGACAGTTGAGGGGCATGGCTTCAGCTCCAGGGAGCTAGAAGCTGAGGGAAAACTCCTAGAAAAGTAACTACGGGACAAAGTTACCCAGGGGCACAGACAGAGACGTAAATCTGAACAAGCCAAGGTCAAAGCACGAGAAGACAGTATAGTACCAAGGATGAGACAGAACGGATAGTCGGGGACAGGCAGAGGTCAAAACCAAACAGACAGCGAAGGTACAGAAACAGAATCCAACAAGCAGTATCCAGAGAACAGACCGAGTCAAAACCAAAGTATCAGGCAAACCAGAACACAGCACAAACACACTCAGGGGTCAACACACTCTGCCAAGGGCGAAAGTATAACTGACAGGGATTGGAGCTTCCTAGGGCTATAAGAAGCTCTCCCCGAACCAAGGAGAGGTCACAATAATAAGCCCAAGGTGTGCAGATAAGAGCTTGCACTGGGATCAAAACCTTAAAGGTACTGCCACACTACACAATCCCGCTAGCGATCTCGTTAGCATCGCATACTAATGAGATCGCTAGCGGGATTGTTTCTATATCGCTATTAGTTACCTAATTTAGCGATATCGTTAAGGACGCTATCGCGGTTAGCGATCTCCTTAACGACTTTAGCGGTACAAAAGTACCGCTAAATCGCTAAAAAAGGTGCCACACTCAGCGATTAGATACTTACCAGCGGGACGTCAGCGATAAAAATAGGGTCCAGAACGATCAGGACGACGGACGAGATCACAGCAGGGGCCACGTCGCTGGTAGATGCCGCACACAACAACATCACTAACGGGATCGCTAAATAGTGATGTTTTTTAGCGATCCCGTTAGCGATGTTGTTTAGTGTGGCATACCCTTAACCCCTAGCGTGCAGGTCAACCCTGCACTGGGATCATGACAGCATGTATGCTTGCGCGCCGGTTTTTCCACCCACACTGCCTTTCTGCTCTGACGCGTCGGGTAGGGGTGCGGCTGGCCGTCATATGACGCTGACTTGCTGTTATGTTCTGCTACAAGCACTAAGGAAAGAAAGGGATATCTGTCCCTACAATAGAACTAAGCTCAATCCCTACGATGTAACGGGGAACCTGATCCTGCGATCAGACCCGCTAAAGTCCTCAGCTAGTCTGAACAAAGACCTATAGATGCAAGGAAGGGATCCCTACAAGCACTAGGGACTGGGAGAAAAGATGGACGCCTCCTAACTGAAGTTGTAGCAGTAAAAAGAAAAACAAAACAACATAGTACATAGAGGTCTAAAGACCAAGCAAAATTATTTGAGTAAGGTAACAAAGCACCCGGCTAGCTTAAGAGTAGAAATTACAATGAAGTCCAGCAAAGCCAGAAGGGTGGAGCAGGATTAAGTAGGCAACAAAGGTCATGTGACCAGCAAGATAGAAAAAACCTAACAGGAGAGTTCTAACAGTACCCCCCCTTCTATGAGGATCCTCCAGATCCCCTAGGCTCAGGCTTACCCGGAAACCTCTTGTGAAACGCTCTGACCAGTCTGGACGCAGAAACATCACCCGCCCTCACCCATGAGTTATCCTCGGGTCCGAAACCCTTCCAAGCAACGAGATACTGCAAACTCACTCTATAACGTCTAGAATTTAGGATGCAGAAAATTTCATACTCCCCGTCCTCCACCACTGGGGAACAAAGGCTGAGGGGTCTCCATCCGACACATCAGCTCTTTTCAACAGAGAAACATGAAACACCGGATTAATCTTCCAGGAGGTAGGATAACAGCAGATTGGTTAACAACCTGAAGCACCTTGAAGGGCCCTACAAACTTGGGACCCAATTTTTTAGAAGGAATCCTCAACCGCAGATTCTTAGAGGACAACCAAACCATGTCACCAATAGCAAACAAAACCTCTTGCCTTTTCCTATCAAAGTACCTTTTAGATTTTCTGTTAGCCTCCTGAAGATTACCACGCACATCCGTCCAAACTCTCTCCAAATCACCGGAAAAATTCTCCTCTTCAGGCACAGCCGATACCAATTTGTAGAATGACCCAAACAACGGATGTCTTCCGGTACAACAAAAAAAAGGCGAACAACCAGCAGAAGAGGATGTATGGTTGTTAAGAGCAAATTCAGCAAGTGGCAGAAACTCCGACCACCCCTGTTGATTGTCTGCCACAAAACAACGCAAGAACTGCTCAACATCCTGGTTTTTCCTTTCTGTCTGGCCATTAGACTCAGGATGATATCCGGATGAAAACGACAAATGAACTCCCAACCTGTCACAAAAGGCGTGCCAAAAACGAGCCACAAACTGAGGTCCCCTATCAGAAACAATGTCAGTAGAAACGCCATGTAGTCTGACAATTTCCTTGACAAAGTCCTTAGCGAGAGTCTTAGCGCAGGGCAGTTTGATGAAAGAAAATAAGTGACACATCTTGCTAAAACAGTCCACGACCACCCAGATGACAGTGAAACTCTCAGAGGGGGGAAGGTCAGTAATGAAATCCATAGCCAAATGTGTCCAAGGTGCACTAGGGATCTCCAGAGGGCAAAGCAACCCCGCAGCAGGAGTATGTGCACTGACGCACCCATTTAATGACTTCCTTCTGCCATCCAGGCCACCAAAAACTGCGACCCACAAGTCTCTTGGTCTCAGAGTTTCCAGGATGACCTGCCAACCGAGCCTCATGACACTCAACAAACAAATCTCTCCTAAAGGTCCCATGCACAAACAACCTCCCATGGGGAGTGTTAGATGGGGCATTCTCCTGTGAATCTCATCTTCCAACACAGAGTCCAAAGCAGCAATCACAACCCCTTCTTGTAAAATGTTCTCCTCCTCCTCAGCACCAACTATGGGAGAAAAGCTGCGAGACAAAGCATCGGCTTTAACATTCTTAGTACCTGGAATGTACGTAACGGAAAAATTAAACCGCGAGAAAAACAGTGCCCACCTAGCCTGACGGGCATTCAAGCGTTTGGCAGCATCAAGATAGATCAAATTTTTATGATCAGTGAAAACCTGAATGGGAAATTCAGCACCTTCCAAGAGATGCCGCCAGTGTTCAAATACGAGTTTAATGGCCAACAATTCCCGATTACCAATATCAGTCTCAGAAAAAAAATTTTAAAAAAAGGCACAGGGATGTATTTCATTCGTGTTTTCATGAGACAACACCGTGCCGACCCCAACAGAAGAGGCATCAACCTCAACCAAAAACGGTTTAGTCACATCAGGCTGCATAAGAATGGGAGCAGAGCTGAACCTCTCCTTTAAAAACACAAAAGCTTCAATGTCCTCAGTAGTCCACTGAACCGCATTAGCACCTTTCCTGGTGAGATCGGTCAGTGGTTTGACAATAATAGAAAAATTTTTAATGAATTTTCTATAATAATTGGCGAAACCCAAAAACCTCTATAACGATTTCAAACCAATAGGCCATTCCTGCACAGCTTGAACTTTCACCGGATCCATCTTAAAACCTTCGCTGGAGATAATGTAGTCCAAAAAACTAATTCTCTGTACAGCGAACTCACATTTCTTCAGCTTAGCAAAAAGCGAATTGTCAATCAATAACTGTAATACCTCACGAACGCTCCGCCAATGAGACTCCAAATCCGGCGAATAAATCAAAATGTCATCCAAATACACAACCACATTTTTGCCGATCAAAGGTCTAAGGATGTCATTAATAAGATTCTGAAAAAATGCAGGAGCATTGGTAAGGCCAAAAGGCATAACCAGATTCTCAAAATGACCCACAGGAGTGTTAAAAGCAGTCTTCCATTCGTCACCCTCCTTTATGCGCAACAAATTGTATGCCCCCCGAAGATCAATTTTAGAGAACCACTTTGCCCCCGCTAACTGGTTAAACAAATCAGGGATCAATGGCAGTGGGTAAGGATTGCGTACAGTAATTTTATTAATCTCACGAAAGTCCAGACAATGACGTAAACCGCCGTCCTTTTTTTTAACAAAAAAAAAAATCCAACAGCCACAGGAGACTTGGAAGGCCTAATGTGACTGGTGGCCAAGCTTGTCTGTATGTATTCCTCCAAAGCCTTTCTCTCAGGAATAGTAAGATTAAATAAACGACTTTTAGGAAGAGTCGCTCCAGGGACAAATTCAATAGTACAATCATAGTCTCTATGGGGAGGTAACATCTGCGATTCCTTCTCAGAAAAAAATTTCCAAAAATCCTGAATAGATACAGGTAGTTCCCCTTTATCCACAGCAGCAATACGCCCGTTACAACACTTGTCATAACACTGAGGGCTCCAGGACTTAATTTCATTGGTAGACCAATCCAGAACAGGATTATGCAATTTTAACCCGGGTAACCACAAAATCACCGGAGAAGGCAAATTATTCAATACTACCAAATCCAAATTTTCTTGGTGAACACTAGTGTTGAGCGATACTGCTCGATATGTAAAAATATCGGATCGGAATGGTATCGCCGATATCACTAAATATCGGCGATATCCGATTCCGATACCGGAAGTCCCATGTAAGTCTATGGGAACAAAATATCGCAACTAAAAAAAACCTTTATTTCCTTGTAAACACTAAATATACACACATAGAATACATATATATATATATATATATATATATATATATATATATATATATATATATATACATGTCATTGTGACATATATATATACATATATGTATAGTTTATACACTTCTACATAGTAAAATATCCTCTGATTCAATTGCCGGGTAAAGCCGGCTTCTGTGAAAAGACAGAAGCACCCGACATGAAATGACACTTGGTGTACATAGGGTTAACCATGTCTTTTCATGTCGTTTGCAATCTGATTTGCACAAACAATTACATCAGTCTATGTGTGCAAAATTTCACACCTGTAGGGGTTAATTAAAGGTGTAAATTCGTTGTAAAAAAAACGGACTTTTTTGCTACGAATTTACACCTTTAATTAACCCTACAGGTGTGAAATTTTGCACACATAGACTGATGTAATTGTTTGTGCAAATCAGATAGCAAAGGACATGAAAAGACATGGTTAACCCTATGTACACCAAGTGTCATTTCATCTCAGGTTCTGCATTTTCACAAAAGCCGTCATTGAATTGGCGGCTATTATACTATGTAGAAGTGTATGAACTATAAATATAAATATATATATATATGTGTCACAAATTCAATGACATGTATATATATATATATATATATATATATATATATATATGAGGTGTAAAATTGTTTAAAAAAAATGCGTGGGCTCCCGCCCTATTTTCGCAACCAGACAGACAAAGCCAGCGAATGGGGGCAGATAATAATAGCCCAGAGAGGGACCATTATTTTTGGCCCCCCCTGGCTACTAACATCTGCCCCCAGACACCCCAGAAAAGACAAATCTATAATTAGATTCGCCCTTTCTGGCACTTTGCCCGTCTATTCCCATTGCCCTGTAGCGGTGGCGAATGGGTTAATATGGGGTTAAAGCCACATTGCAATTGAAAGGTGACCTTAAGCCAGGTTAATAATTGAGAGCTGTCAATTAGACAACTATCAATTATTAATCCTATTGCATGAAATAAAAATAAAACACACACACTTTAATTAAAAATCATTTTAATGAAATAAAGACACATGTTTTTGACCATCTTTTATTTGACTGCAAAAACCATTTCCTGTAATAAAAATAAAATAAAAAAGCAAAATTATTCTTACATATCCCATGCACAGTCAGGTCCCACGGTGTAATCCTTCAGAAAGGGTTAATGTTTACTGCAGGGACCGCAGCTAATGCTGCAGCCTCACAGTAAACCCCCAAATGAATGAGTTCCTCTCCTGGCTGACAGGAGAGGAAGTGGAAAGCTTAATTGATTGCTTTCCACTTTCACTTCAGGTCAGCCAGGGACACAATCAGTGACGTCAGAGGGAACTGATTAACAAAAATAGGGGTTCCCTTCGAATAAAAAATGCCGTCGGTCCCCCCTATTTTTGTTAACCAGCCTGATGAAGCAGACTGCTGAGCAGTGGCGTACCGTGAATGAAGCAGACCAAGCAGCTGCTATGGGGCCCGGACAGGTGAGGGGGCCCTCGACGGTCGGGTAGCTGTGCTGACACAGTACTACCAGGGGGTCGGCGGGTGAGGGGGAGCGCAGCTCTTCTATATACTCACCCCTCCTGGTGCAGTCTCTGCAGCCCCTGCTCTTCTCCCACAGTCTCCGACACCTGTGTTCAGCGGTCAGGTGGTACCGCTCATTACAGTCATGAATACGCACATATTCATGACTTTAATGAGCTGTCCCGCGTGACCGCTGAACACTGGCGGCGGAGACCGTGGGAGAAGAGCAGGGGCTGCACAGACCGCGCCGGCAGAAGGGTGAGTATAAGGGATATTTACCTGTCCCGTTCCACCGTTGCTCGCGTCCTCTTGCTGCAATGTTCAGGTCAGAGGGCGCGATGACGTCGTTAGTGCGCGCCGTGCCCTCTGCCTCATCATTCACTGCTGGAGGACCCCGAAGACAGCGGCACTCAGCAGTGGAGAGAGGACAGGTAAATATCTCAGGTGCCGGGGCCCTGAGCGAGCGGTGACATCGGCAACTGGTGTCACCCCCTGCTCAGGACACCGGCACCTGGCCCCCAGCGACGAAAGGTGAGTATGTCTTTTTTTTTTTTTTTGGGTTGCAGCAGCTGCGGCAGCATAAGGGCCTATACTATGGAGCATCTATGGGGGCACAATCTATGGGGGCATAATACATTTTTTTGTTTAATGTGTCCCCTCACTGTGCTGGCACTTTACATTTACAATGGCTCTGGGTTTTTTTTTTTGGGGGGGGGGCCCATTCAGACTTTTGCTATGGGGCCCCATGATTTCTATGTACGCCCCTGCTGCTGAGGCATGGTATTTAAGGCTGTTAAGGAGCCAAGATCCATGGACCTTGCCAGCAGCATCGGACTGGAGTACCTTGGGCCCACCAGAGAAAAAATATTCTTGGGGCCCACCATCATACTTCCCAACCTTTGAAGAAGGGAAAGAGGGACAAAGGCTGTGGCACGCTGTGCCTGCTGCAGCAAATTTTAGGCAATGCCACGTTGCACCACAGACTGTCCAGGAGTTGGTGGATGCTTTAGTCCAGGTGTGGGAGGAGATCCCTCAGGAGACCATCCGTCGCGCTCATCAGGAGCATGCCCAGAAGTTGTAGGGAGGTCATACAGCATACCTCCCAAATTTTGAAGACAGGAAAGAGGGTTAAAGGTTGCGGCGCGCATAGCACGCCGCTGCAAATTTTAAGCCACGCCCCGACCACACCCATTTCACAGCTAATCACACCCATATCCTCGCCCCAACCGTACCCATGCCGATACAGCCGACCCTCCGATGACGGTTGGGGGGCCCACTGCTGGCACCGGGCCCCCCCAACGCCTGTTCAGGCCCAAAGCTTCTGGGCGGCAGAGCAGGAAGATCGATTCTCCCTGCTCTGCCACAGAATGTAACTGTATCGGCGTGCTGTGCACGCCGATACAGTTACTGTAGCGTAGCTCCGGGTGGGCCCCCTCAGAGCGCGGGGCCCGGGGCCACCGCCACCTCTGCCCCGCGACCTATCCTTTCAAATCAGGGCCCACCACGCAGGAGCTGGGGCACACCGGAGGTTTCTCCGGTGTCCCGGTGGCTCAGTCCGACCCTGCTTGCCAGCCTGATAATACCAGGCCACAGCAGTCTGCTTATCTTTGCTGGTTAACAAAAATAGGGGATCCCTCGAAAAAAATTGGCGTGGGGTCCCCCATATTTTTGTTAACCAGCCAGATGAAGCAGACCGCTGAGGCCTGGATTTTCAGGCTGTTAAGGAGCCAAGATCCATGGACCTTGCCAGCCTGATAATACCAGGCCACAGCAGTCTGCATATCTTGGCTGATTAACAAAAATAGGGGATCCCCTCGAAAAAAATTGGCGTGGGGTCCCCCCTATTTTTGTTAACCAGCCAGATGAAGCAGACCGCTGAGGCCTGGATTTTCAGGCTGTTAAGGAGCCAAGATCCATGGACCTTGCTAGCCTGATAATACCAGGCCACAGCAGTCTGCATATCTTGGCTGATTAACAAAAATAGGGGATCCCCTCGAAAAAAATTGGCGTGGGGTCCCCCCTATTTTTGTTAACCAGCCAGATGAAGCAGACCGCTGAGGCCTGGTTTTTCAGGCTGGTAAGGATCCAATATTCATGGACCTTGCAAGCCTGGTAATACCAGGCCACAGCAGTCTGCTTAGCTTGGCTGGTTAACAAAAATAGGGGATCCCCTCGAAAAAAAAATGGCCTAGGGGTCCCCTATTTTTGTTAACCAGCCAAGTAAAATGCAGACTGCTGCGGCCTGGTATTAAAAGACTGTCAAGGCCCATGGATTTTGGCCCTCAACAGCCTGATAATACCAGGCTACAGCAGCCCCACATTTGGCGCATCAAAAGATGTGTCAATTGTGGCACTTTACCCGGCTCTTCCACTGCCCTGTAGCGGTGTCAAGTGGGGTAATAAGGGGTTAATGTCACCGTTGATTGCACGGTGACAATAAGCCCGGTTAATAATGGAGAGGTGTCAATAAGACACCGATCCATTATTAATCCCAAAGTTAAATGTATAAAAAAAAGTTTAGGCGCATCAGGGGCTCTCCAAATGCGACATGACGCCCCCAGACCATTCCATCAAAGTCTGCAATCCAAAACGTCACTACTTCCCTTCCGAGTCCTGACGTGCGCCCATACAGTAGTTTTCTCCCACATATTGGGTATAAGCGTACTCAGCACAAATTGGACAACAACTTTTGGGGTCCAATTTCTCCTGTTATCCTTGTGAAAATAAAATATTGGGGCGAAAAAAGATTTTTTATTTTACAGCTGTACATTATAAACTTCTGTGAAGCACTTCGGGGTTCAAAGTGCTCACCACACATCTAGATAAGTTCCTTGAGGGGTCTAGTTTCCAAAATGGTGTCATTTGTCGGGAGTTTCCACTGTTTAGGCAGATCAGGAGATCTCCAAACACGACATGGCATCCAGCCAATTCTGTGTTGAAAAAGTCAAACGGCGCTCCTTCCCTTCCAAACTCTGCCATGCACCCAAACAGTGGTTTACCCCCACAAATGGGGTATCAGCGTACTCAGGACAAATTGCACAATTAATTTTGGGGTCTTGTTACCCTTGGGAAAATAAAAATTGGGGTGAAAAGATCATTTTTGTGGAAAAAATATGATTTTTTAATTGTACGGCTCTACGTTATAAACTTGTGTGAAGCACTTGGGGGTTCAAATTGCTCACCAAAGATCTAGATAAGTCCCTTAGGGGGTCTAGTTTCCCAAATGGGGTCACTTGTGGGGGGTTTCCACTGTTTAGGCACATCAGTGGCTCTCCAAATGCAACATGGCGTCCAATCTCAATTCCAGCCAATTTTGGTTGGAAAAAGTAAAACGGTGCTCCTTCCATACCGTGCGCCCAAACTGTGGTTCCCCCCCACATATGGGGTATCAGCGTACTCAGGACAAATTGGACAAATTTTTGTGGTCTAATTTCTCCTGTTACCCTTGGGAAAATAAAAAATTAGTGACTAAAAGATAATTTTTGTGAGAAAAAAATAGGATTTTTTATTTTCATGCCCGGGCATTATAAACTTGTGTGAAGATCTTGGGGGTTCAAAGTGCTCACCAAAGATCTAGATAAGTTCCTTAGGGGGTCTAGTTTCCAAAATGGGGTCACTTGTGGGGGGTTTCCACTATTTAGGCTCATCTGGGGCACTGCAAACGGAACATGACCCCCATCAACGTCTGCATTCCAAAACGTTACTACTTTATTTCCAAGCCCTGCCGTGCGCCCAAACAGTCCCTCCCCCACATATGGGGTATCAGCAAACTCCAGACAAATTGGACAACTTTTGGGGTCCAATTTCCTTGGGAAAAATCAAAAATTTAGGACTAAAAAATAATTTTTGTGGAAAATTTTTTATTTTTTTTTCACACCCAGGCATTATAAACTTTTGTGAAACACTTTGGGGTTCAAAGTGCTCACAACAGATCTAGATAAGTTCCTTAGGGGGTCTAGTTTCCAAAATGGTGTCACTTGTGGGGGGTTTCCACTGTTTAGGCACATCAGGGGCTCTCCAAACGCGACATGGCGTCCAATCTCAATTCCAGCCAATTTTAGTTTGAAAAAGTCAAACGGCGCTCCTTCCCTTCCGAGCCCGGTCGTCGACCAGACAGTGGTTTTCCCCCTCATAAGGGGTATTGGCGTACTCAGGAGAAATTGCACAACAACTTTATCTGTCCATTTTCTCCTTTTACCCTTGTGAACATAAAAAAAAGTTTGTAAATATAATTTTTGTGGCTAAAAAGTTAAATATTCATTTTTCCCTTCCACGTTGCTTCAGCTCCTGCGAAGAACCTGAAGGGTTAATAAAATTCTTGAATGTGGTTTTGAGTACCTTGAGGGGTGCAGTTTTTAGAATGGTGTCACTTTTGGGTATTTTCTGCTATATAGACCCCTCAAAGTGACTTCAAATATGAGGTGGTCCCTAAAAAAAAATGGCTTTGTAAATTTTGTTGTAAAAATTAGAAATCGCTGGTCAACTTTTAACCCTTATAATTTCCTAACAAAAAAAATTTTGGTTCCAAAATTGTGCTGATGTAAAGTAGACATGTTGGAAATGTTATTTATTAACTATTTTGTATGACAAATTTCTCTGTTTTAAGGGAATAAAAATTCAAAGTTTGAAAATTGCAAAATTTTCAAACTTTTCGCCATATTTGCGTTTTTTTCAAAAATAAACGCAAGTTATATATAAGAAATTTTACCACTATCATGAAGTACAATATGTCACGAGAAAACAGTCTCAGAATCGCGAAGATCCGTTGAAGTGTTCCAGAGTTATAACCTCATAAAGAGACAGTGGTCAGAATTGTAAAAATTGGCCCGGTCATTAACGTGCAAACCACCCTTGGGGGTGAAGGGGTTAATGAAATGGTCAGATTTGCCGCAATAAAAGCACAAACCTTCCGAAAACCTGCAGTCTTTTTCTTGAGAGCGGGGTGCCATTGCTCCAATCTCCATCGACTCTCCAATGTCAGTACAGACCCACTCAAGACTAGGAGCTGACATGGCAGATTCACTCTCATTAACCCTTGCACGCAGTCTCCTATCCACCCGTATAGCTAATTGCATAGCCTCCTGCAAGTTACCAGGTTTGGGATAAGCAATCAGCAAATCTTTAACCCTTTCACCTAGCCCTGCAAGAAACAAACTTTTCAAAGCTGAATCGTTCCACTCCACCTGAGTAGACCACCGTCGGAAGTGAGTACAATATTTTTCCACATTACCTGATCCCTGCTGCAAAAGTCTCAATTCTGTCTCAGCTGATGAGACATGATCAGGATCATCATACAGCAACCCCAAAGCAGAAAAAAACTATCCACTTATCTAAAACATGGATCAGTAGGTTGCAGAGAAAAGGCCCATTCCTGAGGTTCTTTGCGCAAAAGTGACATTATGAACCCTATGCGCTGCGATTCATCACCAGAGGATCTGGGTCTGAAACGAAAATACAACAAGCAAGCATTTTTAAAAGAAAAAAAATCTTGTTGTATACCAAAAAATAAATCAGGCAAACGTACCTTTGGCTCCACGAAATGTGCTCCAGAACAGCTACTCACGTGTTGCTGGAGTTCGGTCACCTCCAGAGGGAGTCCCTGCAGGCGTTGAGCCAATTCCTGAACCGACACCATAATGGAAACTGGTAATCTTTCCTTAGAGATATTTTTGGGCTGGACTTACTGTTATGTTCTGCTACAAGCACTAAAGAAAGAAAGGGATATCTGTCCCTACAATAGAACTAAGCTCAATCCCTACAATGTAACGGGGAACCTGATCCTGCGATCAGACCCGCTAAAGTCCTCAGCTAGTCTGAACGAAGACCTATAGATGCGAGGAAGGGATCCCTACAAGCACTAGGGACTGGGAGAAAAGATGGACACCTCCTAACAGAAGTTGTAGCAGTAAAAAGAAAAACAAAACAACATAGAACATAGAGGTCTAAAGACCAAGCAAAACTATTTGAGTAAGGTAACAAAGCACCCGGCTAGCTTAAGAGTAGAAATTACAATGAAGTCCAGCAAAGCCAGAAGGGCGTAGCAGGATTAAGTAGGCAAAAAAGGTCATGTGACCAGCAAGATAGAAAAAACCTAACAGGAGAGTTCTAACACTTGCAGTGACGTTGCACAGCGTTCTTCAGCGGTAGCGCCGCTCCAAAGCCGCCATCATGACTGATTTCCTGTATAAACATGCACCTATGAGCAACCAAACACGCACGTCCCCTCTTGAAGAAGCTACAAGCAAAACAAGCATGAGGGGTGCCGCTGCCTTTATTGAGGTACAGTATTATATCGCCATTGTCCATCAGTAGCTATGCACTGTGATACCTAGATAGCATTAACATTTTCTATCCGTTGGCGTTGTTTCACCTGCACTTGCAGGTATACATTGGTATTTTCACTATGCACAATGAAATTTTTATAGGTTATGCATGATTATTGCGCCTTATTATCAGGATTAGATGCAGGAACTTTCATATATGGGGTGTGAACTTACAGTTGTCCTCAATCAGTGTATTTTTTACTGTCACATATATAAGTCATGATGATGATGATGACTAGTCCTACATCCATTCTCTGCTGTATATTACAGGTGTAGATACCGTTCCTTAAACAGCAATAATGGATTATGAAATGTAATTGTATGCATTAATTTCAACCCCTATACCCTATGTAGGCTTTTTTGTTAGCATTTGTAGTCGCCTTATTTAAAATGTATATTTGTACATATTTGGTACTACAATTCATCATTTTATGGTTGGAAAGCTGCCGCTATTCTGGCTTTTAGCATATCAATCAGGGTGTCGGCTCTTCCCTATGTGGAGCAAGGTAGACATCTGATGTTGTGTGCATGTGGAGGGAGCAGGAGACTTATTGCCGGACACACAGCAGGGGAACAGCTGACGTTACTGAACCCCACTAACACAGGAGCTTGTGTTTTTCTCTGTGCAAACGACACTTCTGAGCAGCAACTGGCAGTGTTGGAGCCCAGGGAGTACAGTTCAGGTGGTAGAAAGATGAACAGAACAGGAGACATGGATACTATTGCCAACCAGTTATTTAATCGCAAACCGGACAGGCAAATTCAGGCGAGATCCAGGCCTTGTTCATTTTCAGAAAAGTAAGCCGGCCAACGTTATCGGAGGATAGTCGCATGCGACAGTCTGTTAGTACACCACCTGCGGCACTAAAGACGCGCTCTGATAATACACTAGCAGCAGGGCAAGCCAGCACATTCAATGCATACTGGCTAAGCTCTGGCCATGTATCCAGCTTAGAGACCCAAAATTTGAAGGGGGAAGAGCCGTCTGGGACTACACTGAGAGGGCAAGACATGTAGTCTGTCAGTATCTAACGGAAACGTTGCCTCCTGCTGACTGGAGCCGTCTGTGATGGTGTTGACATTTGTGGCGGGGACACAAAACTTTGCCACATTTTGGCCATACTGCTCTTGCCTTGTGCAGAGACGCTGTTTCTGCTGCCTCTTTGTGCAGAGCTTCCTCTACTGCCTTGACGCACAGAGCTGCTTTGTAAAGCACTAGCAGCACTGCACTCGGGTGGAATGGAGAACATGATGGAATGCACCAGTGTGTCTTGGTATTCCCGCATTTTATGCTCCCGGTTCAACGATGTTATGAGGCTTTCTAAGTTGTCCCAGTAGCGAGGATCTAGGTGGGTGTACACTGTTGTGAATGGGTTTGAGATGAGTTCTGAGCAGAGGCTCCCTCTGGTGGTTACAAGCGGTACTAGTGAAGATTGTGAGGACTGGGAATCAGGTGTTACTGACTGGTCTTATATAAGGGAGTCATTTTCCCATCAGGGTTGCCGGTGATCAATTGTTCTGGTCTGAATCCTTCTTTCCAGTTTCCCTTGTAGCCTGCTGTGTCGTGTCTGCATCTCCTGCTATCAGATAAGTCATTTTCTTCTTTTGTGTTTGTGCTATATTTTTGCATTTTGTCCTGCACTTCTGTGGGGGCCTTCTGGGTCCCCTCCGGGGGCTTTTGCCCTCTCGGTTTGTTCAGCCACTGAGTTTTGTACTTTTGCTTTTCCAGTTTTTTCAGTGGCTGCTGTCTTGATTTTGTTACACCAGAGAACTAATTTAGGTGGTAGAGGTCGTGTGATCTCAGGTGATTTTGAAATTAGTAGAGTTGGTGTTTTTCAGGGTTTTCTGAGATTGCAGTAAGTACCCTTCCTGTCCTTTTCTATTTAGATAGTTTTGGCCCCAGCGTTTGCTCATACTATTTTCTTTCTGTGTCAGTATTTCCTCTTGTCTAACCGCCATTACATGTTTGGGGGCTTTCTATTATCTTTGGGGTCTGCTCCGGGGCAGATAGCTTTCCTATTTCTATCTTTAGGTGTAGTTAGTTTCTCAGGCTGTGACGAGGCGTCTAGGACCAACGTAGGAACGCTCCACGGCTGCCTCTAATTGCGGTGGTTAGTCAGGGTACTGCAATCTCATAGATTCCAACTGCTCTGGTGTATTGCCTTTTTTACCTGCACTCCTCAGTTACCGTAACATAACAGTATCACCGGCCCAAAAATTGAATGGTACTCACAGAAGGGAAAAAATATTGTGACAGAAGAAAGGTTGTCAGAGTTGTCAGAGATATTTTTCTGTTTGTTGCATTTTTTTCCCTCTGTATCTCTGGGTGCTGGGGAGGATCTTTTCTCCCAATGGAGTTTGCACAGTTGTCTGGCCGTGTGGATCAGCTTGCCACTGAGGTTCAGAGTATTGCTGCATATCTTGCTAGGTTGCCTGTTGTGGAACCTAGGATCCCCATGCCAGATTTGTTTTTAGGGGATCGAGCTAAGTTTCAGAATTTCAAAAATAATTGTAAATTGTTTTTTGCCTTAAAATCTAAGTCCTCAGGAAACGCAGCGCAGCAGGTTCAAATTATCATCTCTCTCCTGCGCGGCGATCCTCAGGATTGGGCTTTTTCCCTGATACCTGGGGATCCTGTTTTGAGTGATGTTAATGCATTTTTTCAGGCTTTGGGGTTATTGTACGATGAGCCTAATGTCACTGATCAAGCTGAAAAAGCCTTGTTGGCATTAAATCAGGGGCTTGATGACGCTGAGTTATACTGTCAGAGATTCCGTAGGTGGGCAGTCCTGACCAAATGGAATGACGACGCTTTGGCGGCCCTTTTCCGGAAGGGTCTGTCGGATAATGTAAAGGATGTTATGGTGGTATTCCCTGTCCCCTCTGGTCTCAATGATTCTATGTCATTAGCGATTCAAATTGACAGACGTTTGCGTGAGCGGAGAAGTATGCGTGGAGTGGGGTTGCCTTGTGGGCCAGCTTCTGGGCCCATGCAGTGTGGTGGAGTGGTGTCTGGGGCACAGCGTCATGAGTTTCGAAAGCGCAATGGGTTATGTTTCTACTGTGGTGATGCCTCTCATGCTATTTCAGTCTGCCCTAAGCGGGGAAGACGTTTTGCACGCTCAGTTGTCTTGGGTAGTGTTCAGACTAAGTTTTTATTAACTGTCACTCTGATTTGCTCTCTGTCCTCATTTTCTGCTCAGGCTTTCGTTGATTCTGGAGCAGCTATTAACCTGATGGATTATGATTTTGCTAAACGTTGTGGGTTTCCCTTGATACCCCTACAGAAGTCTATTCCCCTACTGGGGATCGATTCTACCCCTTTGGCTGAGAATAAACCCCAGTTTTCTACTCAGGTGATAATGAGGGTTGAACCTGATCACCAGGAGTGCTGCAAATTTTTGGTTCTATATAATCTGCATGACATTATCGTGCTGGGTTTCCCTTGGTTACAGTCTCATAATCCTGTTTTGGATTGTTAATCTGTGTCTGTAACCAGTTGGGGCTGCCAATGTGTTAATACCAACACTCCTGTTTTTTCTGCCTCCCCCCAGGCTCAGGATGTTCCTGACTTTTTGTTTGATTTTTCTGATGTGTTTAGCGAAAGTAAATCTGCATCCTTGCCTCCCCATAGGAGCTATGACTGCGCTATTGAATTAGTGCCGGGTAGTAAATTCCCTAAAGGTCGCCTTTTTAACTTATCTGTACCTGAACATGACGCTATGCGGTCTTATATCAAGGAATCATTGGAGAAGGGTCATATCAGACCATCCTCTTCACCCTTAGGTGCCGGTTTTTTCTTTGTGGCCAAAAAAGATGGTTCATTAAGGCCGTGTATTGATTATCGTCTCTTGAACAATATTACTGTGAAATATCAATACCCGTTACCCTTGATTTCTGACCTGTTTTCCAGGGTGAAAAACGCTACTTGGTTTACCAAGCTTGACCTCAGGGGGGCATATAACCTTATTCGCATTAAGCACGGGGATGAATGGAAGACGGCATTCAATACCCCTGAAGGGCATTTTGAGTACCTAGTGATGCCCTTTGGGCTCACTAATGCTCCTTCCGTCTTCCAGTCCTTCATGAATGACATTTTCAGGGATTTTGTGGACAAATTTCTGATTGTTTATTTGGATGATATCTTGATTTTTTCTAATGACTGGGACTCTCATGTGAAACATGTTCGAACTGTATTCCAGATTTTGAGAGAGAATGCTCTGTATGTGAAGGGATCAAAGTGTCTTTTTGGCGTTCAGAGGATCTCATTTCTGGGATTCATTTTGTCCCCATCTGTTATTGAAATGGACCCGGTCAAGGTTCAGGCCATCTGTGATTGGGTCCAACCTACTTCATTAAAGGCTCTTCAGAGATTTTTGGGTTTTGCCAATTTTTATCGTAAATTTATTGGTAATTTCTCGGTTATTGTTAAACCATTAACTGATTTGACCAGAAAGGGTTCTGATGTGGTGAATTGGCCTCCTGAGACAGTCTCTGCATTTCAGGAACTTAAGCAGAGATTCACTTCTGCTCCTGTTCTACGGCAGCCTGATGTTTCTCTGCCATTTCAGGTGGAGGTTGATGCCTCTGAAATTGGGGCAGGTGCCGTTTTGTCCCAAAAAGATCCAGAGACCTCTAAAAGTAACCCTTGTGCCTTTTTCTCTCGAAAATTTTCTCCTACTGAACGTAATTATGACGTGGGTAATCGGGAGTTATTGGCCATGAAGTGGGCTTTTGAAGAGTGGAGACATTGGCTGGAGGGAGCCAAACATCAGGTGGTGGTCCTTACGGACCATAAGAATCTGGTCTATCTGGAATCTGCAAAGCGACTCAATCCTAGACAGGCCAGGTGGGCCTTGTTTTTCACACGTTTTAATTTTGTGGTTTCCTTTCTTCCTGGCACTAAGAATGTTAAGGCGGATGCCCTCTCGAGGAGTTTCCTTGCGGACTCTCCTGAGTTATCTGATCCTTCTGTTATTTTGAAAGAGGGTGTAGTTCTTTCCGCCATCTCGCCCAATTTGAGACTTGCTCTGGAGGGGTGTCAGGAGGATAGGCCCGAGCGCTGCCCTGTTGGAAAATTGTTTGTCCCGGACCAATGGAAAAAGAGTGTGATGTCTGAGATTCATTGTTCCGCATTGGCTGGGCATCCCGGAATTTTTGGTACCAGAGACTTGGTTAGTCGGTCCTTTGGGTGGCCTACCTTGTCTCGCGATGTCAGGGAATTTGTGCAGTCCTGCGGGACTTGCTCTCCCTCCAAGCCTTGCTCTCGCTCTAGTGGTTTGTTGATGCCATTGCCTGTGCCCAAGAGACCATGGACCCATATCTCTATGGATTTCATTTCCGATCTTCCTGTTTCTCAGAGAATGACCACCATCTGGGTAATTTGTGATAGGTTTTCCAAAATGATACATCTTGTGCCATTACCTAAGTTGCCTTCCTCCTCTGAATTGGTGCCGTTGTTCCTTCAGCACGTGGTTCGTTTACACGGCATTCCTGAGAACATTGTGTCTGACAGAGGAGTCCAGTTTGTTTCCAGATTTTGGAGGACTTTTTGTTCTAAACAAGGTGTTCAATTGTCTTTCTCCTCGGCATTTCATCCTCAGACCAATGGTCAAACTGAGAGAACAAACCAGACATTGGAGACTTATCTAAGATGCTTTGTGTCTGCTGATCAGGATGACTAGGTCTCTTTTTTGCCTTTGGCTGAGTTTGCTCTTAATAATAGGGCTAGCTCTGCCACTTTGATGTCTCCGTTTTTCTGTAATTCTGGGTTTCACCCTCGATTTTCTTCAGGACAGACGGAAGCTTCTGTCTGTCCAGGTGTTGACTCTGTTGTTGAGCGTATGCAACAGATTTGGGACCAGGTAGTGGAGAGGTTGTCCCTCTCTCAGGAGAAGGCCCAGCGGTTTGCTAACCGGCATAGGACTGATGGTCCTCGGTTTAAAGTGGGGGACTTGGTCTGGTTGTCCTCAAAGAATATTCCTATGAGAGTAGCATCTCCTAAATTTAAGCCTAGGTTCATTGGACCTTATAAGATCATGGAGATTATTAATCCTGTTTCTTTTCGTTTGCTTCTTCCAGGGACATTTAAGATCCATAACGTGTTCCACAAGTCCTTGTTGAAGAGGTTTGTTGAGCCAGTGGTTCCTGCTGCTGTGCCTCCTGACCCTGTTTTGGTTGAGGGCAATCTGGAGTATGTGGTTGAGAAAATATTGGATTCTCGTTTTTCTAGATGAAGACTCCAGTATTTGGTTAAATGGAGAGGTTATGGTCAGGAAGACAATTCTTGGGTGTTTGCTTCGGACATCCATGCTAGGAGACTTATCCGTGCTTATCATAGAACTCATCCTGACCGACCTGGTTGCTCAAATGAGGGTTCGGTGACCCCTCCTCAAGGGGGGGTACTGTTGTGAATGGGTTTGAGATGAGTTCTGAGCAGAGGCTCCCTCTGGTGGTTACAAGCGGTACTAGTGAAGATTGTGAGGACTGGGAATCAGGTGTTACTGACTGGTCTTATATAAGGGAGTCATTTTCCCATCAGGGTTGCCGGTGATCAATTGTTCTGGTCTGAATCCTTCTTTCCAGTTTCCCTTGTAGCCTGCTGTGTCGTGTCTGCATCTCCTGCTATCAGATAAGACATTTTCTTCTTTTGTGTTTGTGCTATATTTTTGCATTTTGTCCTGCACTTCTGTGGGGGCCTTCTGGGTCCCCTCCGGGGGCTTTTGCCCTCTCAGTTTGTTCAGCCACTGAGTTTTGTACTTTTGCTTTTCCAGTTTTTTCAGTGGCTGCTGTCTTGATTTTGTTACACCAGAGAACTAATTTAGGTGGTAGAGGTCGTGTGATCTCAGGTGATTTTGAAATTAGTAGAGTTGGTGTTTTTCAGGGTTTTCTGAGATTGCAGTAAGTACCCTTCCTGTCCTTTTCTATTTAGATAGTTTTGGCCCCAGCGTTTGCTCATACTATTTTCTTTCTGTGTCAGTATTTCCTCTTGTCTAACCGCCATTACATGTTTGGGGGCTTTCTATTATCTTTGGGGTCTGCTCCGGGGCAGATAGCTTTCCTATTTCTATCTTTAGGTGTAGTTAGTTTCTCAGGCTGTGACGAGGCGTCTAGGACCAACGTAGGAACGCTCCACGGCTGCCTCTAGTTGCGGTGGTTAGTCAGGGTACTGCAATCTCATAGATTCCAACTGCTCTGGTGTATTGCCCTTTTTACCTGCACTCCTCAGTTACCGTAACATAACAGTACACCCTTTAATCAGCCGTGTTGAGAATGTGGGCGATGCGGCGGTCATTTCTCAGGCACTGCTGTCAGGGACACCGCACTGCACTTGCTCACTGAGCCAGTGCGTGTGACCTGAGTGAACAAACTATGCCCAAAGATACCTGTAGCAGAGCCGCAGCAGAGATGACGTGTGTTTCTCAGTAACAGGACCTTCCACATGTGACTGCTAGTGGGTGGAGCCGGCCACACGTCTCTCAGACTCAGCAGTAGCAGATAGAGAATGCTTCAGACCAAAGGACCTGTGGGCACGTGACTGCTAGTGGGCGTGGCCTAAGCTGCAGAGAGCTATGAGGTGAAGGAAAACTCCTAGAAGGGTAACTACGGGACACAGTTACCAAGGGGCATATACCGAACGGATAATCAGAACGTAGCCAAGGGGTCATACACATAGAGGGCGACGAAGTACAAGAGGAGCAGGCAGAGCGGAGTCAGAACGTAGCCAAGGGTCATACACGTAGAGGGCAGCAGAGTACAAAAGGGACAGGCAAAACTCGAAACAGGGACACAGCCAAATCAGAACCAGACAGACAGAACGTAGCACAGGCACAAAGCACTGGCACAAGCACAACAGGGTCACACACACTCGGCCAAGGGTCAGAGTATAAGCGACAGAGGATGGCCCCACAATGAGGCTATAAAAAGCCTCCCAGAATCCCAGAGTGAGGCCACCCCGGTTAACCCTAAAACCACCTAATCCCAGAAACTCAGCAGACCATGACAACTGCAGCATGAAATCAACCATATGCTGCAGACTCCCAACTGGCTAAGAAAAGCTGTCCCCTGCTTGAGGCGTCATCTCTCCCTGCTCTGCATCACCCCACCCTCGCTCAACATACTGACTACTAGAGCATTGTGTACCTCCCTCCTCTGGACAGATGTCTTCCTCCTCCATTGACTCCTCCTCATCCTCCTCACAAATGTCCCCTGCCTAGGCCTTTGTGAGGAACCACATTGCGCGACTGTCCAGAAGCAGATGGAATTTGTGACTTCTCATCCTCCACCTCTTCCAAAACCTCCTCCCTTAGTGTTTGCAGTATTTTTTGAAGCAGGCAGATAAGGGGGACAGTCATGCTGACTAGTGCATCATCTGCACTCGCCATCTGCGTGGAATCATCGAAGGCATGCAAAGCGTGACAGATGTCCTTCATAGAGGCCCACTCAGTGGTGGTGAAGTGTGAACGGCGTGCAGTGCAACTTCTTTGCGCCTGATGCAGCTGGTACTCCATTACTGCATCCTGCTGCTCACACAACCGCTCCAACATATGTAACATTGAATTCCACCTGGTGGGTACGTCACATATGATGCAATGTTCCGGAAGGCAGAATTGGCGCTGCAGAGCTGCAATGCGTGATTTTGCCATGCTGGAAAGCTGCAAGTGAGCGCACTCTATGCGGACTTTGTGCAGCTGTGCATCAAGATCCGGATAGTGCCTCAAAAAAGACTGCACGACCAAGTTGAGTACATGTGCCAGACATGAGATGTGAGTGAGGTTGCCTAGGCCCAGAGCTGCCATAAGATTTCGGCCATTGTAACACACTACCATGCCTGGCTGGAGATTCGCTGGCACAAACCACACTTCGCTCTCCTGCTTGATGGCATTCCAGAGCTCCTGCGCTGTGTGGCTTCGATTCCCCATTGAAATTAATTTCAATACGGCCTGTTGACGTTTGGCCATGGCTGTGCTCATATCGGTCGTAACAGGTAATCGTTCAGGGGTCCATGTGGAGGTAGACCGTGATGGCTCTTGCAGCGCTGATTTAAAGGAACTGGAGTATGAGGAGGAGTCAATGTGTACAGACTGGATTTCTGCAATCCTTGGAGTTGGCAGAACACCTACAGCACCACTCTCAAGATCTGTACCTGGCTCCACAACATTTACCCAATGGGCAGTGAGGGAAAAGTATTGTCCCTGTCCATGGTTACTGGTCCACGCATCGGTGGTCAGGTGGACCTTGCTACTGATGGCGTTTAGTAGCGCATGTTTAATTTTTCCCTCCACATGCTTTTGCAGGGCAGGGACGGCTTGCCTGCTGAAATAAAAGCGGCTGGGCACATTGTATTGTGGGACTGCCAATGCCATGAAGTTACGGAAGGTGTCAGTCTCCACCAGCCTGAATGACAGCATTTCAAGGGACAGTAGTTTTGCAATGCCAGCATTCAGAGCCTGTGCTCGGGGATGGTTTGCCGAGTATGGCCACCTTTTCTCCCATGCCTGTGCTACCGATGGCTGTAGAGTGGCCTGGGAGTGTGAGGATGACAGGGAACGTGGTGCTGTGGGTGGAATTACACTGTGTCTCTGTACAACAGTGCCAGAGGTTCTTCCATGGCGATCCTGTGAGGAAGCCGAACCACCTGTGTGTGAGCTGGAGGAAGAGGCTACAACACGAGCTGAAGAGGTGGTAGGTGGTGCTGTAGGTTGGCCTACGTCTTCAGTGTGTCTTTGTAACTCCACCACGTGCTTGGTCCGCACATGTTTCCACATATTTGTGGTATTGAGGTTGCTGACATTTTTACCTTTTTTGACTTTCTGATTACACAGCTTGCATTTGACAAAGCAAATGTCATCTGCAACTGTGTCAAAAAAGGACCACGCACTGCAAGTCCTGGGAGCACCCGTTTTGGGTTTTGGAAGAGGAATGCTCCTAATGGGTGGCGAAGTGGAGGCTACAGGCAACCGAGTCTGCCCCTCCGTCCCCCTCCTGTTTTGACTGTTTGGGGAATCTCTTCCTCAGAGCTGCTCCCACCACTTTCCTGTTCCTCACACCATGATGGGTCAAGGACCTCATCATCTACACTACCCTCTTTAAACACCTGCTTCTCCTGGGTAGTCTCGCAGGCATAGTACGCACCAGAAAGTGGCACCTGAGTCTCATCATCAGATGCGTTCTGAGGTGTGCTGACCATAGGCACTGGCCCACCCGCCTCTTCAGATTCAGAGAGACAAAGCAGTTGCGCATCACTGCATACTCCCTATACTTCACATTCTAGAATGCTGCTTGGCTGGCCCCCTATTTCCAAGCCAAGAGATTCAGAGAACAGAAGTAGAGAAGGCTCCTGTCCAGAGCTCTCTGACTGCCTGGGCAATTTGGCAGGTGGTGAAGAGACAGATGGTTGCTCTTCAGTGCTCTGGGCCTGAGAGGTTATGGAAGTAATTGAAGTCGATGCGTTAGCTGCCATCCATCCAACAACGGCTTCAATTTGTTCCTCCCGCAGCAGTGGGATACGGCGAGCTCCAGCAAAGCTGCGCATAAAGGAGCGTTCCCTGGTAAAACTGGGGGATGCTAAGTCACTAGTGCCCACAGCAGGCACAGAATCCCCACGTCCTCTATCTGCTGAAACTCCATGCCCACTACCACGTGCCTTACTCCCTGCTTTCTTCATCTTGGTAGATTAGCTGAAAAGTACTCAGGGCTTAGTGTGCTTATTCCTGAACAGCTGCTAACAGGTATAAGAAATACTAATTTTATAAAGTGTGGACTACACTTTAATATGAGCTAATGTGGCCTACACAACTGTAAAGTGGAGTGTTTGGTGAACTTTATTTTTTTTTTTGTTTTTCACAAACCAAAAAAAAGGTTGTAACAAAAGATGTAAAAGCGATAGTATCACAAACTTTTTGTAGTTATTACAATGCAGGAAGGTAACCTACAATACAATAGATGAGGCTACAAAAAATAGGCTAATACTAATCTGGCTGGGGCTGCAGGGCACAAGCAAGCAGAAAGGCTCCTCTATCTACTCCTATATAGTGTTTGCAACCAATCTAGCTGGATACGGATGGAAGCATACTAATAGGAGAAATTCAGGAAAAATAAGCAGCACTACAGCAAAAAAGGACAATGTATGAGGCAGTGACGCACGCTGAGCGGACTACAACCAGAGGTGGATGCAGAACACACTACAGGATGAGCTGCACTCACACACAGAGACCTCACAGACAACCGTGAACAGTGTAGAGAAGTGTGCACTAGCAATGAAAGGCTGCAGAAAGGCTCCGCTATCTACTCCAAAAATAGTGTTTGCAACCAATGTAGATGGATACAGATGGAAGCACACTAATAGGAGAGATCAGTAAAAATGAGCAGCAATAAAACAAAATAAAAAAAAAATGTATGAGGCAGTGACACACGCTGAGCGGACTACAACCAGAGATGGCTGCAGAACACACTACAGCGTAAGTTGCACTCACACACACAGACCTTGCAGACAGCTGTGAACAGCACTGCAAAGCAAAAGAAAGCTTTACACAGCGGCTGCTAAAGTAGCCTGGGTAAAGCACAATATAGCAAATCGCTATCTCTAACTGTCCCTCAGAGTCAGAAGAGCAGCGTCCTGTCCCTAACTGAATTCACAGCAGAGTGAACCCAAAATGGCGGCAGAGGCTTTTATAGTGCATCATGACATCATTTCAGCAGCCAATCACAGCCATGCCATTAGTTAAAATGCCTACATGCCTAACAGGATGTGCACACACTTCTTAGGATTCCTCATTGGCAGAATCAAATCAAACTGGCTCATAGCATTATGGGAACTTCCGATTCGGTTTTCGATATGCAAAAAGTATCGGAACTCAGTATCGGAAATCCGATACTGTGAATATCGTTCGATACACGATATTTGCAGTATCGGAATGCTCAACACTACTCTTTAACTGTTTGAAGACTTTTAGTCTATAAGTCTGTTGGGGCCTGTTCATGAGAATGATGGAAAAATTTATGAATGTTCTGTATATGGTCTTTCCTATCAGTCCAAAGATCTCCCATTGTTTAAAAGGGGGAGAAGGGAAGAGGGAGAGAAAAAAAAGCTATGTGCAGCTGCCAACTGAAAAGTGGTTTGATGTAATAATACTAGACTGAGTGTACAGTGGCACTAAACACAGTGGTCACCAACTGCTGCAAGCCTAGACACCAACCACAAAGGAGTCAATTAGTATAATGTGAATAGATATAGGTACACTCGAGCTGAAGAAGCACAGATAATAATGTACAAGATGTGATTTTTACTTATTAAAATGCACGGAAATGTTAGCTACCAATGTAACTGTACAAACAATAAACGGAATGCCAATAGTATGTTATCCTTATTGCACTTTGCCCATAAATATCACAAGAAAAAATGAGGGAAGCAGTTAATGGGGGAGGAGATAAAAAATAAAGATATGAATATGACTGCTCCAATGCATGTATTGCTGGGAAGAAAAATTGGTTAATAAGTAATTATGATCAATGACCACATATGCAAACAATTTAGGAGAGACTTAGTCCATATAGAGTCCAGGCCAATAGTCTTTTGCAAAATGATGACAACTGCTCTAAGAAGAGCAAGGGGAGGCTTTGATGGAGTCAGAGTTACCCCAGCCGGTGGTATAAACTCTAAATAAAAACAGTTATGACTCAAAAAATGGCACTTTTAACCTTTATATGTGCCTGATTGGACAAAGTGAACCATGAAGTTTGAGATAACACAACAGGTATGGTGGTACTTGCGTGTTTAGAAATGGTCCGTGCTCCTGCGCTCCACTGTAATTAAGGTTGCTGGTTGGCGATGAGATCCTGGCGTTATCCAGTCGGCGCTCCTGTGCTCTAAGGTAATCGTTGTGGATCCGGTCACTAGCAGTGAGTTCTGCACACTCTGAAACTGAGTGAGAGCAGGATCTGCGTAACAGGGAAGACACGTGATATCCGTCGCTTCTGTGCTCCAAGGCGATCAGTGTAGATCCAGTCACAAAGGTTCGGTACCTGTACGCTCTGGGATAGAGTCAAAGCAGGACCTTCGTGACGAGGAAAACACGTGGTATCCGGATGAGAAGAAGTCCTGTCACTTGATCAACACCGCGTCTCGGCAACGAGCGGTGGAAGCAGGACCTGTATGACGTCACTCGTCAGATGCTTCCTTGCAATGAGAGCTGAGGACAAGTAAGGATGGCAGAGAGATCCAAATCCTACGCGTTTCGGAAAGTGCGCTTTCCTTCTTCAGGGATGGTCTCTCTGAGTATAAGGGTGCTTATATAGGTACATTGTGGGTCCAATAATGCCATCTTAGTAAAAGCCAAACAGCTCAATCTCACTATTTAGTCCTCGAGGAATTAATGTATCCAGAGTAAATATCCATCTGCTCTAAGCACGGGACATGATTTTGATATAGTTGTCCCCTCTCCAATGTTGGGGTATAATCTCCAGACCAGATATTTCCATTGATTGGACCATGCAGTTATGACATTCAACAAAATGTTTGGAAAGGGGATGATTCAAAAATTTTTGTTTATTGTTTCTAATTTGTTCATTTATCCTAGTTTTCAATGGATGTTTGGTGTGTCCCATATAAAACTTCTTGCATGGACATCTAATGTATAGATCAGGGTTCCCCAACTCCAGTCCTCAAGGCCCACCAACAGGTCATGTTTTCAGGATTTGCTTTGTATTGCACAGGTGATGCAATTATCACCTGGGCAATACTAAGGAAATCCTGAAAACATGACCTGTTGGTGGGCCTTGAGGACTGGAGTTGGGGAACCCTGGTATAGATTACCCCTTCTGTGGAACATGTAATAAAGTTATTAATAACATATTCATTACCATCCTTAATGATAGCCAGCTTTTTATGTGCTTGAACTTGTCGGCACATGTCACAATGATGACATGGAAAGAAACCTTTTATTTCATTATTGAATAGTGATAATTGGTATGGTTGGAGCGATCATATTCCCCAGATTGCGAGCCTTTTTGTAAAGAAAACGAGGGACATCGGGATGAGTGTCCCGAAGATCTTATCATCCTTCAGAGTATTCCAGTGTTTTTTCACAATCTGTGTCAGTAATTGTGAATTGGAACAGTATTGAGTTATAATTGGATTAAAGTTGGCAGAGTCCATTCCTGTTGTGTTCGTGTTATTATTTTTATTCTTTGTTTTATTTGTTAGAAGATCATGGCGGGGTATATTTTCTACAATGCTCTTAGAAGCGGATAAAATATCTTCATTATAACCTTTTTCTAAGAATTTTTTTGATAATATAACAGCCTCATTACGGTAGTCTTGTATTTTTGAGCAATTGTGATGTAATCGCATGAACTGGCTTTTAGGTATGTTCAGAAGCCAGCTGGGAAGATGGCAGCTATTGATGGGAATAAAGCTGTTTGTATCAGTTGGTTTTGAGAAAGTGCAAGTTTGGATATTGGAATTCTCAATAAAAATTTTTAGATCTAAAAAATTAATTGTAAAATTACATGTGGTGGCCGTGAATTTTAAAAAGAACTCATTTTTATTAATATCCTCTAAAAACAGGTTGAGGAATTCTGGTCCCCCTGACCATATAAAAATCACATAATTGATAAAGCGTTGCCATAGGACCAGGTTCGCCCGCAGTCTGCCCTCGTGGTAGATGGTATGTTCCTCCCATCGACCCACAGAAAGGTTAGCATAACTGTGCGTGAACCTGGTCCCCATTGCAGTACCCCACTGCTGGGCGTAGTAGTGCATCCCGCGTTTAAAATAATTGTGGTTTAAAATAAATAGCATACAATCCTTTAAAAAGTCTTTTTCTTCACGTTGCAGGGAAGAATATTGATTTAAGAAATGTATGGCTGAATCACAACCTTTTTTATGCTCTATTACGGTATATAGGGAGGTTATATCCAGAGTACCCAATATGTAATGGTCCTACTATTGGATCTCCTGAAGGAGCCTTAGAATGTGGGCACTGTCTTTAAGATAGGCTGGTAAGTAGGGTACAACCTCTTGCAAATGGAGGTCTACATAGCGTGACATGTTGGTGGTAAGACATTCTATACCAGAAATTATTGGTCGACCTGGTGGATTGGTTAGGCTTTTGAGTATTTTGAGTAGGTAATAAAATACTGCTAACCTTGGAGTAAGGGTGGAGTCACAGTGAGTAGTTGTCCTGTAGCAGATCATGTGCTCATAATCAAAGATTAGCAGATGAGGAAGACAGAGCATTCTGTCATACACCGGGCATTGAAAGCACCTTGTAAGCTGTAACAGGTAAAATAAGTTTTTTTTAATTCCTTTAACAAACTTTAAGCTTTAGCCGATTTATAATCCCTATTTGGTCTATGAAATTAGATTTGCTACATTTATTGATAAATCCAAATACATAATTTCCAACATTTATTACAAACATTTAAGGGTTATTCCTATCACAGATACAGGTTTGCCTGCTTTCATAACTATCATAGAGGAAAATTCATAGAGTCACTCACTTGTGCATTCACTTATCCAATTAACAATATTTTTACTGTCACATTTCAAAAGTCCTAACTTTATTTTTGATCAAAGTAGTCATGCGATTCATTTTTTATTGGGATGATATGTATTTGTCAGTGTTATATGTTTTTGCGGTATATATACAGTGCCTTGAAAAAGTATTCATACCCCTTCAACTTTTCCACATTTTTTCAAGTTACACTCAAAACTTGTTATTTGCTATTTATTTACTTTGTATTTGATTTGTATGATACATACATGGAAATGGAAATGGAAATGATTCATGGTTTTCTAAATATGTTAAAAATATAAATCTGAAAATTGTGATGTTCATTTGCATTCATCCCCCCTAAGTTAATACATTATAGGAATACATTTTACTGCAGTTACTGCGGCAATTCTTTTGGGGTCTGTCTCTACCAGCCTTACACATTTTTGAGACTTTAATGTTTCGCCATTTCTTCTTTTCAAACTAGCTCAAGCTCAGTGAGATTGGGTGGAGCATCTATGAAAGTTAAAGAGTAATCACCTGCGCTAAAATTACTCTTTATTTATTTTGCATTTATCTGATTACCTTACGGAACCCCA
>JARQOD010000005.1:69817297-69849398 GCA_033576555.1 Oophaga sylvatica
AACAGCCATCGGTACCACAGGCATGGGGATAAAAGAGGGCCCAACTCGGCAAAACCATCCCCGAGCCAGGCTCTGAATGCGGCATTGCAAAAAAACTCCTGCCCCTTGAAATGCTTTTCGGCTGGGGGAACTGACATTTTTTGAACTTAATGGCTTGGCAGTCCCACAATTAATGTCCCAAGCCATTTTTTTCAGCAGGCCCCGTCCCTGCTCTGAAAAAAAACTGTCGGGGGAAACATTAAACTGCGTACTAAAGCCTAGTAGCAGGGTTTCCACCTGCCCCGATGGTGGACCAGACCCATGGCCCAGGGCGATATTTTTCCCCACTCCCCTTTGGGTCTGTTGTGGACCCCGAGTACAGATCTTGCCGTGGCGTGGCGTGTTCTCCCCAACTCCGGGATTGCAGGAAATCCAGTCTTACACTTGATTCCTCCTCTACTCCAGTTCCTCAAATCATCGCGACGAGCCGTCACGGTTCCTCCACATGGAAACGTGAACGCTTACCTGTTGGGGAACCCGATTGAGCACAGCCGTGGCCAAACGTCAACAGGCCGTCCTGAAAATTTTCAAGGGGAATCTAAGCCCACAGTGCAGGGTTTGGGAAATGCCATCAAGCGGGAAAGGGACTTTGTGGTTTTTGCCTGCAACTCCAGCCGGGGTGGTAGTGTGTGACAATGGCCGAAATCTGTGGCAGCTCTGGGGGCCCTTTAATCTTACTCACTACCTTTTCTGGACTGGCCAACTTTGGGCGTGCAGAGTTTTTTGAGGGACTATCCCCATCTTTCTGGCTGCTGCAGAAGGCCGCTTTGAGTGCGCCACTTGCACGTTCCGCATAGCCAGATCGCGCATTGCTGCTCTGCAAGCCGATTTCGCCTTTTGAACATGATATATGTGACGTCCCACCGGTGAATTTTACGTTTCAATGTTGGAGCGGTTTGTGAGAGACAGCGTAATGGATTATAGCTGCATCAGGGCATTTTTAAACCTCTTGGGGCCGTCCCCAAATTACCACTACTGATGGGCCTCTATGAAGGGCATCTGCCGTTTTGCGGCGTTTGATGTCTCAACGCGGATGGCAGTGCAGATGGGTGCACTACAGCATGATGTCCCCCCTTTCTGCCTTTCTTTTAGAAACACTGAAAGCACTAAAGGAAGAGGGTTTTGGAAGAGGGGGAGGTGGGAGTCACAAAATTCAATTTCCTTCAGGCAGTCAGCGCAACGTGGTTCTAAAAAAGGGGCTGGGAGGGCTCATTTGTGGGAGGGGAGAGGAGGGGGAGTCAATGGAGGAGGAATAAATCCCCCGAGGGGGGTACACAACGTCTGTCAGTATGTAGAGGAGGGTGGGGTGATGCAGAGGAGGCGAGATGACGCCTTTCCAGAGGACAGCTTTTGTTGGCCAGTTGGGAGTCGCAGCACATGGTTGATTTCATGCTTCAGTGCCGAGAAACGACCGCCGCATCGCCCACATTCTCACCACGTCAGATTATGGGTGTACACCCTCCTAGACCCTCGCTACCGGGACAACTTACAATCCCTCATCACAACCCCGGTGAACCGGGACCGTAAAATGCCGGGAGTACCAAGACACACTGGTGCAATCCATACTGTTGTACATTCCCAGCCGAGGAGCTGCTGTGCTACTGCTTACAAAGCAGTTTCTGTGCGTCGAGGCAGTGTAGACACCTCTAAAAACAAGAGGGAGCACAGCAGCGATCTGCCAGGGCAAGAGCTGTATGTTACAAATGTGGCAAAGTTTTGTGACAGCGCCAGCAAGGTCTACACCATCCGAGACGGCTCCAGTCACCAGGAAGCAACGTTTCCGTAAGATGGTGACAGACTACTTGTCTTTCCCTCTAAGTGTACTCCCAGATGCCTCTTCCCCTTTCAAATTTTGGGTCTCTAAGTTGGATACATGGCCAGAGCTTAGCCAGTATGCATTGGAGGTGCTGGCTTGCCCTGCTGCCAGTGTATTATCTGAGCGCGTCTTTAGTGCTGCAGGTGGTGTACTAACAGACCGTCGCATGCGACTATCCTCAGAGAATGTAGACCGGCTTACTTTTCTGAAAATGAACAAGGCATGGATCTCACCTGAATTTGCCTGTCCGTTTTCAGATTAAATAACTGTTTGGCAACGTTTTCCATGTCTCCTGTTATGTTCATCTTTCTACCACCTGAACTCTACTCCCTGGGCTACAACACCGCCATTTGTTGCTCGTAAGTAATTGGCAGGGGTACTGACTCCTGGCCAGCCTGGTTACAGCACGACAGCTGTTTCCTGGCAGTGTGAACATCAATTATCCTCCAATAAGTTGTGCTGTCGTGTTGCATTCGGGTTAGCCGACTCTATGGTGCCTGCAGTTTAGGTGATTCCTATGTGTGCTGTGGGATATGTAAATAAAGGCTGTTTCCATTGTGACAATAGGACAAGCACCCACTGTAGGACTGTGTGATTCAGTAACTGCAGACGGCTTGCGTCCTGTCAACTTACATTTTCATGGGTGCGTTCTGCTACCCGTCCGGGGTCCAGTACCGTCAACTGGTTCTCCCCAGTGCCTTTGGCCTAGGTGCCTCCATCTCCGTATACGAGTTCCAGCAACGTCTGCTGGTCCTTGGTAGTGCTTTGGAGCACAGGTACCTCCTGCTTAGTAACCGTGTCACAGTAACGTCAGCTGGTACTCGGTTGTGACATTGCCTCTTTTCCTTCTGCTACCGTCCGGGGTCCAGTACCGTCAACTGGTTCTCCCCAGTGCCTTTGGCCTAGGTGCCTCCATCTCCGTATACGAGTTCCAGCAACGTCTGCTGGTCCTTGGTAGTGCTTTGAAGCACAGGTACCTCCTGCTTAGTAACCGTGTCACAGTAACGTCAGCTGGTACTCGGTTGTGACATTGCCTCTTTTCCTTCTGCTACCCGTCCGGGGTCCAGTACCGTCAACTGGTTCTCCCCAGTGCCTTTGGCCTAGGTGCCTCCATCTCCGTATACGAGTTCCAGCAACGTCTGCTGGTCCTTGGTAGTGCTTTGGAGCACAGGTACCTCCTGCTTAGTAACCGTGTCACAGTAACGTCAGCTGGTACTCGGTTGTGACATTGCCTCTTTTCCTTCTGCTGCCCCTCCGGGTTCCAGCACAGTCAGCTGGTCCTCGTTACTTCCATTGTCTCTTGTTCCATCTGATACCCGTCCGGGTTCCAGTAACGTCAGCTGGTTCTCGGAAATTAGACGACCTTAAAGACCACCCAGAAGAAGATGACGACAACAAGGACGACGAGCATGAAGCCAACCAGCCTGAACACCATCACAAAGAAAAAATAAAAGATTACCCAGAAGAAGATCACCAACAGGACAAAGAAGGTTAAGACAAACTACAAGATACAGAACAAGAGACAGAAGAACAATAAGCAGAAGATCAAAAAGCAGAAGAACATGAAGTATAAGACCAAAATGAAGAGCAAAATATATGCTCTAAATTCTAAGCAGAAGAAGACTAAGCAGTGTATGGGGGTGAGTCCGTTCCTCCTCGTGGTGCCCCCTGGAAAATGCCTGCTGCTGCAGGCTAAACTGAACACGGACAAATACTGTTGTAATTTAAATCTTTTGTGACAGCAAGAACCGAAGGATGAAAAATTCATACTTTTACAGATTACAAGTACAGGAATCTCTGTCACAAATAAGAATATGATGAAGAAGATGAAGAGGAAGAAGATGAAGAATTTGAATATGAAGAAGATTAATAGTTTAATAATAACAATATGAGTAATGTAAACAAAAACATGAATAGCAAGAAGTTTAAGAAGAAGATTAAGAAGGTGAAGATGAAGAATAATTTGATGAGAAAGATGATGCTGCTGAAGATTGTGAAGGAGAATGTGTGGCACTGGCAAAAGTTAAAAAGGTGAAGAGCATGGAAGTTGTGAAGCATACATATTTGCCAAAATAGAAAAAAGGATAACAACATTGTCAATTTGTTCGTCAATCCAAACATATTTCCAAAAAAAAATATATTAATGCTATTCCAATGCATTGGGTTAAACATGTATGCCTTTATTGTCTCCTCAACCTCCCCCAATACATTCTACATTACTCTTTGTTGTTTTCCTTCATGTACAATTAACCAACAAGGCAAGAATGGGTTTTTTTTAATGTCGATATTTGGTTCCCATAGACTTACATTGGACTTCCGGTATCGGTATCGGGTATCGCCGATATTTTAGTGATATCGGCGATACCATTCCGATCCGATATTTTTAGATATCGAGCAGTATCGCTCAACACTAGTCAGAAATCAAGGGTAACGGATATTGATATTTCACAGTGATATTGTTCAAGAGACGATAATCAATACACGGCCTTAATGAACCATCCTTTTTGGCCACAAAGAAAAAACCGGCACCCAAGGGTGAAGAAGATGGTCTGATATGACCCTTCTCCAATGACTCCTTGATATAAGACCGCATAGCGTCATGTTCAGGTACAGACAAGTTAAAAATGCGACCTTTAGGGAATTTACTTCCAGGCACTAATTCAATAGCGCAGTCATAGCTCCTATGGGGGGGCAAGGATGCAGATTTACTTTCGCTAAACACATCAGAAAAATCAGTCAAAAAGTCAGGAACATCCTGAGCCTGGGGAGAGGCAGAAAAAACAGGAGTGTTGGCATTAACACATTGGCAGCCCCAACTGGTTACAGACACAGATTTCCAATCCAAAACAAGATTATGAGACTGTAACCAAGGGAAACCCAGTACAACAATGTCATGCAGATTATACAGCACCAAAAATTTGCAACTCTCCTGATGATCAGGTTCAACCCTCATTATCACCTGAGTAGAGAACTGTCACGCGGTCTTATGATATGTGTACGATGTCAGTAAACTATTCTTAAAAGAACAACACTCTATACAACATATAGATTAGCAACATCAGCATGTAAATATAGAATAGATTTACCTGACACGATATCCGTTGAACTCAGGGTTAATCTTGAGGACCTGATACACTGTCACAGGAAAGAGGAGGACCGGGGTCTAACCTGACCCTAAACTGGGGTCCTAACTAATCCCTCACCTTGGAGGTACTGATAATGGTTCAGAGGTCCAAGTCTCCAGCCTAACCCTGTCTCCTATCAGTCCCTGAACCCTGTAATCAGTCCTAAGAAGGATTCTGATTACCACCAAAGGGATATGGGCTGATCTCTGCTAAATACACAGATTAGACATATAAGACAGACTGGAGAAAACACAGACTTGCATACACACTCAAACACAGAAGGAACATAAATGATCTGGGATATTAAACTCTAAGCAAGGTGAGCTTAAAACAACTAAGGAGCTCTTTAACTTAAGTCTATACAGATACAATCCTATCTGTGGTCTGCATGAAGAATTTCACTGGCAACCCCCAACACAGACAACCAGAGATTTAAAGGAAACCAATCAACAAATAATTAATTGCAGCCGGGAGAAACTGCACCCAGTCCCAGAACTGAGCACAGACAGAATTAACTCCCTAACTGCCAAACACAAAGAAACAGCAACTCAGCTGTGAGAAGTCAGAATGTGCAACCGCGACGATCTTCGTGGCGATGCACACATGACAGTACCCCCCCTTCTACGAGGGGCCTCCGGACCCTCAGGGCCAGGTTTGCCCGGGTGAGTTCTGTGGAAGGTCCGCACCAAACGATCTGCGTTAATGTCAGACGCAGGAACCCACGTCCTCTCCTCTGGACCATACCCCTTCCAATGCACCAAGTACTGAAGGGACCGGCGATTCAGACGTGAGTCAATGATCTTTGACACTTGAAACTCCAAGTTACCATTGACCACCACTGGAGGAGGAGGTAGAGGTGATGGTATGACTGGTGCCACGTACCTCTTAAGTAATGACTTGTGGAACACATTGTGGATTTTAAACGTAGGAGGGAGGTCCAGACGAAATGCCACAGGATTAATTATGGAACTGATCCTGTACGGCCCGATGAATCTGGGACCCAGCTTCCAGGAGGGAACTTTAAGTTTTATATTCCTGGTAGACAACCATACCAGATCGTTCACATTAAGATCTGGACCAGAAACTCTCCTCCTATCAGCCATACGTTTATAACGGTTCCCCATAGCACTCAGATTATTCAATACACCTCTCCACACTGAAGCAAGTGACGACGAGAAACGCTCCTCCTCAGGAACCCCAGAAGGGCCCCCCCCATTGAATGTACAAAACTGGGGATGAAAACCATATGCCCCAAAAAACGGGGACTTACCAGTGGACTCGCTCCGCCTGTTGTTAAGAGCGAACTCTGCCAGAGGCAAGAAAGAAGACCAGTCCTCCTGGTTCTCTGAGACAAAACACCGAAGATAAGTCTCTAGGCTTTGATTCAGACGCTCTGTCTGACCATTGGTCTGCGGATGAAAAGCCGAGGAAAATGACAATTGCATCCCCCGACGTAAACAAAATGCCCTCCAAAACTTGGACACAAACTGAGACCCCCTATCTGACACCACATCAGAAGGCAACCCATGAAGTCTCACAATCTCCCCAATGAACACCTGCGCCAGAGTTTTAGCATTAGGGAGGGCAGGAAGAGCAATGAAATGTGCCATCTTACTGAACCTGTCAACAACCACCAGTATGACAGTCTTCCCTGACGACTGAGGAAGGTCCGTGATGAAGTCCATAGACAAATGAGTCCATGGACGCTCCGGAAGTTTCAAGGGTAAGAGGGTCCCAGACGGACGGGTATGAGGGGTCTTAGAGCGAGCACAAACCCCACAGGACGCGACAAAAGTTAAAACATCTTTATTAACGTTAGGCCACCAAAACCGGCGAGAAAGGAGATCTAAAGTAGCCTTACTCCCTGGATGTCCTGCTAAAGCAGAATTATGATGTGCCTCAATAACCTTTTGTCTCAACTGATTTGGGACAAACAGTCTCCCTGGAGGTCCTGCAGGGGCGTCCCCCTGAGCCTCTAACACCTCCTCCTCAAGCTCAGAACATACAGTCGACACTACCACCCCCTCCTGAAGGATAGGAATCGGGTCATCCATTTTCCCGGCCCCTGGGAAACTGCGAGACAAGGCATCCGCCTTAACATTCTTAGATCCAGGGCGATAAGTGACAACAAAATTAAACCTGGTAAAAAACAACGACCATCGAGCTTGTCTGGAATTCAGACGCTTAGCAGATTCCAAATACAGCAGGTTCTTGTGATCAGTAATGACGGTGACCGGGTGGACTGCCCCCTCCAAAAAGTGACGCCATTCTTCAAAAGCCAACTTAATGGCCAAAAGTTCCCTATTGCCGATATCATAATTCCTTTCGGCGGACGACAATTTTTTAGAAAAGAAAGCGCACGGATGCCATTTACCAGGGGACGGACCCTGGGACAATATTGCACCCACCCCTACGTCAGACGCGTCCACCTCCACAACGAACGGCTGTGATGCATCTGGTTGGATGAGAACGGGTGCCGAAGCAAAACATTTTTTCAAAGAGGAAAAAGCTTGGCAAGCTTTGTCCGACCATTTAGAAAAATCCGTCCCTTTTCTTGTAATGTCAGTGAGAGGTTTGACAACAGATGAGAAATTACAAATAAATCTCCGGTAGTAGTTAGCAAACCCCAGAAAACGCTGCAGAGCCTTAAGATCCTCTGGCTGATCCCATTCAAGCACTGCTCTCACCTTTTCAGGGTCCATACGGAAACCGGAGGCTGACACCAAGAAACCCAAAAACTGAAGTTCCTGTACGGCGAATACACACTTTTCCAGTTTGGCGTATAGTTTATTGTCTCGCCAAATCTGCAACACCTGTCTCACATGCTCCTGGTGAGACACAAGATCTGGTGAGTAAATTAAAATGTCATCCAAATATACGACCACAAACAGCCCCACCAGATGACGAAAAATGTCATTAACAAAATGTTGGAATACTGCTGGTGCAGTAGTCAGACCAAAAGGCATGACAAGGTTCTCATAATGTCCCTCCGGCGTGTTAAACGCCGTTTTCCACTCATCCCCCTCTTTTATCCTAATCAGATTATACGCCCCCCTGAGATCCAATTTAGAGAACCATTTGGCGCCAACAATTTGATTGAAGAGATCAGGAATCAGAGGGAGTGGATACGGATCTCGAACAGTAATCCGATTAAGTTCGCGGAAATCCAAGCAAGGGCGTAGGCCTCCATCTTTTTTCTTCACAAAGAAGAACCCCGCGGCCACTGGAGAAGATGAAGGTCTAATATGCCCTTTGGCCAGACTTTCCGAAATATAATCTTTCATAGCCTGCCTCTCAGGACCAGAAAGGTTATATAACCTAGCTTTAGGTAACTTAGCATCAGGAAGTAAATTAATAGAGCAGTCATACACGCGATGAGGAGGCAACTCCTGACACCCCTCATCAGAGAACACATCCCCAAAGTCCTCCAAAAAAGGAGGCAAAGTACTAGGCACGACCACACTGATGACTGTGTTCATGCAGTTACTTTTGCAAAACTCACCCATTGGCTTATATCTCTGGACTGCCAATTAATCACAGGGTTATGTTTAACCAACCAAGGAAGTCCCAACACAATAGGAGTAGGTAGACCCTCCAACACATAACAAGATAATAGTTCCCTATGTATTGCCCCTACCCGAAGGTCAATGTTATGAACCTCATGAACAAAGCTACCTTGGCCGAGAGGCCTGGCGTCAATGGAGAATATAGGGATCGGTTTGACCAATACACTCAGATGCATACCTTGAGCCTGAGCAAACTGAGCGTCAACCAGATTAGCCCCGGACCCACTATCAAGAAGAACAGAAAATCTCTCCACTCTCGTACCAACCACCACCTCCACTGGTACAAGGAACTGAGAAGAACTAGCGGACGAAATACATACTCCCAGGTTGTCGTCCACCACACAACCTGGGATTAACAGTTTTCCGGCGACTTTTTGCTCAACAAGGCACGGGATGGACATCCCCCAACAAAATGTCCCTCTTTCCCGCAGAAGAAACACCTTCTAGTCCTGCGGCGTACCGCCAATCCCCTCCTACGAAATGATGTCCCTCCCAACTGCATAGGCTCCTCCGAACAGACAAGGGGAACCTCAACATAAGGGACTTTAGTAGTAGGTGGAGTAACAACAGGGGGCGGAGTTACCTCGCACCTCTCCCGGAGCCGTCTATCAGTACGGATAGCTAGGGCCATAGCAGCCTCCAGTGATGGAGGAGAATCATACTGAGCCAAAACGTCCTTTAATTTGTCAGAAAGCCCATGACAAAACTGGCTTCTAAGAGCTGGGTCATTCCACTGAGTATCTGTGGCCCATCTACGGAACTCAGAAGCAAATTCCTTCCGCCGGACGATCTCCCTGCTGTATCTTCCGTAATTTTGTCTCAGCAAGAGAGACCCGATCTGGGTCATCATATACCAAACCCAGGGCAGTAAAAAATCGATCTACTGACTGTAGAGCCGGGGATCCCGGAGGAAGGGAGAAGGCCCAGGATTGAGGGTCCCCTTGTAGGAGCGAGATAACAATTCCCACTCTCTGCTCTTCACTCCCTGATGATCGAGGCCGAAGCCGAAAATACAATTTACATGCTTCCCTGAAGGTAAAAAATTTGTCTCGCCCACCAGTGAACCTGTCCGGGAGAGCTACTTTAGGTTCAAATCTGGTTTGCTCCGAGGGAGACAAAACTTTGGACTTAATGTCCGTCAGCTCCATGGATAATCCCTGCAACTGCAGAGCCAGCTGGGCTACTGGATCCATGGCAACTGGGAATAATTTTATGGGCCAGTGAAAATGTCACGCGGTCTTATGATATGTGTACGATGTCAGTAAACTATTCTTAAAAGAACAACACTCTATACAACATATAGATTAGCAACATCAGCATGTAAATATAGAATAGATTTACCTGACACGATATCCGTTGAACTCAGGGTTAATCTTGAGGACCTGATACACTGTCACAGGAAAGAGGAGGACCGGGGGTCTAACCTGACCCTAAACTGGGGTCCTAACTAATCCCTCACCTTGGAGGTACTGATAATGGTTCAGAGGTCCAAGTCTCCAGCCTAACCCTGTCTCCTATCAGTCCCTGAACCCTGTAATCAGTCCTAAGAAGGATTCTGATTACCACCAAAGGGATATGGGCTGATCTCTGCTAAATACACAGATTAGACATATAAGACAGACTGGAGAAAACACAGACTTGCATACACACTCAAACACAGAAGGAACATAAATGATCTGGGATATTAAACTCTAAGCAAGGTGAGCTTAAAACAACTAAGGAGCTCTTTAACTTAAGTCTATACAGATACAATCCTATCTGTGGTCTGCATGAAGAATTTCACTGGCAACTCCCAACACAGACAACCAGAGATTTAAAGGAAACCAATCAACAAATAATTAATTGCAGCCGGGAGAAACTGCACCCAGTCCCAGAACTGAGCACAGACAGAATTAACTCCCTAACTGCCAAACACAAAGAAACAGCAACTCAGCTGTGAGAAGTCAGAATGTGCAACCGCGACGATCTTCGTGGCGATGCACACATGACAAGAACTGGGGTTTATTCTCAGCCAAAGGGGTAGAATCAATCCCCAGTAGGGGAATAGACTTCCGTAGGGGTATCAAGGGAAACCTTGAATGAGCAGCGGCTTTTATATCAAATCAAATTAAGTATAGTAGATAGTTGATTGATAAAAATTAACTTTTAATCTCTATATTTAAAGACACATATTATCAGAAGTGATTGTGCCAAACAAAAAACCCCACAAAGTGTAAGTAAATAAAAGAAAGATAGAAAAAAGAAGAAAGAACCACTGATTGGGATATTATAGACTATACAGCAGTGTTTGTATCTCTATGTCGTTACCAAAATATTGGCTTTATATTTCTACGTTAACATATGGAGATATACACTGCTGTGTAAATGGAATATAGTCTCTTTATGTAGATGTATTTAATTAATACATATGGGTATGGATAGTAATATATGTAATATATCCAGTTAATTACCCTCTTGTATATATCTATATTACTCTTGTTATTTGTAGGAAGGTATGTATCAAAAGAAAATACAACCTAACACAGAGCAAGATATATTGATTAATGCACAGATATGCTATTAGTCAGTGGCTCTAAAATTGGCTCCTCACATACTGGAGCTTAATGCTTATAATACACCTGTCATAAAATGCCCTTCATACAGACTGTTAACAGACCCAAACTAGGAACCTCAGAGTCATGTGTTACTCTGTAATCTATCGGTCTCACTGTGGGTATACAGTTAATGTGATACTCATCTGCATCATCATGCTGCGGGCAAAGGTACTAATTTGGCCCGGGGGAGACCTGCATTAACAATTTGTTGTATGATCAAGCGGTCTCTACCCCTGTGGCTCTCCCAACGCGTTTCATCGACAAAGAATCATCAGGGAGGTGACGCTCTATATAGGTGAGACAGGGCTAGTGGTATATGAGTGGACTTACTTTTATAGTTACTGGGTAAATGCTGCTGGATTGTACTTCCGGACGCCAGATGCGTCATTTCCGGTCTTTGGAACGCATCGTCTCCTTCGTGAGGCGCATGCGCAGTGAATACAAAACCTCTAGATCTCCCGGAACGTAATTTCCTGTTTCTAGAGCGAAACGCTCTGAGACTAAGAGCTGTGTTCGCTGTCTGCAAATTGTACGGACATATGTAAATATGTCCGGCGATTGAAAAATATATATGCACACTAACAGGCCTGTATTTAATAAACCGGTTTGTAAGGAATGTATGTGCATATAGAAAAACTCTATTGGAGCATGATCTCTAATGGCCCAATAGAACAAAGCCTTATTAGTGCATATGTACAGATATCCTACAGTCCCTTTGGTATTAGTGTTCAATGCGATCGACCAATTATATTTTATTAATCAGAAGTGATGAAAAAACAGAGAAAATGAATATCCCTCAAATGGGTTATATATATTCGTGATGTTTGGTCAGATTTACCAGAAAAGGAGTATCTATATATATAACAAAATAGTTTTTAAATTCATAGGATGGTTTCTATGATAAGTATTATTTTTAAAATGAATACTCTTAACCCCTTCACCCCCAAGGGTGGTTTGCACGTTAATGACCGGGCCAATTTTTACAATTCTGACCACTGTCTCTTTATGAGGTTATAACTCTGGAACGCTTCAACGGATCTTCGCGATTCTGAGATTGTTTTCTCGTGACATATTGTACTTCACGTTAGAAGTAACATTTCTTCGATATAACTTGCGTTTATTTTTGAAAAAAACGCAAATATGGCAAAAATTTTTAAAATTTTGCAATTTTCAAACTTTGAATTTTTATTCCCTTAAAACAGAGAAATATATCACACAAAATAGTTAAGAAATAACATTTCCCACATGTCTACTTTACATCAGCAAAATTTTGGAACCAAAATTTTTTTTTGTTAGGAAGTTATAAGGGTTAAAAGTTGACCAGCGATTTCTCATTTTTACAACAAAATTTACAAAGCCATTTTTTTTAGGGACCACCTCTCATTTGAAGTCACTTTGAGGGTTCTATATGGAGAAAATACCGAAAAGTGACACCATTCTAAAACTGCACCCCTCAAGGTACTCAAAACCACATTCAAGAAGATTATTAACCCTTCAGGTGCTTCACAGGAACTAAAGCAACGTGGAAGGAAAAAATGAATATTTAACTTTTTAGCCACAAAAATGATCTTTTACAAACTTTTTTTTTATTTTCACAAGGGTAAAAGGAGAAAATGGACAGATAAGGTTGTTATGCAATTTCTCCTGAGTATGCCAATACCCAATATGTGGGGGAAAACCACTGTTTGGGCACACGGCAGAGCTCGTAAGGGAAGGAGCGCCGTTTGACTTTTTCAAACTAAAATTGGCTGGAATTGAGATTGGACGCCATGTCGTGTTTGGAGAGCCCCTGATGCGCCCAAACAGTGGAAACCCCCACAAGTGACACCATTTTGGAAACTAGACCCCCTAAGGTACTTATCTAGATCTGTTGTGAGCACTTTGAACCCCCAAGTGTTTCACAAAAGCTTATAATGCCTGGGTGTGAAAAAAAAAAAAAACAATTTTCCACAAAAATGATTTTTTAGTCCCAAATTTTTGAATTTTCCCAAGGAAATTGGACCCCAAAAGTTGTTGTCCAATTTGTCCTGAGTGCGCTGATACCCCATATGTGGGGGGGGGAAACTGTTTGGGTGCACGGCAGGGCTTGGAAAGGAAGTAGTAACGTTTTGGAATGCAGACGTTGATGGGGGTCATGTTCCGTTTGCAGTGCCCCAGATGAGCCTAAACAGTGGAAACCCCCCAAAGTGACCCCATTTTGGAAACTAGACCCCCTAAGGAACTTATCTAGATCTTTGGTAAGCACTTTGAACCCCCAAGTGTTTCACAAAAGCTTATAATGCCTGGGTGTGAAAAAAAAAAAAAACAATTTTCCACAAAAATGATTTTTTAGTCCCAAATTTTTGAATTTTCCCAAGGAAATTGGACCCAAAAGTTGTTGTCCAATTTGTCCTGAGTACGCTGATACCCCATATGTGGGGGGGGGAAACTGTTTGGGTGCACGGCAGGGCTTGGAAAGGAAGTAGTAACGTTTTGGAATGCAGACATTGATGGGGGTCATGTTCCGTTTGCAGTGCCCCAGATGAGCCTAAACAGTGGAAACCCCCCACAAGTGACCCAATTTTGGAAACTAGACCCCCTAAGGAACTTATCTAGATCTTTGGTGAGCACTTTGAACCCCAAGTGCTTCACACAAGTTTATAATGCCCGGGCATGAAATTAAAAAATCCTATTTTTTTCCCACAAAAATTATCTTTTAGTCACTAATTTTTTATTTTCCCAAGGGTATCAGGAGAAATTGGACCACATAAGTTGTTGTCCAATTTATCCTGAGTACGCTGATACCCCATATGTGGGGGGGAACCACTGTTTGGGCGCACGGCAGAGCTCGGAATGGAAGGAGCACCATTTGACTTTTTCCAACCAAAATTGGCTGGAATTGAGATTGGATGCCATGTTGCATTTGGAGAGCCCCTGATGTGCCTAAACAGTGGAAACCCCCCACAAATGACCCCATTTGAGAAACTAGACCCCCTAAGGAACTTTTCTAGATCTTTGGTGAGCAATTTGAACCCCCAAGTGCTTCACACAAGTTTATAACGTAGAGCCGTAAAATTTAAAAATCATATTTTTTCCACAAAAATGATCTTTTCACCCCAATTTTTATTTTTCCAAGGGTAACAAGACTCCAAAAGTTATTGTGCAAATTGTCCTGAGTGCACTGATACCCCATATGTGGGGGTAAACCACTGTTTGGGTACATGGCAGAGTTTGGAAGGGAAGGAGCGCCGTCTGACTTTTTCAACGCAGAATTGGCTGGACGCCATGTCGTGTTTGGAGAGCTCCTGATCTGCCTAAACAGTGGAAACCCCCATAAATGACACCATTTTGGAAACTAGACCCCTCAAGGAACTTATCTAGATGTGTGGTGAGAACTTTGAACCCCCAGGTGTTTCACTAAAGTTTATAACGTACAGCCGTAAAATAAAAAATCTTTTTTTTTTTTTTACAAAAATGATTTTTTTCGCCCCCAATATTTTATTTTCACAAGGGTAACAGAAGAAATTGGAACCCAAAAGTTGTTGTCCAATTTGTCCTGAGTACGCTGATACCCACATTGTGGGAGAAAACTACTGTATGGGCGCACGTCAGGGCTCGGAAGGGAAGTAGTGACGTTTTGGATTGCGGACTTTGATGGAATGGTCTGGGGGCTCATGTCACATTTGGAGAGCCCCTGATGCACCTATACAGTGGAAACCCCCACAAGTGACCCCATTTTGGCAAATAGACCCCACAAGGAACTTATCTAGATGTGTGGTGAGCACTTTGAACCCCGAAGTGCTTCACAGAAGTTTATAACGTACAGCCGTAAAAATAAAAAATCTTTTTTTTTTTACAAAAATGATTTTTTCGCCCCCAATATTTTATTTTCACAAGGGTAACAGGAGAAATTGGACCCCAAAAGTTGTTGTCCAATTTGTCCTGAGTACGCTGATACCCAATATGTGGGAGAAAACTACTGTATGGGCGCACGTCAGGGCTCGGAAGGGAAGTAGTGACGTTTTGGATTGCAGACTTTGATGGAATGGTCTGGGGGCGTCATGTCGCATTTGGAGAGCCCCTGATGCGCCTAAACAGTGGAAACCCCCCACAAGTGACCCCATTTTGGAAAATAGACCCCACAAGGAACTTGTCTAGATGTGTGGTGAGCACTTTGAACCCCGAAGTGCTTCACAGAAGTTTATAACGCACAGCCGTAAAAATAAAAAATCTTTTTTTTTTTGCAAAAATGATTTTTTTGCCCCAATATTTTATTTTTACAAGGGTAACAGGAGAAATTGGACCCCAAAAGTTGTCCAATTTGTCCTGAGTACGCTGATATCCAATATGTGGGAGAAAACTACTGTATGGGTACACGTTGGGGCTCGGAAGGGAAGTAGTGACGTTTTGGATTGCAGACTTTGATGGAATGGTCTGGGGGCGTCATGTCGCATTTGGAGAGCCCCTGATGCGCCTAAACAGTGGAAATCCCCAACAAGTGACCCCAATTTGGATAATAGACCACACAAGGAACTTATCTAGATGTGTGGTGAGCGCTATGAAGCCCCAAGTGCTTCACAGAAGTTTATAATGTACAGCCGTAAAAACAAAAAAATAATTTTTTTTGTACAAAAATGATATTTTCGCCCCAGTTTTTTATTTTCCCAAGGGTAACAGAAGAAATAGGACAAATTGCACAATAACTCTTGGGGTCCAGAGTACGCTGATACCCGATATGTGGGGATAAACTACTGTTTGGACGCATGGCAGAACTGAGAAGTGAAGGAGCACCGTTTGACTTTTTCAACGCAGAATTGGCTGGAATTGAGATCAGACGCCATGTCACATTTGGAGAGCCCCTGATGTGCCTAAACAGCGGAAACCCCCCAATTCTAACTCCAACCCTAACCCCAACACACCCCTAACCCTAGTCCCAACCCTAACCACAAACCTAACCCTAACACACTCCTAATCCCAACCCTAACCCTAATCCTAACTTTAGCGCCAACCCTAACCCTAATTTTAGCCGCAACCCTAACCCTAACCCTAATGGAAAATGGAAATAAATACTTTTTTTTTAATTTTATTATTTTTCCCTTACTAAGGGGGTGATAAAGGGGGGTTTGATTTACTATTTATAGCGGGTTTTTATGATTGGCAGCTGTCACGCTAAAAGACGCTAAAAGTCAATAGTTTTTGCATCATCACATTTTGAGAGCTATAATTTTTGCATATTTTGGCCCACAGAGTCATGTGAGATCTTATTTTTTGCGGGACGAGTTGACGTTTTTATTGGTACCATTTTTGAGCACGTGACGTTTTTTGATCGCTTTTTATTTCGATTTTTGTGAGGTTAGAATGAACAAAAATCAGCAATTCATATATTTCTTTTGGGGGAGGCGTTTATACCGTTCCGTGTATGGTAAAATTAATAAAGCAGTTGTATTCTTCGGGTCAGTACGATTATGGCGATACCTCATTTATATAATTTTTTCATGTTTTGGCGCTTTTATAGAATACAAGAAAAAAAGGTAGCACACTGTAGCGCTATAGCTTGCAAACACGAAATATGAAAAATATGAAAAATGAATTGCATCATTACCTTAGAAATATGAAAAATTGAGAAGTCTTAGCGCATAAGATGGCCAAATTATGCGAGCCTGATAGCCACGTCAAGGCTCCTCTCGTATATCAGGTCCTAACTAATGCCTATCCTCGCTTTAGAAAAGTCTGTCTGCATGGGAACATATGAGTCCTCTCTTCAGACTAAAATCTACATCTCTGTGGAGGGGTGATGAACCTGTTGTAATTAAAAAGCCTGTGACCACCAGGTGGAGTGCTCAGGTAGAAGGTAAATTAATACATATCAAAAAACTGACCGGCACATCCAAACATAGATTCAGTGTGAACAGGTGCTAAAATATAGAATAAAAACAATTTTATATAAAAAATAATTATTTTTGCATCGCTTTATTCTGCGAGCTATAACTTTTTTATTTTTTCGCTGATGATGCTGTATGATGGCTCGTTTTTTGCGGGACAAGATGACGTTTTCAGCAGTACCATGTTTTTTTATATCGGTCTTTTTGATCGTGTGTTATTCCACTTTTTGTTCGGCTGTATGATGATAAAGCATTGATTTTTTGCTTCTTTTTTTTTTTTTTTTAAGGGGTTCACTAAAGGGGTTAACTAGTGGGACAATTTTATAGGGGGGGTCGTTACGGACGCGGCGATACCAAATATGTGTACTTTTATTGCTTTGTTTTTTTTATTTACAGGAAGAAGTGAATTTATTGGGGAATATATATATATTTTTTTTATTTATTTTGGATTTTTTTTTAAAACATGTTTATTTTTATTTTTTTACTTTTTTACTTTGTCCCAGGGTGGGACATCACTGTATTTTATCAGATCGCTGGTGTGACAGTGTGCACAGCACTCTGTCACACCAGCGATCGCTCAGGCAGTGCAGCAGGCTTCTCAGTGCCTGCTCTCAGCAGGCACTGAGGAAGCCGCCTCCCTCCAGGACCCCGGCGCCATCTTGGATCCGGGTCCTGGGAGGGAGGAAGCCCTCAGAACAGCGCGATCACATCGCGCTGCTCTGAGGGTCTCAGGGGGGCGCGCAGGGAGCCCCCACCCTGCGCGATCCTCCCTTGTGCCCCCAGTACACCGCGATCATGTTTGATCGCGGTGTGCAAGGGGTTAATGTGACGGGAGCGGTCCGTGACCGCTCCTGACACACAGTCATGGGTGTCAGCTGTGATAATCAGCTGACACCCGGCCGCGATCGGCTGCGCTCCCCCCGGGAGCGCGTCCGATCGCACGAGACATACTATCCCGTCCATGGTCATACGGGCCCAGATACCATGGACGGGATAGTACGTCCGATGGCAGTAAGGGGTTAAATACATGAATTCGGGTGTTTAATTGAATGTATGTTTGGACACAACCGACCTTCTTAGGAAAGATAGACAGGGTGCACTCTAAGGGACACCCTATTATACCCTATCTGTTTTGGCCCTACCTAACGCGGAGGTTGGCACCCTAAAACCTGCGCAGTGGCGCCCCCACTCGACGGCGGCTCACCCTATTCTAGATGCCCTGTTGGGCCCTACACTACAAGAAGGAAGGGAAAGTAAGGAGTTCATTAAGACCTTTTGGGTAGGTAGTCTGGAGATGGAAAATCCAAAAAGTTTCCTTTTGTAGGATTCGTTTGTCCCAATCTCCTCCTCTTTGATTTTTTCTGACTTTTTCAATACCTATAAAGGACAGAACTCTTGTGTCACCTCCGTGTGTGTGATTGACGTGGTTTGCGACAGGGGTATCTCTCTTGTTGATGGTATCCCTATGGTGTTCTCCTATCCTTTTCTTTAGTTCTCTCCTGGTCTTGCCTACGTATTGTACGCCGCATCTACAAGTGATGTTGTATATGACTCCAGTGGATTTGCAGTTAATGAATTGCTTGATAGGATATACCTCCTGGGTAGTGGTGCTCGTAAATTCTTTGCCTTGTTTTAAAGCACAACAATATTTACAGCTCCCACATCTGTAGCAGCCCTTTATTTGGCCGCCTAACCAGGTGGGGTTGTTGGATTCTGAGGGGGCAAAATGGCTGCGTACTAGTCTATCCTTCAGGGAGCGTCCTTTTTTGAAAGTAATTTGTGGGGTTGTAGAAATCACACTGGTTAAATCTTTATCCATACACAACACTGGCCAGTGTTTCATAATGATTTCTCTTAGTTCTTTAGACCCATTTGAGTATTTGGTGATAAACCTAACAGTGTTTTCACCCTCCGTTTTTTGTGTGGGGGTGAGCAGGTCTTTTCTTTCTCGAGTCAGTGCTTTTTTGTATGCATCTTTCAAAACATGGTCTGGATATCCTCGTTCCAAAAATCTGTGTCTTAGATCGTCGGCCTGTTCCTTAAAGTTAAGGGTATGCCACACTAAACAATATCGCTAACGGGATCGCTAAAAAACGTCACTATTTAGCGATCCCGTTAGCGATATTGTTCAGTGCGGCAGCTTCCAGCGACGAGCTTCCTGCTGTGATCTCGCTCGTCGCTGGAATCGTTCCGGACCCTATTTCATCGCTGGCGCTCCCGCTGGGTAAGTATATATCGCTAGTGTGGCACCTTTTCTTAGCGATTTAGCGGTACTTTTGTACCGCTAAAGTCGTTAAGAAGATCGCTAACGGCGATAGCGTCGTTAACTATATCGCTAAATGCGGCAGCATTTAGCGATATAGAAACAATCCCGCTAGCGATCTCATTAGTATGCAACGCTAACGAGATCGCTAGCGGGATAGCTTAGTGTGGCAGTACCTTTAGTCACGTTGGAACAATTCCTTTTTATTCTAAAGTACTGTCCCTTCAGGATACCTTTTTTGAGGGGGATGGGATGGTTGGATTCCCATCTGAGTAAAGAGTTAGAGGAGGTGGGTTTTCTGTATGTTTTAGTGACTAATTGCCCACCTTCCCCTCTCTCAATCAGAATGTCCAGGAAAGAAATACTTTTGACATCAGCCTCAAAAGTGAAGTGGAGGCCAATGCTGTTGTTATTGAGACCTTTTACATAGTCACCAAAACTCTCCACATCACCCCTCCAAATGACAAACACGTCGTCGATATATCGGAGCCAGAGCACAATTCTATCCTCCGCTATCTCTGTTGTATCACCAAAAACAATATTTTCTTCCCACCAGCCCAGGAGCAAGTTTGCGTAGGAGGGCGCACATGGACTCCCCATGGCGGTGCCCCTGAGCTGGTGGAAATACTTGTTATCGAAGAGAAAATAGTTTCTAGTTAAACAAAATTCTAGAGCCTTAAGTACAAATTGATTGTGCTCATTATATTGGCGCCCTCTAGTTTTTAGATAGTACTCTGCAGCCATGATGCCCTTTTCGTGTGGGATCGATGAATAAAGAGCCTCGACATCAATTGATCCTAGGATCATGCTGTCGCCTAGCTCAATATTCTCGATTTTGAGAAGAAGGTCGGTTGTGTCTCTGATATATGAGCTAAGGGAGGAAACGAATGGCCTCAGTATTTTATCTACATATAGACCCAAATTTTGAGTAAGACTATCAATGCCCGATACTATCGGCCTTCCTTTCAAAGGATGAAGACCTTTGTGTACTTTTGGTAAACAATAAAAGGTAGCGACTGTGGGATGTATTGGGATTAGGAAATCTTTTTCATCCTGCGTGATGAGTTTTTTGTGAAGTGCATCATTCACTATATTCTTCAATTCCCCAAGAAATTGATTTGTGGGGTTATCGATTAATCTCTCATATCCCATTTCTTCTCCTAAAAGGGAGCAACAAAGAGTCTTATATTGTGGTTCATCCATTATCACGATGTTGCCCCCTTTATCCGAGGGTTTAATCACAATACTTTTGTCCCTCTCAAGAGCATTCAGTGCCTTCATTTCTTCTTTTGTAAGATTATGCCATTTTTTCTTGTTCCGTTTTTCTAGTTCCAAAAAGTCTTTGGAGACTAGATTAGCAAAAATATCTATAGCACTTACGTCAGTGATAGGGGGCATGCGTTTACTCTTATTTTTAAGATCTGTAAAGGGGCCTACTCCCTGCTCATTGGGGGGATCTCCTAAGTGGTATAAAAATCTAACATCTGATAACATGCTTTCATCAATACCCAGTTCTGCGCAGCTTCTTTTATCTTGATTAATAAAGTGTTTTTTCCACTTTAGTCTACGAGTGAAAAGATGTAAATCTTTCGTGGCCTCAAAGCTTTCAAAATCTGAGGTAGGTACAAATGACATACCTTTACTTAACACAGTCATTTCTTCGATTGAGAGGGGTCTGGTAGAAATATTTACAATAGTCTTGTCTATACAGGGTTCCTTGAATTGAATCTTTTTCTGAGTTGGTACCCTGAATCTAAAAAATGTTCTCTCTGTGGGGGACTACGGTTAGATCCTCTACCTCCTCTTGCACCTCCTCTTCCTCTACCTCTACCTCTGGTGTTTTTGTATCTTGTCTCTGAATCCGAAAATTCAGCTTCTGAGGATGAGATATCAGTGTCGAGTGGACGATGTGTTTTGATATTGGTGATAGAGTAGGCCTTATTATCACGAAATTCCTGCAAATCTCTTATGAAATACCTGTGTTTTCTTTCTTTGAGATGGTATTGGAATTTTTCTATGGTGTTCTGAAGGTTAGTTTCCTTAAGAGTAAACTCAGGTTCGGCCGATAACTTTTTAGTTATTTCTATTTGGTCTCTAAGTTTCTCATTCAAGGTATTGAGTATAGTTTTTTCTTCTTCCAGAAGAATTTTCATAAGCTTCAGAGAGCTATCTGTAGCTTCTTTTTCTAATTTGGCTAAAAGTGCCGTACTCCTGTATCTATATCCAAAAGACAGTGATATTCTGAGGTGTCTTGGTACAATGCCCGCCTTTATATAGTTATCAAGACTTTGTACTTCCCACCATGAAGTGACTTGGTCCTTGTAAACTTTTGTAAGTTCTTTAAATGCTGCGTTAAATGAGGGTATATACTTTTTCTGAGTAAAGAAACCGTCTGAAAAAATATCTTTCGCTTCATTGATCCATTGATTCGTGTCTATACCAGTGGACAGGAATCCTGCCATAGCACTCTAGTATATTGAATGAGCAGCGGCTTTTATATCAAATCAAATTAAGTATAGTAGATAGCTGATTGATAAAAATTAACTTTTAATCTCTATATTTAAAAACATATATTATCAGAAGTGATTGTGCCAAACAAAAAAACCCACAAAGTGTAAGTAAATAAAAGAAAGATAGAAAAAAGAAGAAAGAACCACTGATTGGGATATTATAGACTATACAGCAGTGTTTGTATCTCTATGTCGTTACCAAAATATTGGCTTTATATTTCTACGTTAACATATGGAGATATATACACTGCTGTGTAAATGGAATATAGTCTCTTTATGTAGATGTATTTAATTAATACATATGGGTATGGATAGTAATATATGTAATATATCCAGTTAATTACCCTCTTGTATATATCTATATTACTCTTGTTATTTGTAGGAAGGTATGTATCAAAAGAAAATACAACCTAACACAGAGCAAGATATATTGATTAATGCACAGATATGCTATTAGTCAGTGGCTCTAAAATTGGCTCCTCATACATACTGGAGCTTAATGCTTATAATACGCCTGTCATAAAATGCCCTTCATACAGACTGTTAACAGACCCAAACTAGGAACCTCAGAGTCATGTGTTACTCTGTAATCTATCGGTCTCACTGTGGGTATACAGTTAATGTGATACTCATCTGCATCATCATGCTGCGGGCAAAGGTACTAATTCGGCCAGGGGGAGACCTGCATTAACCACAACGTTTAGCAAAATCAAAATCCATCAGGTTAATAGCTGCTCCCGAATCAACAAAAGCCTGAGCAGAAAATGTGGACAGGGAGCAAATAAGGGTAACAGTCAACAGAAATTTAGTCTGAACACTACCCAAGACAACTGAGCGTGCAAAACGTCTTTCCCGCTTAGGGCAGACTGAAATAGCATGAGAGGCGTCACCACAGTAGAAACATAACCCATTGCGTTTTCGAAACTCATGACGCTGTGCCCCAGAAGCCACTCTATCACACTGCATGGGTTCAGAAGCTGGTTCACAAGGCAACACTATTCCACGCATACCTCTACGCTCACGCAAACGTCTGTCAATTTGAATCGCTAATGACATAGAATCATTGAGACCAGAGGGAGCAGGGAAACCCACCATAACATCTTTTACATTCTCTGACAGACCCTTCCGAAAAAGGGCTGCCAAACCATCATCATTCCATTTGGTCAGGACTGCCCACTTTCGGAATTTCTGACAGTATAACTCAGCGTCCTCAAGCCCCTGATTTAATGCCAACAAGGTTTTTTCAGCTTGATCAGTGACATTAGATTCATCATACAATAACCCCAGAGCCAGAAAAAATGCATCAACATTGCTCAAAACAGGATCCCCAGGTGTCAGGGAAAAAGCCAAATCCTGAGGATCGCCGCGCAGGAGAGAGATGACAATTTGAACCTGCTGTGCTGCGTTCCCTGAGGACTTAGGTTTTAAGGCAAAAAACAACTTACAGTTATTTTTGAAATTCAGAAATTTAGCTCGATCCCCTAAAAACAAATCTGGCATGGGGATCCTAGGTTCCACAACCGGCAACCCTGCAAGATAGGTAGCAATACTCCGAACTTCAGTGGCAAGCTGATCCACACGGCCAGACAACTGTGCAAACTCCATTGAGAGAAAAAAAATCCTCAGTACCCAGAGAAAAAGAGGGAAAAAAAATGCAACAAACATAAAAAAAAAAATCTCTGACAACTTTTGTTTTTTCACACTATTTTTCCCTTCTGTGAGTACCATATAATTTTCAGTTTGGCCGGTGATACTGTTATGATTTGGTAGCTGAGGAGAGCAGGCAAAAACGGCAATACACCAGAGAGGTTGGAATCTACTGAATTGCAGTACCCTGACTAACCACCACAACTAAAGGCAGCCGTGGAGCGTACCTACGTTGGTCCTAGACGCCTCGCCACAGCCTGAGAGGCTAACTACACCTAAAGATAGAAAGAGGAAAACTATCTGCCCCGTAGCAGACCCTCAAAGAACATAGGAAGACCCCAAACATGTAATGGCGGTTAGACAAGAGGAAATACAGACACAGACAGAAAATAGTATGAGCAAACATTGGGGCCCAATCTTACTAGAAAGAAAAGGATAGGAAGGACACTTACTGCAATCCAAAAAACCCTAAAAAAATACCAACTATACTAATTGCAAAAACACCTGAGATCACACGACCTCTACCACCTAAATTAGTTCTCTGGTGTAACAAAACTAAGCCGCAGCCACTGAAAAAACTAGAAAAGGCAAATGAACAAATAACAGTGGCTCAGATAAACTGAGAGGAGCACAAGCCCCCGGAGGGGACCTGGCTGACCTCCACAGAAATGCAGGAAAAAATGCAAAAAGCAAGCACAAAAATAAAAGCATAAAATATCTTATCTGTTAGCAGAAGATGCAGGCAAGACTCAGCAAGCTTCCAAGTGAACCAGAAACCAAAGTTGAGACAAGAACAATTGATCACCGGCAACCATAACGGGAGGGAACCTCCCTTATATAAGACCAGTCTGTAAATCCTGATTGCCAATCTTCATTGAATGGTTCAGTACTGTTTGTAACCACCAGAGGGAGCTTCTGCTCAGAATTAATTTCTAACACATTCACAACACGCATGCTTAACAACCTTATATAAACATAAAATATTTAAAGCCGTAATATTGTCTCTCTAAAGTGGCCAAAATTTTTTCATACCAATCCTAACAGTAATACCGCTATTCCAATAAGTGTCATACCGCAAGCTTCACACTTGATCATGACCTGTTAACAGATATGAGTATTGTGGTTATGTACCTGGTTTGTAATGAACAGTTTTTAAAGAGTAGTCTGCTCACAACATTTTTGATGACAGACCTGTGAATCATTAAAGATTAATTATATTGATGACTTATTCTTAGAATAGGTCATCAATATCAGATCTGAAGGGGGTCCAACAACCAGCACACCCACCAATCAGCTGTTGTCAGTTCTGTTCTGGATTTTTGATGTTAAAGGTGAGCACTGCTGAATATGTTGAAGTGTTGAAGTGAAGATGAGGTAGTAATGACCAAAAGATTTTGAGAGCGTGAACAAGAGGGTCATTTAGAAGGTGTGATTAGAAGATGATACCACTTTTTATAGCTCTTCTTTATAACTTTGTATTTTGCTGCTCCTGTCATTCTTCCAGTAAAAAAAAAAGTGTAGCATCAGTGTCTGGTGTACTTGCAGTCAGGGGTGGATAAAGACAGAAGAAGCTTCTTGTGCAAGAACAATGGCTGGTCATTTTGAAGTCCAATAGATTATGATCATACAATTCTTGTGTCATGACTCAGCTGTCAGGTGATCTGGGACCAGGGGCTCCTTCCCTGTCCCTAACACTAAGGAGCGCACTAGCTTGCCCTATTCCCCATGATACTTCTGAAGGTGAAGATGCCGAGGCTGCCACCCTTGCCTTATCTCCTGAGTAAGCACTCAGTCTGTTCTCTTCCCCCACACAGAGAAGAGGGGCGCTAATGTGCACCACCATACACCAACCCGACAAACAAGGCTGCACAAACAATTAATTAAATAAATAGCAATTATTAATTAAAATAATTTTTATTAAACAATTTCATAAACGAGATTTTAAAAGGTAACAAGAAAGCCACAGATACAAAAAAATTCTGGGTGGGTGCACCTGGGAGCATAGTAATTTTACAATATAATATTATACAAGCAGTCAGTTATATAAATTCTCCATGACACACATGTATCTCATATGTATTTTTTATTCTAATTGCCATATCACTGTAGAGGTAAAAAAAAATCTTTATGAAATTGTTTAATAAAAATTATTGTTTTAATTAATACATGGCTGTATAAAAAGCTTATTTTCTGTTGGTGTTATCTTGAACTTTTTTGCTTTATGGCTGACTTAATTTAGGATATAAATTGGTGTCTTTATGTTTATAGAATATACAAATCGGTATGTACATATTTGGAGAAATCATTGGACCTGAATGAAGAATAAATTAAATCAAATACCACCATGACATAATATTAGCAGTCATATTCTTTGAGAAGCTGCAACAATTTGTATGTTTAGCTAACTTACATATTACTAAGTAGTACATGCATGTTATGTCTGACAGAGCAGTAGGGTATATGCAGGAGATGAAGATAATTACAGTTTTAAATACTGTTCAGAGTGTAAGTTGTATTTAAGGGTATGCCACACTGAACAATATCGCTAACGGGATCGCTAAAAAACGTCACTATTTAGCGATCCCGTTAGCGATGTTGTTCAGTGCGGCAGCTTCCAGCGACGAGCTTCCTGCTGTGATCTCGCTCGTCGCTGGAATCATTCCGGACCCTATTTTCTCGTCGGCGCTCCCGCTGGGTAAGTATATATCGCTAGTGTGGCACCTTTTCTTAGCGATTTAGCGGTACTTTTGTACCGCTAAAGTCGTTAAGAAGATCGCTAACGGCGATAGCGTCGTTAACTATATCGCTAAATGTGGCCACACTTAGCGATATAGAAACAATCCCGCTAGTGATCTCATTAGTATGCGTCGTTATCGTGATCGCTAGCGGGATTGTTTAGTGTGGCAGTACCATTACACTTCATAGTTCACACACGTAGGTCAAGATTGTATGTTTAAAGCCCATTAATGCTATTTCTTTTGTGATCCATTATCAGTTGCCTGAGGTACAACAATCAACTCTGAGAACAAAACCATTGAGCTAAACCAAAACCACATTCCAAATTGAGTAAACAAAGGAAATCCTGTTTGGACTATTAAGTGGCAAAACGTCACATAATTTAGTCTGGGTAAACATTTAATACTGAATATTGAGCCAAGAAATTGCCTAGGGTCAAGGTAGTTTGTCAGGTATTACAGTGCATAATAGAGGAGATTGAAAAAAGATTGCAAAGTCACATTGTAGAATAAAGAATGTTCTGCTATAAGTGTCCAAGGTGCGGGTTGCTTTTTAACCAGAGCACTCAACTATAAATTGTCACAATATAGGGGGCAAACTGAAAGCACAGCATCCTCTATAGGCTGGACTGAGAATTGCTCGGGTCCCCAAGAAGACACCAATACAGGAGAGAACTGTATAAATTGATCTTTATAAACAAACACATAAAGGCACTAGTACTGACCATGCTGCAAGGAGAACTAGTTCTTCACAGTTACAGGCAGTCTCTGGTTCTCTCATTTTGTTCTGTTATCAACACCTATAACAACTATGGACTTCACTGGACAATCAAACTTTAGGTCAGTCCACATTTCAGGTCCTGTCACACTGGTAACACCACTTCTCACGTTCTCTCCTTGAGGCTCACTCTAAACCCTCATTCAGACGCCCATTATCATTTGTGGCGCTATTCACATGTGCATGTTTTTAAATGGACCATGTGTCTGTGCAAAACTGATGGAGACAAGTCAATTTTTTTCCGATATCACGGACGAAAGGTGCCAAGTCTATGGGTCTGTAAAAAACACATACAGCACATGGATGACATCAGTCTACAGTCCATGTGCTGTCCTTTTTTAACATTCAAAATATAGGAGAAGCTCTGTAATACATATATACAGTACAGACGAAAAGTTTGAACACACCTTCTCATTCAACAATATTTCTGTATTTTCATGGCTATGAAAATTGTAGAATCACACTGAAGGCATCAAAACTATGAATTAACACATGTGGAATTATACATTACACTTTACAAATAAGTGTGAAAACAACTGAAAATATGTCTTATATTCTAGGTTCTTCAAAGTAGCCACCTTTTGCTTTGATTACTGCTTTGCACGCAGAAAAGGTGAACGGATGGACTCTACATGCCTGGTTCCCACCGTGAAGCATGGAGGAGAAGGTTGTGATGGTGTGGGGGTGCTTTGCTGGTGACACTGTTGGGGATTTATTCAAAATTGAAGCGGTGAGCGGTCCAGCTCACCTCAAACCATCTCGATTGGGTTCAGGTCTGGTGACTGTGGAGGCCAGGTCATCTGGCGTAGCACCCCATCACTCTCCTTCTTGGACAAATAGCCCTTACACAGTCTGGAGGTGTGTTTGGGGTCATTGTCCTGTTAAAAAATAAATGATGGTCCAACTAAACTCAAACCGGATGGAATAGCATGCCGCTGCAAGATGCTGTGGTAGCCATGCTGGTTCAGTATTTTGAATAAATCCCCAACAGTGTCACCAGCAAAGCACCCCCACACCATCACACCACCTCCTCCATGCTTCACGGTGGGAACCAGGCATGTAGAATCCATCCGTTCACCTTTTCTGCATGCAAAGCAGTAATCAAAGCAAAAGGTGGCTACTTTGAAGAACCTAGAATATAAGACATATTTTCAGTTGTTTCACACTTTTTTGTAAAGTGTAATGTATAATTCCACATGTGTTAATTCATAGTTTTGATGCCTTCAGTGTGATTCTACAATTTTCATAGTCATGAAAATACAGAAGAATCTTTGAATCCAAACTTGTGTCTTGTGACTTGAATCTTGTGTCCAAACTTTTGGTCTGTACTGTATATTCGAGAAAAACACTGATGAAACACTGATGGTAAAAACAGACACACAGATGTCACTGATCCAAAACACTGAAGACACGGTACCATTTTTTCATGTACATGTTTAACCCCTTAGTGACAGAGCCAATTTGCAGCTTAATGACCGGGCTAATTTTTACAATTCTGACCACTGTCACTTTATGAGGTTATAACTCTGGAACGCTTTAACGAATCCAGCTGATTCTGAGATTGTTTTTTCGTGACATATTGTACTTCACGTTAGTGGTAAAAAATTTTTATATGACTTGCTTTTATTTATAAAAAAAACGAAAATATGGTAAAAATTTTCTAAATTTAAATTTTTATGCCCTTAAATCAGTGAGATATGTCACACAAATTTCATAATAAATAACATTTCCCACATGTCTAGTTTACATCAGCACAATTTTGGGAACAAATTTTTTTTTTGTTACGAAGTTATAAGGGTTAAAAATTAACCAGCGATTTCTCATTTTTACAACACCATTTTTTTTAGGGACCACATCATATTTGAAGTCACTTTGAGGGGTCAATATGACAGAAAATACCCAAAAATTACACCATTTTCAAAACTGCACCCCTCAAGGTGCTCAAAACCACATTCAAGAAGTTTATTAACCCTTTACGTGCTTCACAGGAACTGAAGCAATGTGGAAGGAAAAAATTAACATTTAACTTTTTTTGCAAAAACTTTAATTCGGAACCAATTTTTTTTATTTTCACAAGTGTTAAAAGAAAAAATGAACCACAAAATTTGTTGTGCAATTACTCCTGAATACACCGATACCCCAAATGTGGGGGTAAACCACTTTTTGGGTGCACAGCAGATGTCGCAAGGGAAGGAGCGACGTTTGACTTTTTCAACGCAGAATTGGCTGGACGCCATGTCGCTTTTGTTGAGGCCCTGATGTGTCTAAACAGTGGAAAACACCCACAAGTGACCCCATTTTGGAAACTAAACCCCTAAGGAACTTATCTAGATGTGTGGTGAGCATTTTTAACCTCCAAGTGCTTCGCAGAAGTTTATAACGTAGAGCCGTGAAAATAAAAAGTCATATTTTTTCCACAAAAATGATCTTTTCACACCAATTTTTATTTTCCCAAGGGTAACAAGACCCAAAAGTTTTTGTGCAATTTGTCTTGAGTATGCTGACACCCCATATGTGGGGGTAAACCACTGTTTGGGTGCATGGCAGAGCTTGGAAGGGAAGGAGCGCCGTTTGACTTTTTCAACGCAGAATTGGCTGGACGCCATGTCGCGTTTGTAGAGGCCCTGATGTGTCTAAACAGTGGAAACCCCCCACAAGTGACACCATTTTGGAAACTAGACCCCCTAAGGAACAAATCTAGATGTGTGGTGAGCACTTTGAACCCCCAACTGCTTCACAGAAGTTTATAACGCCTGGGCGTGAAAATAAAAATTCATATTTTTTCCACAAACCTGATCGTTTAGTCCCCAATTTTTTATTTTCCCAATGGTAACAGGAGAAATTAGACCACAAAAGTTGTTGTCCAATTTGCCCTGAGTACGCTTAAACTCCATATGTGGGGGGGGACCACTGTTTGGGCGCACGGCAGGGCTTGGAAGGGAAGGAGCGCCATTTGACTTTTTCAAACCAAAATTGGCTGGAATTGAAATTCGATGCCATGTCGCGTTTGGAGAGCCCCTAATGCTCCTAAACAGTGGAAACCCCCTGAAAGTGACACCATTTTGGAAACTAGACCCCGCAAGGAGCTTATCTAGATGTGTGGTTAGCACTTTGAACCCCCAAGTGCTTCACAGAAGTTTATAACATAGAGCCGTGAAAATAAAAAATCATTTTTTTCCTCAAAAATGATTCTTTAGTCCGCTATTTTTTTATTTTCCCAAGGGTAACAGGAGAAATTGGACCCCAAAAGTTGTTGTGCAATTTTTCCTGAGTACGCTGATACCCCATATGTGGGGTGGAACCAGTGTTTGGGTGCATGGCAGAGCTTGGAAGGGAAAGAGTGCCATTTTGTAATGCAGACTTTGATGGAATGTTCTGCAGGCGTCATGTTGTGTTTGCAGAGCCCTTGATGTGCCGAAACAGTAGAAACCCCCTGCAAGTGACACCATTTTGGAAACTAGACCCCCCAAGGAGCTTTTCTAGATGTGTAGTGAGCACGTTGAACCCCCAAGTGCTTCACAGAAATTTATAAACGCAGAGCCGTGAAAATAAAACATCATTTTTTTCCTCAAAAATGATTTTTTAGCCAGCTATTTCTTATATTCCCAAGGGTAACAGGAGAAATTAGAAATCCAAAATTGGTGTGCAATTTGTCCTGAGTACGCTGATACCCCATGTGTTGGGGTAAACCACTGTTTGGGCGCATGACAGGGCTCGGAAGGGAGGGAGCGCCATTTGACTTTTTCAATGCCACGTCGTGTTTGGAGACCCCCTGATGTGCCTAAATAGTGAAAATCGCTCAATTCTAGCTCGAACCCTAACCCCAACACACCCCTAACCCTAATCCCAACCCTAACCCTAATCCTAACCCTAATTCTAACCTAAATCCCAATCCTAATTCCAACCCTAATTGTATCCCTAACCCTAATTGTAACCCTAACCCTAATCGTAACTCTAATTCCAACCCTAACCCTAATTATAACCCTAACCCTAACCCTAATGCTAGGCTCATTTTGCATTTTACTAGCCCGTTCAACACATAGCGTTGACGGGCTGGTAACGGTATAGCATAACGCGATCGCGTTATGCTATATCCGCTAGCGCAGAGGAATCAGCAGATGATTCATCTGCACTAGTGGTGACGGAGTCCAGACGCTGCAGGCAGCGTCCGAGGCTCCATCACTGAATGACGGCACGTCGCAAACGCATGCCGATGCACCCTCAAATGGGGTGAATGGCAGCGTTAACGGACTGCATTACACCGCATTATACCGAGCCTAACCCTAACCCTAATGCTAACCCTAGCCCTAATTTAACCTAACCCTACCCTACCCTAACCCTAACGGAAAAATGAAAATAAATACAATTTCTATATTTTATTATATGTCCCTAACTAAGGGGGTGATAAAGGGGGGTTTATGTACTGTGTTTTTTTTTTTAACACTGTGATAGTTTATTACAGTGATCAAAATGTACTTTCATTCATTCATTTTTTTAATCTTATTTTTACAGCATGAAGAGGCCGGGAGCCAGGGACCTGCCGGAGGACGGGGGACACGGGAGATACAGGGGGGGATCAGGGGTACTGGAGACCCTAATTCTCACCCCACTGATGTGCGATCACATCAGAGGGGAGAGAAATCATTATTTTTATTTGTTGCGGTCGACGTTATACTGTTATAACGGCGATCGCAACACCGGGGTCGGTAAATACCGACCCGGATCATGTTCTCTGTGGTCTCGGCAACCCCCGGCAGCCGAGACCCCGGAGAAAATTGCCCAACCCCCCGACACATCGCGGCGGGTGCACTGAGCATGCGCCTGCCATTTTCTCCATAGCGGCGGCACCGGAGAACGGATGGCCCGGGGGCCACATGCAGGGGATTGGGGGCCACATGGGGGTCCCGGGGACCCTTTTTCCCTGTCCTTTTCTTGCCATTGCAGCATGGCGGCGGAGCCGGGGGACACCGGAGGGACCTGGGGCCACAAGGGGGGGATCGGGGACCCTTTTTCTCTCTCCTCTGATGTCCGATCACATAGGAGGAGAGAGAAATTAAATGGCACAATCATTTTTTTTTGTTGCGATCTCTGTTATAGGGTTAATAACAGCGATCGCAACATCGGGGTCGGTAAAAAACGACCCGATTCATGTTCTCTGGGGTCTCGG